>JARQOC010000005.1:383450183-383507262 GCA_033576535.1 Allobates femoralis | reverse complement strand
ATCAACAACAAGTGGGACACAGTCGTGAAATGGAACGAAATTTATTGGATATTTTGCATTTTTTTAACAAATAAAAAACTGAAAAGTAGGGCGTGTAATATTATTGGGCCCCCTTGAGTTAATACTTTGTAGCGCCAACTTTTGCTGCGATTACAGCTGCAAGTCGCTTGGGGTATGTCTATGGGTGCCGTCACACCTGGCGACGGCATCGCCGATGTATTAGGCAACTTAGGGGCATGGCCTACGAGTGGTCGCCTGGTTTCACATCAGGGATGTGAAACCAGGCGGGTGATCTGGGGCGATGTGTCCACATCGCCCCATGTAAACGGCCGCCGGCGACCTGACAGGCGATGGGGGCCATAGGCTCCCATTGTACTGCATCGCCGCTGGAGTTTTGAGACACCCCGGCGGCGATGCTGCCTGTCAGATCGGCGGTGCGTCGCCGGAGCTGTCGCCCCATGTAAATGGGGGATGGCGACGCTGGTGGGGCGCCAAAAACCTGCACGCTCCCGCCCGTTGCCGTTGACATCTCCGGGGCCATCGCACCGTGTGACGGAACACTATGAGTTTTACACATCGGGAGACTGAAATTCTCAGTGAGGTTGGATGGAGAGCATTTTTGAACAGCAGTTTTCAGCTCTTTCCACAGATTCTTGATTGGATTCAGGTCTGGACTTTGACTTGGCCATTCTAACACCTGGATACATTTATTTTTAAACCATTCCATTGTAGATTTTGCTTTATGTTTGGGATCATTGTCTTGTTGAAAGATAAATCTCCGTCCCAGTCTCAGGTCTTTTGCAGACTCCAACAGGTTTTCTTCCAGAATGGTCCTATGTTTGGCTCCGTCCATCTTCCCATCAATTTTAACCATCTTCCCTGGCCCTGCTGGAGAAAAGCAGGCCCAAACCATGATGCTGGCACCACCATGTTTGACATGGGGATGGTGTTTTGAGGGTGATGAGCTGTGTTGCTTTCACGCCAAACATATCATTTTGCATTGTGGCCAAAAAGTTTGATTTTGGTTTCATCTGACCTCAGCATGTTATTCCACATTTATTGTGTCTCCCAGGTGGCTTGTGGCAAACTTCAAACGAGACTTTTTATGAATATCTTTGAAAAATGGCTTTCTTCTTGCCACTAGTCCATAAAGGCCAGATTTGTGCAGTGTACGACTGATTGTTGTCCTATGGACAGACTCTCTCACCTCAGCTGTAGATCTCTGCAGTTCACCCATAGTGATCATGGGCCTTTTGGCTGCATTTCTGATCAGTCTTCTCCTTGTTCGAGATGAAAGTTTAGAGGGACTGCCGAGTCTTGGTAGATTTACAGTGGTCTGATACGTCTTCCATTTCAATATGCTCGCTTTCACAATGCTCCTTGAGATGTTTAAAACTTGGGAAATCTATTGTATCCAAATCCGTCTTTAATCTTCGCCACAACAGTATATCGGTCCTGTCTGGTGTGTTCCTTGGTCTTCATGATGCTCTATGCACTTGAAACAGAACCCTGAGACTGTCACAGAGCAGGTGCATTTATACGGAGACTTGACTACACACAGGTGGATTTTATATATCATTACCAGTCATTTAGAACAACATTGGATCATTCAGACATCCTTACTGAACGTCTGGAGTGAGTTTGCTGCACTGAAAGTAAAGGGGCCGAATAATATTGCACGCCCCACTTTTCAGTTTTTTATTTGTTAAAAAAGTTTAAAATATGCAATAAATTTCGTTCCACTTCACGATTGTGTCCCACTTGTTGTTGATTCTTCACAATTTATATCTTTATGTTTAAAGCCTGAAATGTGGCAAAAGGTTGAAAAGTTCAAGGGGGCAGAATACTTTCACAAGGCACTGATTAAAAAATAATGATTTTCCAGCAGACATGTAATGTGTGTATCTGCTGAGGAAATGATCAAATGTTGTTATCACATAGAAATATCACAGACTACACACACTACACATATGTCTCAAACACACAATAACATGAAAAGCTACAGCTAAACTCCCCCCTCCACCCCATCCTTTCTCTGTCTGCTGTGAATGAGTCACACAACAGACAGATCAGAGAGGAGGCAGGACAGTGTCATGAAGCATAAATATTCAATCATTGGGTGGAAGTGGGCTGCAGAGAAATCACTGTGCGTGACAGAGGGAATTAATCTTTTATTTTGAAGTTTACAGAAGATAGAAGGGGAATATAAATAATAGAAATACATGAATAGGGAGAGCTTAGAATAAGGAATTAGAAAATGATATCAGTTACATATGGATTTTTGGCCTGACAGTTTTCCTTTAAATTTTTCACGTTGTGTCATTGCAGCCATTTGGTAAATTCAAAAAAGTTAATTTTTTTCTCATTAATGTACACTCTGCACCCCATCTTGACTGAAAAAAACAGAAATGTAGACATTTTTCCAAATTTATTAAAAATGAAAAACTGAAATGTCACATGGTCATAAGTATTGAGACCCTTTGCTCAGTGTTGAGTAGAAGCACCCTTTTGAGCTAGTACAGTCATAAGGATTCTTGGGAATGATGCAACACGTTTTTCACAACTGGATTTGGGGATCCTGTTCCATTCTTCCTTGCAGATCCTCTTCAGTTCCAACAGGTTGAATGATGAACATGAGTGTACAGCCATTTTCAGGTCTCTCCAGAGATGCTCAGTTGGGATTAGGTCAAGGCTCTGGCTGGGCCAGTCAAGAATGGTCACAGAGTTGTCCTGAAGCCACTCCTTTGTTGTTTTACCTGTGTGGTTAGGGTCATTGTCTTGTTGGAATGTGAACCTTTGGCCAAGTCTGAAGTCCAGAGCACTCTGGAAAAGGTTTTCATTCAGGATATCTCTGCACTTGGCCGCATTCATGTTTCCTTCAATTGCAGCCAGTGGTCTAGTCCCTGCAGCTGAAAATCACCCACTTAGCATGATGCTGCCACCACCATGTTTCACTGTTGGGATTGTATTGGGCAAGTGATGAGCAGTGCCTGGTTTTCTCCACACATACTGCTTAGAATTATCACTAAAAAGTTCTATCTTCGTCTCATCAGACCAGAGAATCTTATTTCTCATAGGCTGGGAGTCCTTCATGTGTTTTTTTTGGAAGCTCTATGCGGGTTTTCATATGTCTTGCACTGAGGAGAGGCTTCAATCAAGCCACTCTGTCATAAAGGCCCGACTGGTAGAGGGCTGCAGTCATAGTTGACTTTGTGGAACTTTCTGGTGATCTAGTGTGATAAAAATGGGAGGCCAGGTGTCCACCTATTGGGGTTGTGCACTCCTGCCCAACCCCAGTTCAGGCTTGCTTGGAGTGAATGGTGCTGCTGGAGGGATCCGGACACAGCTGGCCTCCGTTGCTGCTGCTCACACAGTGCTTCCGGGTGGTGTCACGTAACCAGACTCTACCAGAAGTACATCACCGCAGGACCTAATGTGTGGTAACCACAGGTCCCCAGCTGGCTTCACACAATTAGGATGGGACCCAGTGCTGCTACTGCCACCTATCCCTCGGAGAGGGTTAGGAATATAATAGCAAGCGTGTTTTAAAAGCGGTCTTGTGGAGCGCTCCACAAGACAGAATATTTCTACAGAAACTACTGTCACTAACTGATAGGTTCAGAAGAAAAAAGGTATTTTCCAGAGCCACTGGACCATATTTACAGCAGCTTTATTAGAACAAATTTAAAAACAATTACATCCCACCGGACGCGTTTCGGACAAGGTCCTTACTCATCGCCGATGAGTAAGGACCTTGTCCGAAACGCGTCCGGCGGGATGTAATTGCTTTTAAATTTGTTCTAATAAAGCTGCTGTAAATATGGTCCAGTGGCCCTGGAAAATACCTTTTTTCTTCTGAACTGATTGGTGGAGCCAGCCACTGTTCCAGGTGCCTGGGAATCCAACGAGTGTTGAGGTGAACAGCTTCCTATTCCCCACCCACATCAGCTGTGCACTAACTGATAGGACCACCCTCCGGACCCAAAAATCCCAGAAAGAGCAAGAGCTTAAATTATGATTATACTTAATCTTTTCTCACAAAACTATGTATCAATCTACTTAGCTCCTCCTGCCTGGTTTCATTTAGTCACCAGCATATATATATATATATATATATATATAATATATATATACACACAGTTGTGGTCAAAAGTATTTACACCCCTGTAATTCTGTCAGATAATACTCTTTGGTATTATTATCTTCATTTAATTTGTCTTCAATGACAAAACACAAAAAGAATTGTCCTAAAAGCCAAATTGGATATCATTCCACGCCAAACATAAAAAAGGGGGTGGACAAAAGTATTGGCACTGTTAGAAAAATCATGTGATGCTTTTCTAATTTGTGTAATTAACAGCACCTGAAACTTACCTGTGACACCTAACAGGTGTTGGCAATAACTAAATCACACTTGCAGCCAGTTGATATGGATTAAAGTTGACTCAACCTCTGTCCTGTGTCCTTGTGTGTACCACATTGAGCATGGAGAAAAGAAAGAAGACCAAAGAACTGTCTGAGGACTTGAGAAACCAAATTGTGAGGAAGCATGATCAATCTCAAGGCTACAAGTCCATCTCCAAAGACCTGAATGTTCCTTTGTCTACCGTGCGCAGTGTCATCAAGGAGTTTAAAGCCCATGGCACTGTGACTAACCTCCCTAGATGTAGACGGAAAAGAAAAATTGACGAGAGATTTCAACGCAAGATTGTGCGGATGGTGGATAAAGAACCTCGACTAATATCCAAACAAGTTCAAGCTGTCCTGCAGTCCGAGGGTACAAGTGTCAACCCGTACTATCCGTCAGCGTCTGAATGAAAAGGGACTGTATGGTACGATACCCAGGAAGACTCCACTTCTTACCTCGAGACATAAAAAGGCCAGGCTGGAGTTTGCCAAAACTTACCTGAGAAAGCCTAAAACGTTTTGGAAGAATGTTCTCTGGTCAGATGAGACAAAAGTAGAGCTTTTTGGGCAAAGGCATCAACATAGAGTTCACAGGAGAAAAAAAGAGGCATTCAAAGAAAAGAACACGGTCCCTACAGTCAAACATGGCGGAGGTTCCCTGATGTTTTGGGGTTGCTTTGCTGCCTCTGGCACTGGACTGCTTGACCGTGTGCAATGCATTATGAATTCTGAAGACTACCAACAAATTTTGCAGCATAATGTAGGGCCCAGTGTGAGAAAGCTGGGTCTCCCTCAGAGGTCATGGGTTTTCCAGCAGGACAATGAACCAAAACACACTTCAAAAAGCACTAGAAAATGGTTTGAGAGAAAGCACTGGAGACTTCTAAGGTGGCGAGCAATGAGTCCAGACCTGAATCCCATAGAACACCTGTGGAGAGATTTAAAAATGGCAGTTTGGAGAAGGCACCCTTCAAATATCAGGGGCCTGGATCAGTTTGCCAAAGAAGAATGGCCTAAAATTCCAGCAGAGCATTGTAAGAAACTCATTGATGGTTACCGGAAGCGGTTGATCGCAGTTATTTTGGCTAAAGGTTGTGCAACCAAGTATTAGGCTGAGGGTGCCAATACTTTTGTCTGGCCCATTTTTGGAGTTTTGTGTGACAAGATCAATGTTTTGCTTTTTGCTTCATTCTCTTTTGTGTTTTTTCATTGAAGACAAATTAAATGAAGATAATACCAAATAATTTGTGATTGCAATCATTTTCAAGAAGAAACTGAGTATTATCTGACAGAATTGCAGGGGTATCAATACTTTTGGCCACAACTGTATATATATAGATAATCAACTAAGGAATATAAAGCTTAAGGGTAGCATAGAAACTGAAATCGGTTATAATAGTGACAACTGACAATAATAATCAATATTCAGATTTAGTCCTATAACATTTAGGGAGAGCCAGCCAGTGTGCAACGTATTGGCCAGCCTTCTAGCCCCACTACTAGCCTCATGTGTTGATTCATGCATGTAGTACTCAAATTGTTGGGTTTTTGCCTGTACTGAAGTTTTTTTTTTCTAGAAACTTTGCAAATAAGGTGAGTTGGGTCATGGTTTGCAGTGTCAAAAAAGGCCTAATCTAGGCAACCCTTACTGGCTCTGACAACTGCAGACCTGTGACCGCTGCTGATCAGAGCCAGAGTTGTGGCTGAGGATGCAGTGCTTGTTGTGCTTGCAGCCCTCAGTCTCTGTGCGGGAAGAATCAACCTAACCTCCTCTTCTTCCTCCTCTGCTAAGCTACTCAGCTCCGTGACTCTAGGTTGATTCCAAGTGGGATCTCAACCCTCATCATCGTCCTTCTCTGTTGTCCCACTCCTCACCCTGAGAATCATCCTCCTCTTCCTGTCCTGGATATACAGTACGGTGCGGGTGCTCTTCAGGTATCTGAGTCTCATCATCATTGTCACCTCCACCCCCCGGGGATAACATCTGGTGACATATTTTGCTTCATTTTTATGCCTTTGTGGCACCATAACCAAAAGGTAAAAAACGCAACAAAAACATCAAAAACTGCAACGAAACCTGCTTTATTGAAGCAGTTGTGTGATCGGTGAAAAGATCATTTCCCTTTCTGAGTCACTGTCAGTCCTGGCCCGCCACTGTGCATCCATAAAGTATGTGTACCTGCATTTGACTGAGAGGAGCAAGTGAACACAATGGCAAACATGAACTCCGTTCAATACATGAAGCTATATATAGTAGGAGGGTTTGGCTCACTGTAATGGTGGGTGCTCAGAAGAATAAATTCAGTATTTCTATAATTAATTCTGGCACACCAATTTGAGATAAGAATAAACGCTTGCAGTCTTTAGCTAGTGGTGCTTTATTATTGTTCCAAGATTAATGTCATATAACAAGGTTAGTAGAACGTTTTCAGCCCAGTTGGGCTTTCTTCAGTACAGACAAAATCTTGTAATACATAAAAATCAAAACAAAAGAGAAACAATCAGCATATTTGTGTATAACAGATTATATATAGAGAGTACACACTAGTCATATGCTGCTACATGACAATGTGAAAATATATGATATGATATCACAGAAAATTGGGGTTCATTGTTGCATTGACTGTACAGGATACCCTTCACCATAAGTAAACTCCGTCTGTCTATATTGCATCTATCATATCAATGTTAAGGAAATCTATTTATATTATTATATGTAAACATTCATCATACATGATCATGATTAAAAGAAAGAAATCACGGAAAAATTAGATCAAGGAGAAAAATTAGATCACTGTGATAGAGGTGACCGGCCAATTTGGCAGGAAGTAGTGAATACTACAATATAAATAATAAAGAGAACTACCTTGTGAAATTAAGCATACGTTTATAGGGAAGATATAAGTCCCTTATGGTAACAGCACCTTAGTATGGAATCCTAATAATAGGGATTAATTGACAAAGTTAATCAAAGGTACGTATTTAGTACTAGATAACTAATAGATAATTAAACTCAGGAGTATTGAAAAGGAATCATATACCTGTATGTGTGAACGCTATTTCACGTGGCTCACAGATTCTGCCGTCTATAGGGGACATAGGTGAAGTGCCAGTCAATATTAGCTATGTTTGGTTACCTCTGCTACTGCTTGTATATGGTCCATGAAATGCACTTACCAGGGGCTTTCAATAGTGTCACTGTGGAGGTAAGGATGGAATAGAGTAACTCATCGTGTCTGTCTAGGGTCCTAGTAGTGGCTATAGGGTAGCGTGCGCACTTACATTATCCATGTCTGGATCTTGTGATGGCGGTGAGCGCAATGTGCTCCGACCGCCGTTTGTTATATCGCGACCGGAGGTGCGGTTACTTCCGCCTTCCGGTCTGTGGAACGCAGTGCGGCCGTGAACCGCACGCGTCGCGCATGCGCGGTACGGGCATAATCCCGCGCATGCGCTGTGGGTATCGGTGCGCAGAGACGTGTGTGAAGGATACAAGATAGACTCAGGGAAGCTTTCAGCCAGTCTAGGAGATCTAGAATAGGAAAGGAAGAAAGTAATGATGATTAATATCATAATTCATAACATCTGATAATAGCATACTCTTAATAACAGTCCACATTATAAAATTGATGCATTTAGGTATACAGCATATCAATAGACTCCCCATAAGAGATCTAAGTAATAAATACTGACATATTTCATTATTGATATGTCCAAAAACATTATGCAGTTCCACAGGTATGTCCTTAGTTGTTAAAATATCATTAATCATGGGATTTTGGTATAGTCCTATCTGTAAGACTACAGTTTAGTTAAAAAGCATAATCAATAGAAGGCCTCATACTCTCGATTTAACCCATTAGGTTCCAGAGTCTGTAGTTTATGAATCCAGAAGGATTCTCGTTCTTTAAGTCGACGTATTCTGTCGCCTCCTCTCCGTAATTGAGGTACATGCTCCAAAATATGATATTTTAACTGAGATATGGCATGACCCTTAGATACGAAATGGTGAGGTAATGGCAAAAGGGTGTTTTTACAGCGAATGGTTGACTTATGCTTGCATATGCGGTCTCGGACATGCTGGGTGGTTTCCCCAACATATCCGAGACCGCACGGACACTTTATCAAATACACCACATAAGAGGAGTCACATGTTAGATAATCATTAATATAGAAAGTTTTTCCCGACCTTGGGTGTGTGAACGTGTTCCCCTTTATAAGGTTAGAGCACTGTAGGCAATTCCTACAAGGAAAGTTACCCTGACGGGGGGTGGCAAGAAAGGCTTGTCTGGTTTGTCTGGTATTAGAGCCTATATCTGCTCGTACTAACTTGTCCTTGAGGTTGGGAGCCCTTTTATTGCAATATAGCGGTGGGTTTTGAAATTCCTCTATTTTTGGGTAAGAATTGCCTAAAATGTGCCAATGTCGATGAATAATACCTTGTACCATAGTGTTGTATGGATGGTAAGTGTGCACAAAAGGTATCCTTTTTGTGCTCTGTGGTTTCTGTTGTGGGGGTTGTGTCCTTGGAGATGCCATCTCTGGGGGATAGCCCCTGTCGATGAATTTCTGTGTCATCTCGTTGTGTCTAAGCTCTCTGACTATAGGATTGGAGACGATACGGTCGACTCTGGTGTGCTGTGAGTTGGGTAGGCCCTTTTTGATATGTTTGGGGTGACTACTCTCGAAGTGTAGGAGGCTATTTTTATCAGTGGGTTTCCTGTAAAGATCCACTTCAACCTTGCCTGTATCGTCTATACTCACCAGGGTATCGAGAAAATTGATTTTGTCGGAGTCATGGTGGATGGTGAATGTGAGGCCTGGTATACATGTATTCATCTGATCATAGAATACTTGTAGATCACTACTACTGCCGGTCCATATGATGAAAATATCATCAATGAAACGTAGCCATAATTTAGAATGAGATTTGAATAGGGGGTTATTGTAGACGTAGCGTTCCTCGAACTGTGCCATGTACACATTTGCATATGAAGGTGCTACGTTACTCCCCATTGCGGTACCTTTTATCTGTTCAAAAAAGTCATCCTGGAAAAGAAAATAATTCTTCGTTAATACTATGTGTAAAAACTCTTGGACGAATAGTCTCAGGTCGTCTGAGAGCTGTGGTTGTAATCCTAGAAACCATTGCATAGCTTCCAGTCCCTTTGTGTGGTCAATGCTAGTGTAAAGGTTATTTACATCTAGCGTGACCAACGAGGACCCAGGTGGTGTGTCTCCTATGCTGTGTAGTTTGGATAAGAAATCTGTTGTGTCACGTATGTACGAGGGGATATTACGAATTAGTGGTGATACAATACGGTCAAGGACAATTGCAATGGGAGAAAGGATGGAATTTGTGGAGGCAACAATTGGGCGACCTGGTGGGTTATAAAGATCTTTGTGTATCTTCGGCAAGATATAGAAGACTGGTGTCACAGGATATGGTGGTTGTAAAAAACTTGCTAATTTACTGTCGATTATTCCTTTTCCAAGGAAATAATCAACTTTGGAGTTAATGACTCTCCGGATCTCGGTAATGGGGTCTCTGTGTAGTGGTTTATAGGTGGAATGGTCTTGTAGCTGTCTAAGTATTTCCCCTACATACTTTACTTTATCCATTACCACTATTGCTCCTCCTTTATCCGCGGCCTTAATTACTAATTGTTTCCTATCCTGCAATTGTCTCAGGGCTTGTGTCTCATGTTTCGTAAGATTGTGTTTAATCTTATAGTCCCCTTTGTCAATCTTCTTGGCTAGTTCTTCTACATCCATCGACACTAAGGAGACAAAGGTTTCTACTGGATGATAGTGTCTCGGTGGAGAAAATGAGCTAGGTAAGCGGAGATTCAAACTCTGTAGTGTCATAGTTTGGTCAGAGGTAGGTGGGGGGCTTGTACTGTTGCTGATGTCTATCTGTGTACCAAAGTGTGCCTTAAGTCGTTTAATTCTTTTACCCTAGATCAGGAATTAATGAGATTTTTCCGCTCACTACGACTTAAGGCACACTTTGGTACACAGATAGACATCAGCAACAGTACAAGCCCCCCACCTACCTCTGACCAAACTATGACACTACAGAGTTTGAATCTCCGCTTACCTAGCTCATTTTCTCCACCGAGACACTATCATCCAGTAGAAACCTTTGTCTCCTTAGTGTCGATGGATGTAGAAGAACTAGCCAAGAAGATTGACAAAGGGGACTATAAGATTAAACACAATCTTACGAAACATGAGACACAAGCCCTGAGACAATTGCAGGATAGGAAACAATTAGTAATTAAGGCCGCGGATAAAGGAGGAGCAATAGTGGTAATGGATAAAGTAAAGTATGTAGGGGAAATACTTAGACAGCTACAAGACCATTCCACCTATAAACCACTACACAGAGACCCCATTACCGAGATCCGGAGAGTCATTAACTCCAAAGTTGATTATTTCCTTGGAAAAGGAATAATCGACAGTAAATTAGCAAGTTTTTTACAACCACCATATCCTGTGACACCAGTCTTCTATATCTTGCCGAAGATACACAAAGATCTTTATAACCCACCAGGTCGCCCAATTGTTGCCTCCACAAATTCCATCCTTTCTCCCATTGCAATTGTCCTTGACCGTATTGTATCACCACTAATTCGTAATATCCCCTCGTACATACGTGACACAACAGATTTCTTATCCAAACTACACAGCATAGGAGACACACCACCTGGGTCTTCGTTGGTCACGCTAGATGTAAATAACCTTTACACTAGCATTGACCACACAAAGGGACTGGAAGCTATGCAATGGTTTCTAGGATTACAACCACAGCTCTCAGACGACCTGAGACTATTCGTCCAAGAGTTTTTACACATAGTATTAACGAAGAATTATTTTCTTTTCCAGGATGACTTTTTTGAACAGATAAAAGGTACCGCAATGGGGAGTAACGTAGCACCTTCATATGCAAATGTGTACATGGCACAGTTCGAGGAACGCTACGTCTACAATAACCCCCTATTCAAATCTCATTCTAAATTATGGCTACGTTTCATTGATGATATTTTCATCATATGGACCGGCAGTAGTAGTGATCTACAAGTATTCTATGATCAGATGAATACATGTATACCAGGCCTCACATTCACCATCCACCATGACTCCGACAAAATCAATTTTCTCGATACCCTGGTGAGTATAGACGATACAGGCAAGGTTGAAGTGGATCTTTACAGGAAACCCACTGATAAAAATAGCCTCCTACACTTCGAGAGTAGTCACCCCAAACATATCAAAAAGGGCCTACCCAACTCACAGCACACCAGAGTCGACCGTATCGTCTCCAATCCTATAGTCAGAGAGCTTAGACACAACGAGATGACACAGAAATTCATCGACAGGGGCTATCCCCCAGAGATGGCATCTCCAAGGACACAACCCCCACAACAGAAACCACAGAGCACAAAAAGGATACCTTTTGTGCACACTTACCATCCATACAACACTATGGTACAAGGTATTATTCATCGACATTGGCACATTTTAGGCAATTCTTACCCAAAAATAGAGGAATTTCAAAACCCACCGCTATATTGCAATAAAAGGGCTCCCAACCTCAAGGACAAGTTAGTACGAGCAGATATAGGCTCTAATACCAGACAAACCAGACAAGCCTTTCTTGCCACCCCCCGTCAGGGTAACTTTCCTTGTAGGAATTGCCTACAGTGCTCTAACCTTATAAAGGGGAACACGTTCACACACCCAAGGTCGGGAAAAACTTTCTATATTAATGATTATCTAACATGTGACTCCTCTTATGTGGTGTATTTGATAAAGTGTCCGTGCGGTCTCGGATATGTTGGGGAAACCACCCAGCATGTCCGAGACCGCATATGCAAGCATAAGTCAACCATTCGCTGTAAAAACACCCTTTTGCCATTACCTCACCATTTCGTATCTAAGGGTCATGCCATATCTCAGTTAAAATATCATATTTTGGAGCATGTACCTCAATTACGGAGAGGAGGCGACAGAATACGTCGACTTAAAGAACGAGAATCCTTCTGGATTCATAAACTACAGACTCTGGAACCTAATGGGTTAAATCGAGAGTATGAGGCCTTCTATTGATTATGCTTTTTAACTAAACTGTAGTCTTACAGATAGGACTATACCAAAATCCCATGATTAATGATATTTTAACAACTAAGGACATACCTGTGGAACTGCATAATGTTTTTGGACATATCAATAATGAAATATGTCAGTATTTATTACTTAGATCTCTTATGGGGAGTCTATTGATATGCTGTATACCTAAATGCATCAATTTTATAATGTGGACTGTTATTAAGAGTATGCTATTATCAGATGTTATGAATTATGATATTAATCATCATTACTTTCTTCCTTTCCTATTCTAGATCTCCTAGACTGGCTGAAAGCTTCCCTGAGTCTATCTTGTATCCTTCACACACGTCTCTGCGCACCGATACCCACAGCGCATGCGCGGGATTATGCCCGTACCGCGCATGCGCGACGCGTGCGGTTCACGGCCGCACTGCGTTCCACAGACCGGAAGGCGGAAGTAACCGCACCTCCGGTCGCGATATAACAAACGGCGGTCGGAGCACATTGCGCTCACCGCCATCACAAGATCCAGACATGGATAATGTAAGTGCGCACGCTACCCTATAGCCACTACTAGGACCCTAGACAGACACGATGAGTTACTCTATTCCATCCTTACCTCCACAGTGACACTATTGAAAGCCCCTGGTAAGTGCATTTCATGGACCATATACAAGCAGTAGCAGAGGTAACCAAACATAGCTAATATTGACTGGCACTTCACCTATGTCCCCTATAGACGGCAGAATCTGTGAGCCACGTGAAATAGCGTTCACACATACAGGTATATGATTCCTTTTCAATACTCCTGAGTTTAATTATCTATTAGTTATCTAGTACTAAATACGTACCTTTGATTAACTTTGTCAATTAATCCCTATTATTAGGATTCCATACTAAGGTGCTGTTACCATAAGGGACTTATATCTTCCCTATAAACGTATGCTTAATTTCACAAGGTAGTTCTCTTTATTTATATTGTAGTATTCACTACTTCCTGCCAAATTGGCCGGTCACCTCTATCACAGTGATCTAATTTTTCTCCTTGATCTAATTTTTCCGTGATTTCTTTCTTTTAATCATGATCATGTATGATGAATGTTTACATATATAATATAAATAGATTTCCTTAACATTGATATGATAGATGCAATATAGACAGACGGAGTTTACTTATGGTGAAGGGTATCCTGTACAGTCAATGCAACAATGAACCCCAATTTTCTGTGATATCATATCATATATTTTCACATTGTCATGTAGCAGCATATGACTAGTGTGTACTCTCTATATATAATCTGTTATACACAAATATGCTGATTGTTTCTCTTTTGTTTTGATTTTTATGTATTACAAGATTTTGTCTGTACTGAAGAAAGCCCAACTGGGCTGAAAACGTTCTACTAACCTTGTTATATGACATTAATCTTGGAACAATAATAAAGCACCACTAGCTAAAGACTGCAAGCGTTTATTCTTATCTCAAATCGGTGTGCCACAATACATGAAGCTGGCAGATCTGGGGGCCTTTTTCTGATTCCAAATTGTCATGAAAATGTGGAGATACCCTTCAATCAAGTCACTACAAACTGCAACATCTAAAGGTATAGCATTACAACCAGATGAGGGGAAAACTCTGAAGAAAAAATGTAATAGTACATCTATTTGCAGAAAGAGGTTAATAAAACTTTCACCAGAGTTCTAAACAAGCAAATATAGCTATGGGCACAAGTACAGTTATAAGTCTGATGTATGATAATAAGAGGATGTAACAAGGGATGGAAGCTGAACCGGAGATAACACAAAGAGTGAAATCAACAGCAGACATTGTAAATGACTAGAAAGGTGGTGAAGGATTTGGCTATAATGATATCACCCATTCAAAGACTAGAAGCAGATGACAGCTGTGCCTAGCCACACATCATTAAAAATGTGTTATTTTTCCTAAAGCATGCAATTTATGAAAGATGAGACAGAGTGACTTAGCAGATACCAAATCAATAAAACTGTCAAGAACACCGACAGATAAAAAAACAAAACAAAAACAAAAGAAAGCAGTTTTCCGTTTTCATAAATCTAGAAGGCTCACCCCTGATGAGCCCCAAAGATATCAAGGATTCATAATTACTAATATAAAGGTATCCTTAGTTCATTGGAGCTCATGTTTTTAAAATTCACCAGCAAACTAGTTGTAATAGTGTGACTGCAGGGTAGCTCCTACTCTGTCCCTCAAGCTGTAGGAATACCAGGCTATCCCTGTCCCCAGAATTACTCTTGATAGTGGGGATGCCTGGGTCTCCTAACTTGCTATGCTCCTGAACAATACTAATGTGATTTTTCCCCCTACCAACCAGGGAAAAAAGGAGTAGAAGTGCAAGGGAAAACACAGACAAAATTTACAAAGAAAAATAGAAGCACAATCTCACCAAACTCAGGCAGGAATTACCACTAGGGAACAAAAAGGTGAAGAGCCAATCAGAATATTTATTTTTAATTTTAAACATCAATAAGGAATGGAAAGAATACACCAAACCATTCATAGCAACCACAGAAGCAACCACCAATTAAGTGTGGATGACTCCTCTTTTCCAAACTAGAATAGACAAGCTATAGCTGGCACTATCTGAGTATTTCAGCTAGTCTATATAGGAGAATAGCTATGACTGGTTGTGACTAAAGGAGTTTAGCGTTTTGGACCAGCAGAGTATTAAACCTAAGCAACTAGTCTTTGCTAAGCAGCTAGCCTCTGTGTCAACACCCATGTCTCCCTGCATTGATCACAACCATAAGTGAAGTTAATAGGAAGTGTGCAAAAATCTGAGCAGACCGGCTCCAGATTTTTGTGGGCCCCCAACAAAAGAGTCTGAATGGGCACCTCTTATGGTACCTTTACACGCCGCGACGGCAGGCTGGATACATCCCGCTACAGGCTACAAATGTAGCTTGTAGCTCCAATGTAGCCCGTCGTAGCGGCGTCTGAAGACGTGACGCTACAGCCGGCAACAGATACATCTGTTTCCTAGGTCTGCTCGAAAACTGATGGCTACAACGCCGATGGTAGCGAGCTGTATCGGCGTGTAAAGAGGCAACGGAAGGGAACTCTGGACACCCGGGGCTGTAGCTGCAATGTAGCTAAGGCGTGACCCAGGCTCCGGGATACCGCGCCCCATCACCGATCATTGGAGGAAGCTCCTGCATGACGATTGGTAGTCGCTGCATAGGGCGGCATATTTAAGGAGCTGACCAGTCACACTACACAATCGCTCGAGCGTGCTGTATTTCTCAGCCTCCTGCGATGCCTGGCCAATCATGATGATATTGCGCTGTCCTATCATCGTACGGACGGCTCGTAATCCAAGATTGTGGCACGCCTATGTGCTGTCCCTGCTGTACCAGGTCCGCCCATATAAGCTTATTGTAGCGCTGTGTAAATGTGGTACGCTAAGCTACAGCTGGCTACTTGAGACACCCGGCGATGTAGCTAGCTATAGATGTAGCGTGGCGTAGCGCACCTTATGGCGGCGTGTAAAGAGGGTGCGTTGACAGTTTGTAGCCGTTTGAGCGTGCTCGTGCACGTGAAGTAGCGGGATGTATCCAGCCTGCCGTCGCGGCGTGTAAAGGTACCATTACACTCCGCCCCCACCGCTTCCGCTGCTGTACATTCCATCTTAAGCTGTACCCCAGGTATAGACAGCAGAAAATAAGACAACATTTCTACCTATTAATTGAAGCTTAAAAGGAAAAAAGGGTGTAAAAGGGAGGGGTCATTAATGCTAATTTTAATGTACTAGGGTAGAATACAGAGGAAATAATTCTACAGTGTCATTCTGCATATTATATATGACACACAGCTCTGCTACATGCCTATTGACATAGATGGCTCTGCTACATGCACCTGTAGACACACAGCTCTGTTACATGCACACTACACATAGTACACACACAACTCTACTACATGAACATACAGATACAAACACAGCACTTGTACACGCCCAATACATGCACATACAGACAACACAGCTCTGATACATGGACTCTAAAAATACAGATACTCACACGTGTATACACGCATGCTCTGCTAGGTGGACACTACATACCCAGCTCTGCTACATGTACCATACATGCACATACAAACACACACATAGCTCTGTTAAATGCACATACAAACACACACAGCTCTGCTGATGTGCACAATACATGTATATACAGATACACACAGCCATGCTAAATGCACATACAAAAGCAAACATTGTTGAAACGGTCTAATAGGAGCGCTAAGAAGGACATTGGAGGACTGATAAAGGTCTGTTATACCAAACCTTATAATTCTATTTGTACTTCCTAGCGCTCCTATTAGATCACTTCAACAACGTTTGCTCTTGTTCCATTGCCCCCTGAGGATTAGTGGCAGGAACTGCTCTGGCAGACAAAGCAATCCAGCAGGGCTTGGCGTCACCCGGCAACTGAGAGGACGCTTGAGGATCTAACATGACGTAATTCCGGTCCGGCCTCGGTCACATGACTCAACTCTAAAGCTGCGAACAAGCCGGCGGCGCTGCAGCAGGAGCTCAGCAATCGCTCTAACAGTGGAACCGCTTCCTTCATCAAATTCAGGCGGATCGCTCCCCCTCCGTCTAAACTGGGGTTGTGCAGAGGTGCACAACCTCAGTAGGTAAGTGAGATCACCCATTTTTAATTATTATTATTTCCACTGGGTTCACACATTGCGCTCTTTGTTCATATTTTAAATGCACATACAAACACACAGCTCTGCTGCATGCACAATACATGCACATACAGATACACACACAGTTCTGCTACATGGACACTACATGCACACTACACACCCAGCTCTGCAACATGTACAATAAATGTACATACAGATATACACAGTTCTGCTACATGCACATACAAACACACACACAGCTTCGCTACATGCACATACATACTATGATACAGTGACTGGGGTGATCTACGATGGCCGATATGTGTCTCCCAGACTGTGCTCCATATCCCTATAGGAGCCCTCCACTCCGGATCTTGGAAGATTCCCCAGGTGTAGGGACAGGGTTAAAAGCTGGGCTGGAATACAGGGAGTGGTTCTCTTGTGGAGACTCTATCTTAGTGGACACTCATGAAGCTAGTGAGCGGACGGAAAAGAGAGAGCAGAGGTTGTGTGCTGAGATAACACAGCCTAGCCAGGAGGGCTTGGTCTTGCGTGGGACCTAGCCAAGAGAGAACACGTGAGAAGGGACAGTGTGTCTATATCGGCTATTTTTACTGTATGACGTGTACCCGGCTGCGCCCCGGAACCTGGAGGTGTGTACTGTTGTGGACTGTGCCAATTAAACTGTGTGCTGTGTAATCCAGTGCCTGGGTACCTGTCTCCTGACTTATTAAACACCGTCGCTACCTCACAATACCTACAGATATATACACATACAAATATACACACACATACAGACACACACATACTGATATAGATACATACAGAGACACACACACACAGACACACATAAAGATACAGATAAACACACATACAGATATATATGCACATACAGACACACACACATATTACCACATTCATATGATCTTGATCGGTGCAGAGCAGGAAGAGGAGCCACTGGGAGCTGCATGGAGGCTGCAGACGTTGAGCATTAGCAATTTCTTCCAGGACCTTAATTTCAGTCATATGATCAGTCACATGACTGGAATTGGAAGGTCCTGCAGCCTCTGTTCAGCTCCCAGTAAGCTTTCTCTCCTGCTGTGTACAGATCACCTAGATCAGTGCAGAGCAGGAGGGAAGAGAGGGAGAAAGGGCAGCTGTCTGGGAGCAGGTCTCCTCACTGCTTTCGCTTACTGACAGAAAGTAGGCCCCCTCACTTCTTTAGGGCCCCAGCACCTGCCTGGGTATGCCGGGTGCTGGCGCCGGCCCTCAACCATTGATGTCGCCATGACAGATGGTGATGCTTAGGAAAACTGCCTTGTGACAGCACCCTGCCCTCTAAGAGGGCACCCTGGACCCTCCAGCCTCGTTACTCTGGATGGAGATAATGAAAAGTCCTAAAAAAGGCTTTAAAAGCGAACCTGTCACCCCCCCAGGCATCTAAAGATAAAATAGCCATCTTCTGCAGCACTAAGGGTACCTTTACACGCCGCTACAACAGGATGGATACAACCCGCTACAGGCTACGATTGTAGCTTGCGTCGTCAATATAGCCCGTAGTAGCGGCGTGTGAAGACGCTAGGAGGCAGCCGGCAACAGATACATCTGTTTCTGAGCACTGCTCTGAAACAGGTGGCTACAAAGCCGATTGCAGCGAGCTGTATTGGCGTGTAAAGAAGCTACAGAAGGGATGTGTCGACACCAGGCAATGTACCTGGTATGTAGCTGGGGCGTGACACAGGCTCCGGGATACCGCCCCCCTTCAGCGATCATTGGTGGAAGCTCCTGCGTTACGATTGGTAGTCGCTGCATAGGGAGGCATATTTAAGGAGCTGACCAGTCACACTACACAATTGCTCGAGCATCATGTATTAAACAGCCTCCTGCGATGCCTGGCCAATCATGGGTTTCTTGCTTTGTCCTATCATCGTACGGACGTCTCGTAATCCACAATTGTGGCACGCCTATGTGCTGTCCCTGCTGCACCAGGTCCGTCCATATTAGCTTGTTGTAGCGGTGTGTAAAGGAGGTAAGATGAGCTACAGATGGCTACTTGAGACACCCGGCGATGTATCTAGCTATAGATGTAGCATAGCGTAGCGCACCTTGTGGCGGCGTGTACAGGTGGTGCGTTTCCCGTTTGTAACTGTTTGGGCGTGCTTGTGCACGTGAAGTAGTGGGTTGTTTCCATCCTGTTGTAGCGGCGTGTAAAGGTACCCTTAGGCTGCATTCTGAGAAGGTGGCTATAGTATTTATGCTCCCTTGATTCACTGAAGTAAAGACTTTAATAAAATCTGTGCCACACCTGACCCAAGATAGGGAGGCGGGCTTTTCAAGCATCTATCTCCAGCCTCTCTGGTGTCAGTCATCCCTCTCTGCTCTCCATGCGCCGCTTCCTCTTCCTTGTCTCCTAGAATCCCGCGCCTGCGTGGTATGCGTGGAATGCAGGAAGTTCACAGGCAGCGCGCACGGCGCATGCCTGGGGGCAGGAGGCACTACGCAGGCGCGGGATTCTAGGAGACAAGGAAGAGGAGGAGGCGCACGGAGAGCAGAGAGGTATGACTGACACATGAGAGGATGGAGATAGACACTTGAAAAGCGCGCCTCCCTGTCTTGAGTCAGGTTTGGCACAGATTTTACAAAAGTCTTAATTTCAGTGAATCAAGGGAGCATAAATACTATCGCCACCTTCTCAGAATGCAGCCTTAGTGATGTAGAAGGTGGCTATTTTATCTTTAGATGCCTGGGGGGCGGGTGACAGGTTTGCTTTAAGCATGGATATCAGAGGCTGGTACGTAGGTCCTCTATTCAGGACCATAACCCTACCAGTAAACCAAATATTGCAATGAAAGCCAATAAAAGGAGAAACGAACAATCTTGGGAACCAGAAATTCTAATGACCCATCAACTAGGACCGTAGGAGGTGGGAAGGAAACGGAAGTTCAAGAACCCACGTATATAAGAGGGATCTGTGAAATACATTATGAGTTTTAAAAGACATGGGAAATCCTAGAAGGAAAGCAATAAGAATTAACGAGTGCCGTAATTTTATATAGACCAATAAACCAGGGTGCTAACTTTAACAATAGCACTTTAAGATTATTGTTGTTGGTAAACAACCACAACAGATCACCCACACACACTTCTAAACCAGGCACACATTTACAATCAGCCGATATTTGGAACTCATGCTATGAAAAAGCTGCTGAACTCTCCTTCATATGGAAGATAATGCTGAAACAAACAGATCCTCCCCAGGTACACCAGCGAATACCGATCATGAAAAGTGTCGACCATAAACACAGAAAAAAGTGACACCCAGGTAGATTAATGATGATGATTTATGGCAAATTCAGCTAAAGAAAGAAAAGAAGGCTACTCTCCCTGATTTTAAGATACAAACCAATGTAGATGCTGTTCCAGATTTTGATGGACACATTCAGTTTGTCCATTAGACTGAAAGTGGAACGCCGATTTATTAGAGAGCTTAATTATTAATTGAGAACAAAAAGCTTGCCAAAATTTAGCAATAAATTGAGTCCCTTTATCAGAGACAGTGACTGAGGGAAATCCATGAACTTTTGCAATCAGTTGGACAAAGCATGAGTAGAGTCTTAGCGTTAGATAAGGACAGAAGAGAGATAAAATGTTTCATTTTAGAATACCTATCGATAAATAACAATATTACCGTATAACAGCAAAGTAGGGCAAATACGTTATAAAATCCATAGACCTGTCCGTCCAAGGTTGGCTGAGAATACTTAAAACCTGCAGACACCCAGACGGACGGGAATGAGATCATTAGAGCACACTCACGGATCAGATGCAGAAACAAAGGCTACCCCATCCCTGAGAATTTTAGGCCACCAAAATGATGCAACACAAGATCTAGGGTATCTTTAACCACAGGATAAAGATTTAGGGAAACAAAAGATTTGTTCACCGGAACCCCAAATGGCGCATCACATTAAAGGGAACCAACCAGCAGGTTTTAGGGCTATAAAGTGAAGCAGTGCCTAACAGGCACTGGGATGCTGAGTGCGATCATACCTTTACTTCAATGATTACATATATGATTGCAGAGAAAACTTAACTACCAGGATCAAGTACAGCTTATTAGCATAAATGCAGCAAAGCATCACATTGTGGGTTTGGGTTTCTTTTATTACTTCCCTATTTGCTCTAAGTCAACTACTGGACAGTCTGTGGTGTAACGTGGCTTGGTGGGTGGAAGAAGACATGATGCCCCAGATATTCTTAATTGGATTTATGACTGTTGAACGAGCAGGCTAGTCCATAGCATCAATGTTTTCATCATGCAAGAACGTAAAACACACTTCAGCCATATGAGGACTAGCATTGTCATGCATTAGAAAAACCCAAGAGCTCACTACACCTGCATAAAGTCTCACAATGGGTCTGAGAATTTCATCCTGGTACCCAATGGCAGTCAGGTTACCTCTGGCTAGCATACGGAGGGCTGTGTGACCCTCCAAAGCAATGCATCCACACACAGTTACTGACCTACTGCCAAAGCGGTCTTGGTGGAGGATGTTGCAGGCAGCAGAACATTCTCCATGGCATCTCCAGAGTCTGTCACATCTGTCACATGTGTTCAGTGTGAACCTACTCTCATCCAAGAAGAGCACAGGGCACCAATGTCGAGTCTGCCAGGAGAGGAGGTAACGGTCCTATTGCTGGGTTATTGACCTCCTTCGGCTCCCTCCGCATCTCCTAGTGTAATGGACTGTCTACTTGTATCTGCTGCATGCTATGGACACTTTGCTGACAGACACAGCAAACCTTCTTGCCACAGCTTGCATTGATGTGCCATCCTGGATGAGCTGTACAACCTCAGCAACTTCTATAGATTGTGGCGCCACCTCATGCTACCTCTTGGGGTGAGAATAATGACAAAATGCAAAAGTGACCAAAACAACGTTCAAAATAAATCAGAAAAGAGACATGGTCTGTGGTCACCACTTGCAGAACTACTACTTTACAGAGGTGTCTTGCTAATTACATAGACTTTTTTCCTCTATGTTTGGAAGAGCAGGGTTCCCCCCTAGTGGTAGGTCCCTGGAGATCCTCCATGACAGGTCTAACTCCCTCCTAATCTCTTTCCAGGTTGCAATCCAGTCTCATAATACTATTTTTTGGTTGGGAGTTGGCCTTGTGGAGTAAAGTGATTAAGTTCCATGGGTGGGCAGGGCATATGCAGACTCTATCAATTATCAGAATGCAAATTAGCAAGTCTATTATATTAAGTGACATGCATGCTAAGATGTATCCGCTTATGTCTGGCAAATATATTTCTACATCCTCTCTGGATGACAAAGGAGTATGCAGCTTTATACGAGGATGCATTCCAAATGAACATTCTGATAGCAGTATTGATATATTTAACGTCCACATGCTTTAAGAGAACGGGAATTATTTGTAGGGGATACATTAATTTAGATATGTTCATCATTTATAGAAGGTGTATTCTACCCATGAGACTCATTGGCAGGCTTTGCCATGTCCCTAATTGCGCTTGGAATCTGGAGATGACTGGAGCGAAATTCAAGTTACACACAGAATCTGACCACCTACCCAATTTCATTTCTAGGTATTTTAGATTAGACTTAGATATCGGCATCCCTCTAATTCTCCCCTCTTCGTTGCTCAGTCTGTCCCTTTCTCCAAAATATAATATTACACATTTGGTTCGATTTAAAACAAATCCCTATAAATTCCAATACTATTCCATCTGTGATTGGCTGCTGGAGTAAGCTGAAACCAGCCCATACATTGTACCATACTAGAATGTATGGGCTGATTGCAGATTACTCAAACAGCCAGTCACAAATGCCCATTCTGTGTGACAGTGTCTGTGATTGGGTGTTGGGCACCTCACACATAATAGTGTAAGAACAAATAAAAAAAAATGATGTAGTGGTCTACTGTATTTTTGGTTCTTAGAGCAGATAAAGCAGACAGCTACGGGCTGCCACCCCCAGCTGCCTGGCTTCACCTTGACTGGCAATCAAAATGCAGAGAAGCGCATTATTTTTTAAAATTATTTAATTCAATACTTTTAAAAAAAATGCGTGGGCTCCTGCCATATTTTCATTGCCAGCCAGGTAAAACCTGACAGCTGGGGGCTGGGATTCTCAGTGTGGCAAGGCCCAAGATTTCTGGATCCCCCACGCTGAAAACCGTAGCCGCCCCCCTCGAAAATGGGGCATTCATCATAGTGCCATTTCCAGGCGCTTTATCCGGCTCTTCCAGTGGCCCTGGTGGGAGGTGGCAAGCTGTGTAATAAGGAGTTAACACCAGTGTTATATTGCCAGCTGGTATTAAGCCTTGAGATTCTTAATGTCAGGTCAAGACAGACCCGGCCATTAAGAATCTCAAATAAATGGTTAAAAAAGACACAACACAGAGAAAAAGTTTTTTATTTGAAATAAAACACAATACACAATTGCAGGCACCATCTTTATTAGAAAAAAAAAAAAACCTTTATCCGACATAGTCCAGGTCTTCTTACTTCATCTTTGCTACATCTTTGCTAGCAGACAAACACCGTCTGCTAGCAAAGAGAGCAGGGCACAGAATGACAGCACAGCCAAGTGCTGTGTGTGGAGATGAATGCAGCCTAATCCTATAGATTGTACCATACTAAAATGTATGGGCTGATTGCAGATTACTCGAAAAGCCAATCACAGACACCCAGGGCATCTGTGATTAGCTGTTGAAGCTAGTGAAGTGAATATTGCCGGAAGATAATGAGAGGCCCGTTAGTAGATGTGGCCGTGACAGCGAGATGGGAGGACGGACGCCACAGGACCCGGTAAGTATAATGATAAGATAAGATAAGATAAACTTTATTGCTCTCAGAGGAAATTACAGTATTACAGCAGCAGAACAAAGATCAAGAACATTACACACTTTACAAAATAAGTCTATATGGACAGCAGATGCGGGTAGACTGGTACATGTACCTCACCTATTCCCCCCATACCCTTAGAACTTCACTTAGTCTTGCGATGCTTTACACTTATACATTTGTTAAACATCCCCACAGCTGTCGGAACAAACGATTTTCTGTATCTTTCCTTTTTACACATTAGTTGGATTAGACGCTTGCTGAATGTGCTCTTCTGCTTCGCAAACAGTTCAGAGAGCAGGTGTGTATTGTTGCTCATTATAGCCTTGCATTTCTTATTAATTCTATCCTTTAATACCTCCTCGAAAGTCCTAAGTTGTAGACCCACCGCCGCACTAGCCTTCTTGATAAGTTTATTCAGCTTATTAGCGTCAGCTGTGCGCACACTACTACCCCAGCATATTATTGCAGCAAAGATTGCACTCGCCACAATAGATTGGTAGAACATTTCAAGCATTTTGCTACACACATTAATCGACCTTAACTTCCTTAGGAAGTAAAGTCTACTCATCCCTTTCTTGCAAACCTTCTCCATATGGCACCTCCAATCAAGCTTGCTGTCCAGGTGAACCCCCAAATATTTGAAATTCTCCACCATCTCCACATCCTAACCATCAATAGTGATAGGTAAGCAATCCTTCATGCACCTTCCATAACTCAACACCAACTCCCTGGTTTTCTTTACGTTGAGTTCTAAATGGTTAGCCTGGCACCAGTCAACAAAGTCCAAAACCACCCTTCTGTATTCCTCCTCCCCCCGGCCTCTCTCGATACCTCCGACTATCACTGAGTCATCAGAGTACTTCTGAAGGTGACAAAGGTCTGATTTATACTGAAAATCAGCTGTGTATAACGTAAAAAGGAATGGCGACAGCACCATTCCCTGAGGGGCTCCAACACTGCTCCGAACACTATCCGATACGGCCGCCCCCAACCTTGCGAACTGTGGCCTGTCCGACAGGTAATCAATTATCCAATTCACTAATCCCTCATCAACCGCCATTTCAACCAGCTTTTTACGTAATAATAGTGGCTGTAAGGTATTGAATGCACTGGAGAAATCGAAGAACATGGCACGCACAGTGGTTCCATCATTGTCCAAAAAGGAATGTACTGTTTGTAGCAAATACGCTACAGCATCGTCCACCCCCAGACTCTGCCGATACACAAACTGAAGGGGGTCCGTAAAAGCAGACACCCTCGGACACAAGTAGGCAAGTACAATTCTCTCCAAGGACTTCATCGCATGCGATGTTAAGGCCACCGGTCTATAGTCGTTATGGGAGCTCGGGAAGGTAGTCTTGGGAATCGGCACCAGGCAAGAAGTCTTCCATAGAACTGGTACTCTCTGTGATTGTAAGCTCCAGTTAAACAGGTGCTGGAAGACAGTGCACAACTGATTTGCACACACTCTGAGGACACGTGGACAGATACCATCAGGCCCTGCTGCTTTACCAGGACCAGCTTACTAAACTGTTCCCTCACATCATTTTCAGAGGTCAAGAAAGTCTCTAACTTCCTCCCCCCAGTTGATATTGCTTGTCGCTCCCCGGCCCTCTCCCCTGTTGACATCGCACATTTATTGTTGAATCTGTTGAAAAACTCATTCATTTCATTAGCCATGATCAGCCCCCCACCCCCCTGATCTGACCTTGCCTTAAACCCAGTCAATAGCTTCACTCCAGCCCATACTTCTCTGGAGTTGTCCAATTTATTTTCCAATTTAATTCTGAATGCTTCACGGGCAATCTTAATTTTCCTCTTTAAGTCTCGCTGTACAATTTTCATTTCCTCCTTGTCCTTCCTTTTAAAAGCTTTTTTTTCCCTGTTTAGTAGATATTTCAATTCTTTTGTAATCCAAGGCTTATTGTTTGCATAACACCGAATCTCATGAATAGGTACAATATTGTCAGTACAAAAGTTGATGTAATCAGTAACTCTCCCGGTAACCTCATTAACATCATCAATAGGTTCCCTGGCACATAACACCTCCCAGTCTGTGCAATCAAAGCAGTCTTGTAACCCCTTCTCTGCTGCCGGAGACCACTTCCTTATCTGTTTAATTGTTGCTGGTTGTTTGCAGACAACTGGTTGATAGGCTGGAGACAATAGTATGAGGTTGTGGTCAGATTTCCCCAGGGGGGGCAATGCAGATGATGAGTAAGCATCCTTAACACTGGCATAGAGGAGATCCAATATATAATTGTCCCGTGTAGAACATTTGGCATATTGATAGAACTTTGGTAATGAGATCTTGGCTCGATTAAAATCCCCAGAAATGACAGAGAGTTAGGGTGTTTCGTCTGAAGCCGAGCAATCACCCCAGACAGTACTTCCCCAGCTGCCTCTGGATTTGCAGATGGTGGTATATATGACACCACTGCAATAACAAGAGAGATGATTATGTTTATTAATTATATGCTTTGTTTTACAGCTCCCGGACCCGAACTGTAACTGGGAAACCTGTGTTCGGGATATGTGCACAAACACTAGGTGCTTGGTACAGACCCTGAATTTTACAGTTCGGGTTTGCCCATTACTATTAGGAATATGGGTCTATACAATGCCAGGTTCTCAGGATTTTTTTCCTCTCTCGAGATCAGGTTGATGCCTGCTGTACTTGTGCCCCATATGAGTTCTAAAGGCACAAACAATGCCAGTTCTGAAAAGCATATGAACTGTTCTTTGCAAACAGTCTTAGAACAGCTGGGAGCAAGTGATGAAAGTATATGCCTGCAGCTTAATCTACACTATCAACAGGCTGCAGAATGCCAGACTGAAAGAGATTTCCAGCTTCAGATGACCCAAGTAAAAAGTGGTAACAATTCCCTGCTACCCTATTCAGAGCATATAAACCCAAGGAGACCATGGCTGGAACATTTCCCTGTGATGGAGAAGGATGGAGTCTTTGGTACTTCTCTTCGGGAGTTCAAAACACCAGCAAGCAATGCCATTTAACCTGTGAAAAGTGGGCACAGTGTTTAACTCCAGTGTTTATAATCAAATAATTTGAACTTTTTGCTGTCCTTCCAAAAGAGCTAGATGTGGACTATGACTGAATAAAAGTGACTTTGGTTGGGTGTACATCACCCCAAAATCAGAAAAAGTTCCAGAATCTACAACGTGAGATAACTGACAGTTAAGCGGATGTCATGAGCACCTTGAAGACCACGTTCTGTTAATGGATCCCAAGATCCTGTAACCAGCTTTAAGGAACTAGAAGATCTCATGGACAAGGATCAATTCCTCAACATCTGTCCTATGGATGTACGATCACTCAGGTTGCAAAGATTGCAGACTCTTATGCTGTTACCAGGATGCCTGAGGTACGGAAGCTGGCCGCTAGATAGAAAAATGGTAAGTTGAAATCCACCGTTAATGCCCCTGCCAGGTGACCATTGAGAGGGCTCACACCATCTGCCAGTGCCCTGTTTGCATCTGATACCCACCAGTGCCATATCTGCGACAAAACCAGACAATGTTAGCATCCCCTGACCATAGCGATAGAAGAGGAAACCCACTTCAGAGGATGAATGGGCTAGTGAAGCTGTTCTTTTATCCTATTTGTGGTCGGGGCAGTGGAGAGGGCCCATGAAAACTTGCAACTTGTTACTGTGGGCGACAGCATCACTGTGGGGCTAAAAGTCACTGGTGTAAAACAAACTTTCATCTGCCCTGAATTTGTGTTCTCTGAAGACCTTATCCCTTGAAAGACTCACCAGGATTGGGAGTGTTCGCCGGTTTTTATAAATGAAGCAGTTTTATTTTTTAAGACCCAGCGCTACACATTTCCTTAAAATTGAAATAAAATCTCTTTCACTTAAAAGTTTAACCTTTCTTGTGGGATGTTTATTGAAAATGTATCGGTTAAATCAGAAATGGTGATAAAAAACAATATAAACAAAATAAGCTTAAAAAGGTTGTTAGGGGATTAGGGCTTAGAGGTAAAATCCAATTTGAGAAGCCACTACTCCATTTTAAGGTCTATACGCTCTTAAAGGTACAGCACCTATTAACTTAATGTTGACTGTTGTTAGCAATAATAATAATAATAATAATAAAGCTTTATTTATATAGCGCCAACATATTCCGCAGCGCTTTACAATGTAGGGTTAGAGTACAGAAAATATACAGTAAGTAATTAGAGGAGAGAACAAATAAAGTACAATAATTGGATACAAAACAATATATACAGTAAGTAATTAGAGTAGAGAACAAATAAAGTACAATAATTGGATACAAAACAATCAATGTGAAAAAAAAATAAAATAAATAAACCAAGAAATGAAGGTGACCCTGATCAAAAGAACTTACAATCTATAACGGGATAGGGGTTGCACAAGGTACGGGGGCTTATTGCACTGATGGTCCAGGCATCTTGAGCAAATGGGGCATAGGACTAAGCTTACATGGATGGTCATTATACAGTCTGTGTAGACCTTTTTGGTTTGGTGGAGTTTGTAGAAGAGTAATGTCTAGAGGGATAGCCCGTTCACTGTCTACAGTACAATGGACTTCTATTAGGGAGTATGATACAACCAAGCATGGTTGGAATAAGATATATGATTACAATTTCTAGATCCAGAATATATTTGCATAGTACTCAGTAACTAGACAACAAGCTGTGTTAATTCCAACTATCATTAAAATTAGAGGTACTATGCCATGGCCCTTGATGAGTGCATCAGAAAAATACCAACACGTATCATAATAATCCAATCCTTCCTTGCAGACATCTAACAACCACAATCAAGACACTATCTAACAAGAATCATATGAACCAGCTTCAAAATCCCTCAGAGGTAAGCAGGGCCGGACTGGGACCAAAAAGCAGCCCTGGAAAACAAGCCCCAGCAGCCCACATACTATAACACCCATCAGCCGTGATCAGTGAAATTTGCTTTTACGTTGTCGTGGCCTCACCACTTTCTCAAAGGAGTTATATGAAGAGCCACATGTGAATGGTGCAGCAGAGGCAAATCGACCACAGCTCCATTTACATGGTGATCTACAAAGCGACGTTTCTCGAGATTGTGGGGTCCCTGCGGTCCAATCTAGAGCGAAGGGAAAGTCATCACCTTTAGAGAAGAGAAATGATGACTTCCGTATTGGGGATAATCAATTTAAACAACATTTAAATGCTGAAAATCACAAAGTCCAATACCTCCTCTCTGACAACAAGACAGAAGAAGTGGTACTGTGCAATGTACATATATAGAATAATACAGATACTGAGGATTACACCCAGTATACAGGACAGGAGAAGTGGTACTGTGAAGTGTATATATACAGAATAATACAGATACTGAGGATTACACCCAGTATACAGGACAGGAGAAGTGGTACTGTGCAGGGTATATATACAGAATAATACAGATACTGAGGACTACACCCAGTATACAGGACAGAAGAAGTGGTACTGTGCAGTGTACATATATAGAATAATACAGATACTGAGGATTACACCCAGTATACAGGACAGGAGAAGTGGTACTATGCAGTGTATATATACAAAATAATACAGGTACTGAGGATTACACCCAGTATAAAGGACAGGAGAAGTGGTACTGTGCAGTGTATATATACAGAATAATACAGCTACTGAGGATTACACCCAGTATACAGGACAGGAGAAGTGGTACTGTGCAGGGTATATATACAGAATAATACAGATACTGAGGATTACACCCAGTATACAGGACAGGAGAAGTGGTACTGTGCAGTGTACATATATAGAATAATACAGATACTGAGGATTACAACCAGTATACAGCACAGGAGAAGTGGAACTGTGAAGTGTATATATACAGAATAATACAGATACTGAGGATTACACCCAGTATACAGGACAGGAGAAGTGGTACTATGCAGTGTATATATACAAAATAATACAGGTACTGAGGATTACACCCAGTATAAAGGACAGGAGAAGTGGTACTGTGCAGTGTATATATACAGAATAATACAGATACTGAAGATTACATCCAGTATACAGGACAGTAGAAGTGGTGCTGTGCAGTGTATACATACAGAATAATACATATATTGAGGATTACACCAAGTATACAGGACAGGAGAAGTGGTGCTGTGCAGTGTATATATACAGAATAATACAGATCCTGAGGATTACACCCAGTATATAGGACAGGAGGAGTGGTACTGTGCAGTGTATATATACAGAATAATACATATACTGAGGATTACACCCAGTATACAGGACAGGAGAAGTGTTACTGTGCAGTGTATATATATACAGATACTGAGGATTACACCCAGTATACAGGACAGGAGAAGTGGTACTATGCAGTGTATATATACAAAATAATACAGGTACTGAGGATTACACCCAGTATAAAGGACAGGAGAAGTGGTACTGTGCAGTGTATATATACAGAATAATACAGATACTGAAGATTACATCCAGTATACAGGACAGTAGAAGTGGTGCTGTGCAGTGTATACATACAGAATAATACATATATTGAGGATTACACCAAGTATACAGGACAGGAGAAGTGGTGCTGTGCAGTGTATATATACAGAATAATACAGATCCTGAGGATTACACCCAGTATATAGGACAGGAGGAGTGGTACTGTGCAGTGTATATATACAGAATAATACATATACTGAGGATTACACCCAGTATACAGGACAGGAGAAGTGTTACTGTGCAGTGTATATATATACAGATACTGAGGATTACACTCAGTATACAGGACAGGAGAAGTGGTACTGTGCAGGGTATATATACAGAATAATACAGATACTGAGGATTACACCCAGTATACAGGACAGGAGAAGTGTCAGGGCCGGTTCACACTGCGGCGTGATCCGGTCCGGTTCTGTCCGGGATGACCCAGACAGCCGCGGACCGGATCAGTACATAGGACTGGGGGGCTAATATGCCCTCCGGTCCTGTGTGCAGCGCAGCGCAGCCGCTGACAGGTCAGGACCGCGGTGCACGCGGTCCTAACTTATCAGCAGCGGGAACTGCGTGCGCTGCACACCGGACAGGAGGGCATAATAGCCCCCCAGTCCTGTGTGATGATCCGGTCCGCAGCTGTCTGGGTCCTCCCGGACAGAACCGGACCGGATCATGCCGCAGTGTGAAGCGGCCCTTACTGTGCAGTGTACATATACAGAATAATAAGGATACTGAGGATTACACCCACTTTACAGGACAGGAGAAGTGATACTGTGCAGTGTCCACCACACACATCCATATGTACACACATACAGTATTGGCCTTTACACATCTGCGTTTTGGCTGTGTTTGCCTTCATTTGCGTTTGTATGCGTTTTTACCTCTAAAAACACATTCCAAAACGCACCCATAGGGTTTAATGCAAAAGCAATGCAACACACATGTGCTTTTGCAAGCGCAGCCAAAAACGTGGGCTGCAACGCTATGGGCTGCATTCGCAAAAACACATGAGTTTTGTATTAAATGAAGCCAAACACAGCCAAAACACAGATGTGACCTGGGCCTATATATATATATATACATATATATATATATATATATATATATATATAGATATATGCACATACATCCATATGTACTGTGAGGCACCGCCGGCATGGTCCTCATGGCCGGGGCGCGTCACATGCAGGATCGAGGTATGATCCTGTGCACACTGGCCGGTTTGATTGATAATGCTGTGTGAACCAACTGTGAGACACAGGGTTTCATGAGCCTAATGAGCGGCAGTGAGAGTGAGATGAGATCGAGGAAGCCCTAAGGAATGTAAGGGCTGAGTGCTGACAACCCGGAACACAGGGAGTTAACCTGAGCTGTGTGAAAGGCTGATTACCGGCAGCTAAGGGGGTGTGTCCATGTGGGAGTGGCTGGCACGATAAGAGGCAGCCAGGTGAGTGACTGAGTCATTCAGATTGAGATTGATTCTGGAAGCTGAGATCCTGCTGAGATTCATCCAGAGATTGCCAGCCTGAGAGCATGTGGGCTGAGAGCAGCCTGAGTGCAGAGCAGTCCAAGGCTCTGTGTGTGGACACGGGAGCATGCTAGCTCCATGCCGGTGCCGAGGTCCGTGGTCGTGTCCGCACCTGGAGGGGGAAGCTGTGGTTGACCCGTGGACGCTAGACCGGACGTGGTTCACCTCACGTCCGGGAAGGAGCCTGTGGGGATGCCTGGTGGAACCTGTGACACAGGTAGCGAGACCCGGATCCGTGCCCGGTAAGAAAAGCAGTTCCTGAATGATTGTGGGAACTGTGCACCGTGTGTGTAAATCATGCTAGGCGAGTATAGACCGCCCTTGGGACCGACTCAGTGGAGTCAGTTAAAGGTCCTGATGAACCGGAATGAAAGTAGCCCTTCGGGAGGCGAATGTATGTAGCCTTTGGAGGCAATCGTATGTAGTGTGCCAGGCGGGCATAGACCGCCTTTGGGTCCGAGTCAGAGTGCTCAGTTAAAGGACCTGATGAAACAGAACGTGTTTAACTATGTGTATGAGGGCTTAGGTAATGGCCCTGAATGAGAGATGATGGCCTATATGTAAGACCCATGTATAATGATGTGGGGAGAGAGTGACCCAGCTAGTATGGATGATGTTGGAGGCGTTCCGTCCCTGTGGGACGAGAGGGAGGCTTGCCCTGCTGCTTGCAGAGGGTACCCGTCCCTCAACCACGACCTCTAATGGTGTGGGTGTGCCTGTGGTGCCAGACACAGGGGTAATAGGACTCCTAGTAGGTATCGGATGAGGTTCCCGTGTACTATGGTTTGCCAGTCCCTGTAATGGGCCATGGAGGGGCCACAGTCCATGGATGTGTTATGATGGGCTATGAGCAGGTGTGTGATCCATGGACGTTTGAATGATGGATCACATACAGTAAGTAAGGTCCCGGTCAGGCAGGAATCCTGACTACGGGTGAATGTATATCATCATGCTGGGGGACTAAAGCCAGGCGGCAGGTACCGCCATTTGGACCCACAGGGCCCGTTGAGGCGTATGTAACGAAGGTCAGAAGCAGGGGTTAAAAGGGCTCCTAGAGTGGGGACACCATGGTTGAACCAGGTGGACTCTGACCGGGACGTAGGCGGAGATGCGTCCAGGAAAGAGCCCCTTGGGGATACATGACATACCCGGTACTCAGGTTGCTCAATCCCTGTTATGAACCCGGAGGGGTCATCGTCGTACTGTAACGTATGTATAGTGTGAGTAGGCCGGAGGCCGTAGCCACCACGGGAGCTGTTAGTAGAGCTCCAATGGGGACAGAGTTGGTTACAGGTCCGGGTTACTATAAGATGTTATGTGCAATATAAGTGTTATGTAATGTTATATGTAAATGTATGGTGTATTTATGTAAAGTGTTTATAATCAATGTGCTATGTGTCAAACATGCTACCCGGGCTATGTTATTATATGTGAAAAATAAACGGGTAGACATTGGTTAAAACTTATAAACACGTGTTGTTGTCGTTTTGCAAGCGGGTTCCCCGGTTGCTGCCTCACATATGGTGGAGAATGAGGGCAAGGTTGCCCGGTGAGGACTGCACCCCAGTTACAAAGGGGGGTTGGTACAGCCAAGGGCTGTGGTGCCGGAGCACCTTATATGGACTATTCTGTTGATGCACTTTATATGGACTTGGTTGCTATGGGCGACCGCACGACGCACCCTAGCATCTGGCCGGTGACCTGGCGACGTCACGAAGACATCGCACTCAAAGTATCGGGCGGCCCTAGGGGTCCCGAAGTCAAAGGCGGCGTGATCAAGGTTCCGGTGGCCTGAGGGGTCACGAAGTTGCCAAGACAGCGCCACTTCCGGATTCTCATAGGACTCTATGAACTGTGTTTGCCCCTGCTGGTTTAAGCAAGGAGGGGCGAGGTTGGACAGGAGTCACAGGTATACAGACCGGGAGCGGTGCCACAAGGTGTTGTATGGTGGCCCGGCTCCTATGGCAGTGTGTTCATCCCCCACTGGTCTGAACAAGGAGGGGGGAGGTTAGGACACGGTTTACCGGTGTCCTAGAGGTACAATCCGGCAGTGTGTTTAACCTTTACCCACAGGTGTGAGCAACGCTGTCGCCCGACTTGTATGGCAGTGTGTTTGACCCCCTACCCACGGGTGTAAACAAGGAGGGGGGTATGTGAGGCACCGCCGGCATGGTCCTCATGGCCGGGGCGCGTCACATGCAGGATCGAGGTATGATCCTGTGCACACTGGCCGGTTTGATTGATAATGCTGTGTGAACCAACTGTGAGACACAGGGTTTCATGAGCCTAATGAGCGGCAGTGAGAGTGAGATGAGATCGAGGAAGCCCTAAGGAATGTAAGGGCTGAGTGCTGACAACCCGGAACACAGGGAGTTAACCTGAGCTGTGTGAAAGGCTGATTACCGGCAGCTAAGGGGGTGTGTCCATGTGGGAGTGGCTGGCACGATAAGAGGCAGCCAGGTGAGTGACTGAGTCATTCAGATTGAGATTGATTCTGGAAGCTGAGATCCTGCTGAGATTCATCCAGAGATTGCCAGCCTGAGAGCATGTGGGCTGAGAGCAGCCTGAGTGCAGAGCAGTCCAAGGCTCTGTGTGTGGACACGGGAGCATGCTAGCTCCATGCCGGTGCCGAGGTCCGTGGTCGTGTCCGCACCTGGAGGGGGAAGCTGTGGTTGACCCGTGGACGCTAGACCGGACGTGGTTCACCTCACGTCCGGGAAGGAGCCTGTAGGGATGCCTGGTGGAACCTGTGACACAGGTAGCGAGACCCGGATCCGTGCCCGGTAAGAAAAGCAGTTCCTGAATGATTGTGGGAACTGTGCACCGTGTGTGTAAATCATGCTAGGCGAGTATAGACCGCCCTTGGGACCGACTCAGTGGAGTCAGTTAAAGGTCCTGATGAACCGGAATGAAAGTAGCCCTTCGGGAGGCGAATGTATGTAGCCTTTGGAGGCAATCGTATGTAGTGTGCCAGGCGGGCATAGACCGCCTTTGGGTCCGAGTCAGAGTGCTCAGTTAAAGGACCTGATGAAACAGAACGTGTTTAACTATGTGTATGAGGGCTTAGGTAATGGCCCTGAATGAGAGATGATGGCCTATATGTAAGACCATGTATAATGATGTGGGGAGAGAGTGACCCAGCTAGTATGGATGATGTTGGAGGCGTTCCGTCCCTGTGGGACGAGAGGGAGGCTTGCCCTGCTGCTTGCAGAGGGTACCCGTCCCTCAACCACGACCTCTAATGGTGTGGGTGTGCCTGTGGTGCCAGACACAGGGGTAATAGGGCTCCTAGTAGGTATCGGATGAGGTTCCCGTGTACTATGGTTTGCCAGTCCCTGTAATGGGCCATGGAGGGGCCACAGTCCATGGATGTGTTATGATGGGCTATGAGCAGGTGTGTGATCCATGGACGTTTGAATGATGGATCACATACAGTATGTAAGGTCCCGGTCAGGCAGGAATCCTGACTACGGGTGAATGTATATCATCATGCTGGGGGACTAAAGCCAGGCGGCAGGTACCGCCATTTGGACCCACAGGGCCCGTTGAGGCGTATGTAACGAAGGTCAGAAGCAGGGGTTAAAAGGGCTCCTAGAGTGGGGACACCATGGTTGAACCAGGTGGACTCTGACCGGGACGTAGGCGGAGATGCGTCCAGGAAAGAGCCCCTTGGGGATACATGACATACCCGGTACTCAGGTTGCTCAATCCCTGTTATGAACCCGGAGGGGTCATCGTCGTACTGTAACGTATGTATAGTGTCAGTAGGCCGGAGGCCGTAGCCACCACGGGAGTTGTTAGTAGAGCTCCAATGGGGACAGAGTTGGTTACAGGTCCCGGGTTACTATAAGATGTTATGTGCAATATAAGTGTTATGTAATGTTATATGTAAATGTATGGTGTATTTATGTAAAGTGTTTATAATCAATGTGCTATGTGTCAAACATGTTACCCGGGCTATGTTATTATATGTGAAAAATAAACGGGTAGACATTGGTTAAAACTTATAAACACGTGTTGTTGTCGTTTTGCAAGCGGGTTCCCCGGTTGCTGCCTCACAGTACACACACACTCATCCATATGTACACACATACATGACATACATTATATATACACACACAGTATATATCCACAGTATATGTATGTATATCTGCTGACACATACATTTGTACACACATATACAATATGCTGGAAGAAGGTCTGAGGACCGAAACGTCCACCACAGAATGCCTGAAGGCCATTAAAGGCATATTACATCTTTATTGGAGTGCTGCAGTCGTTTACTGGTCTGTATAGGGGGGTGAAGGAACTTAGCCCTGGACTGATTTTTGCACCACCCTTATAAGGGATAAAAGTGCTGCTCTTAATTTTTTTCTATATATATATATATATATATATATATATACATACATTCATACATACATACACACATCCATATGTACACACACACATCCATGTACACACACACACCCATATGTACACACAGACACATACCCATATGTAAACACACACGCACCCATATGTACACACACATCCATATATACACACACATCCATGTATACACACACACATCCATATGTACACACATACAAACATCCATATATACACACACATCCATATGTACACACACACACATCCATATATACACACATATCCATGTATACACACACACATACATACACACACATCCATGTACACACATACATACATCCATATGTACACACACACATCCATATGTACACACACACATCCATATGTACACACACACATACACACATCCATATATACACACACATCCATGTATACATACATCAATATGTACACACATCCATATGTACACACACACACACACACATCCATATGTTCACAATCATACAGTACACCCACATATACAGTACATACACACAATTACAGTACACACACATACACATGGAGAGGGAGGGATATACATAGTCTTACAGTACTGCTCTGCTGCCTGGGTCACAATTACCATCCAGGACAGGACTCTGCTCTCCGGTCGGTCGCTCTGTCTGTGGGATTGATGGCAGATGTTTGACAGGTCACAGATGAGTGGGGGTTTGGGGGGCCTCACAGTGAAAGTTCAAACAAATAAATCCCCTGTGCCTCAGATGGCAGCCACCAGACAGCATCCAGACATCTCATTGCAGAAACCTCCAGGCCAGAGGCATAATACTCCTTCTTACTGCCCAGGATGAAGGATCTCAGCCCACGCAGAAGACGAAGCTGGAGGAATGGGCCTGGTACCAGTCGACAATGCAGGTGCTGCATAGCCCCAGGCCCCCCGGTCAGCAGGGTGTACAGCAGCTTCAGGGAGGCGTCCATCAGCTGGAGCCGCTGAGGAGTGGAGGAGCAGTTATACTACTCCTCCTCCTCCAAGAAGCGGCTGCAGGAACAGAGCCGGAAGCTCCACACCGGAAACACCTCAGCGGCTGTGGCACTGGCTACTGTGCAGCTCCCTGACTGTGCCTGGCCGGCGGCCGCAGAGAGACAGAAAGGGGCCGCAGGCGAACCTCTTAAAGGTAGAGCAGCTGCAACGGCCCAATACCCCTTCAGCCCACAGGGAAAACTCCCGATATGCCCTATGGCCAGTCCGGGCCTGGAGGTAAGGTATACATTCTAATACTAATGTATCCTTTATGCTCTGAGTAATAAGTACGCAAAATCCATAAACTATAAAAACATATTTTAATTTCAGGTCACATAGAGACAAAACATCTACTTGATTTAATACAGTGGCGGTTTCCCATCCCCTGAAGCGGACCTTCTTCTTTTTTGTCTATAGAAGAACACTCTTTTTAACCTTATTTTGTTTTTATTGCTTTTTATTGCCATTTCTGATTTAACCGAAACATTTTTAATAAACATCCCACAACAAGGATTAAACTTTTAAATGAATGTGATTTTTTTTTCAATTTTAAGAAAATGTGTAGCACTGGGTCTTAAATAATAAAATAGCTTCAGATAAACAATCAGGAGGAGCTGGACACACTGCCCTCCTAAGTCCTTCTAGCAGCAAGCACACTATTGTATTGGTCTATCAGACCATACACTTCCTTTATTCTTATAGCTTTGCTCCAGTGTCAACCAAATTCATCTTGGTTTTTATGAATGGCCTGGGTTTTCCTAGATTGAGGTGCCAAGAGAGTGCTGAGGGAAATGGGGTCTCCTGAACCCTCCCCTCCAATGTTTTATTGGGGTCTGATCTGGGACAGTTGGTCACTCAATACAGTCCAGACAACCATCTCCGATTCAGTAGCTCATATAATCCAAATATTGATGATTTGAATATGAATGTTAATGATGTACATGATAATTGAGTGTTTGATTGTACAAGGGAACTGAGCCATGGCACACTGTGGGGTGAAGTTGCTGAGGATCACCTCAAAGTAGTAAGAATCAGCGCTAAAGGCACTGGAGACAGGCAACATTGGGGACCACGAGGAACCTGGTCGCATTCAGCTTGTCAGTGGCATGACAGACTGTGATATGGCCGGTGGCAGCTCCTCCATGATTAGCAATGATCTTGAGGTATTACTTGAGAAGGGGAAAGCATTATCCTTAACCTGTCAGGAATATGATAAAGCATTACCTATTAACCTTTCAGAATGATGGGAGTTACCCATAACCTGTCAAACTGATGAGAAAGAGTTACCCATAACCTGTCAGGGTGATGGGAAAGTGTTATGTTCAACCTGTCAGGATGGTTGGAGAGTATGCCCTATAAGACCAGTTACTGACATAGAGCAGGTCTCAGAGATGTCCTGTGAGGTTGGGTCCTTAATACGGATTCTGGCTAGATGCCAGTCGTGAGGCACTGAGTGATCTCACAGAAAAGCCCATTTCTAAATCCAAGAAGAAGAGGCTATTGTGGGATCCGGGGAGGTTGTTTTGTGACTTGGTCTTGGGAGACAATCTGTAAATCAGTCTCCAACACCAATTGTATTGTAAAATTCATAAGACATCTCTAGAGAGAACATATCCACACTACAAACTGAACATAAGGGATTAATTATAACTGGTGAACCAAGAAACAGAAAAGCATAATGAAAAAGAAAAAAAATGTTTAATTCCACTTTTCAACTACTATTACATTGTGTCCATTTTAGCAGGAAAAATTTGGTAAAAGGCTCTGCTTTAAACAAATTGGAGGACTTGACAGGTTCCCTTTAATTGCAAAGGTACTTGCAATGTTAATAGTACAACTGAACACTGAGCAGCAAATAGGGGTGACTTTTATTGATGGCAGTGTGGTCTGAACCTGCCACTGTGCGACTGACATATAGCTTACACATTATTTGGATAAAGTGTTGGATATTCTTATGGTGTAAGGTAAACTGTAGACAATGTACATGTTCAGTGTATACACTGAAAAGATTTGTTAGCATTTACAGAGGATGTATAGCATGCATCTCTACTGGGATGTAATCTTTTGCTCTGTGTGTTATTAATATCACTTAAAGAGTAACCATAGTTTTACTTTTGTTTCATAACTCAGTTATACACATGAAAATAAGCAACTTTGTAATATATCTTAGTATATGATGAAAGTAGATGGCACTCACCGAGTCTTCTCATGTGCAGACTTTATTGACGAGTAGGGGTTACATCGGTGCGGGGAGGGGAGGCAGGGGACAACAGTTCACCGTTTCATGCGATGTGCGCTTCAATGGGTACTGTAATATATCTCATCGTTCTCATCCTGTTCTGATATTTCATTCTCTAAATTCTCAATTATCATGTAAAGTCTGCCTGAGATAGATGGCAGTTGGTGCTATGCTACGGAGAACTGTGCCTGTCTTTTCAGGAGATCTTTCAGTAGAATGCTTGTGTCTGCCTCTAACTCCTCCATCCTCTCTCCGAGCACCAACTGTCATCATCTACCGCAATAATGTGAAAATCTGTCTTCATTAAACACATATTTCACACATTTTATCCATAAATTGAGAGTGAAAAATCAGTCTAGGAGGAGAGAGTAGCAGATTTCCAGAATCAGATAAATTATAAAGTAGCTTATTTTCATGTAAACCATTGATTCATTAAATAAAAATTAAAATGGCCACATTCTAAACTTACAGCTGAAATGTACACAATTTATTTTGCATAATATTCTCTTACTTTCAATAAAGAGTAGAAAAATCACTTTGAACATGACAAAAAATATTTACTTTATATCAGAATATACAGTGTGCTGTTATGGTAGTAACTTTAATAATAACGCTTAAATCGTTTTAGCAATGTTCACATAAGTAAAAAATCCAGTGAAACTGTCTAGAAATGAGACTCCGATGACAGGACGAGAACTTTTATCTCATCATTGTACTTACTGCATACAAACATAAAATGATCACCTAACGACCAAGCTGAAGACATAAAAAGCTGAGACCATATTGTGATTAGGTGAAAATCCCGCACAGCGCCAGCAGTATGAACATAAAGGAGTCTCCTGTGTGATGGAGCAGGAGACAGTCATACATACTCACTTAAATATGATGAGCAAGGGAATATTATATCAAATAAATGAACAAAACATTGATTGTTCCTTTTATGACCAAAGGGAGTTTCATCAAAAATGTGATAAAACTTAAAATAAAATATTCTGTGCCATATGTGTTGAGGCAATTTCTGGTATAGACTGCCTGAAAAACAGCTGCAGCTGGTGTGTAGCCCACTGAGAGTCTAATAACTATATATCTAGTGAACAGTACTGCAAAGCTAAAAATCATCTCAAGTTCTTACACTAAAATGTTGCAAATATACAGAATAGTACAGAAAGTTATATTTTATTATCATGTATTGCACTCTGCAATGTTTGGGAATCATGAAACTGCTCTCAATAGAGGGATTGAAGAGGAAAATTCATACCAACTATGAGGTGCGCCTTATACTCTGATTTATTACGTAATCACAATACCATATCCACAGACAGCACCACTTCTATCAGGTGGATGGCTATTGTATTGCAGTTTATCTCCATTCAAATGAATGCAACACTGGAGAAAACCCAAGGACAAACACCTTAAAGGGAGTTTCCCATGAACAAAGGTAATTTTAAAGTTTATTTTAATCAATATATCTTTAAATAATAATACTTTCCACAATTGGATGCGTTTTAAAAAAATAAATGTTCCTGTGCTGAGATAATCTTATATATGTGTCCCTGCTATGTACTGTGTAATTGATGTGTCTGACTGTACAGGGACATGGTCTGATCATACCACATCTCCTGTGCTGAGATAATCTTCTATACGGGTTCCTGCTATGTACTGTGTAATGGATGTGTCTTACTGTACAGGGTCATGGTCTGATCATACCACATCTCCTAGAATGCAATAGAGCATGCAGACATTACAGCCTCTTTAAGAATAGAATACTTTCTAGAAGTGTGCTCCCTGATTCTTTATATTGCATAGCCTACAATTATTCTTCAGATCAGAAATAAAATCATCACAGTCCACAGAGGATGAGCCACAATGCTGTATAATACTATGGTAACTTTCATGCTCTCTTTGGTGGAGGCATCTCAAGCTAATTGTTATTATAATTACCTGTATTGGTTCCGACACAGGTCCTTGCTCCCTTTTTCCATGGCTACCACTTTTATCAGTAGTCCACACAGGGTTTTTCAGGAAACCCTGCAAATTCAACTCACATCATCACCTTAGGGCCCTTTCACATCAGCGGTTATTTGAAATCGCGGCAGATGCGGTGAAAAAACCGCATCTGCCGCGATTACCGCATACCAGCTGCACTTGCGGCACGGTTGCGGTAAACGCCATACAAGGTATAGGTGGGCTTGCGGCAGGTGCGGTTTTGCCGCATCTGCTGCAAGTCCCCCTATACTTTCTATGGGGATTACCGCAACCGCGCCGCAAGTGCAGCGGTTATGCGGCAATCGCGGCAGATGCGGTTTTTTTCACCGCATCTGCCGCGATTTCAAATAAACGCAGATGTGAAAGGGCCCTTAGGCTGCTTTCACATCAGCGTTTTTTGCCGATCACGGCAGATGCGGTGAAAAAAATGCATCTGACGCAATTACCGCATAACCGCTGCACTTGCGGCACAGTTGCGGCAAGCCCCATACAATGTCTATGCGGGCTTGCGGCAGGTGCAGTTTAAAAGACTGCCAGCCTATCACAGGCAAGCCGCTAACATGGATACACATCTCGCCAGCACAAGGCAGTGATGTCAGATGCAGATGTGAGTGCCAACATAAGCTTTTCGACTGGCAGATTCTTCTGATGATGAAATAAGATAGAAGATGCCGTGGGTGAGCAGAGAGGTAACAAGAATAAATGTATTTATTTTGTGTGTCTGTTACAGAAAGTACAAAGTTTACAGTTGAAACCAAACATTTACATACACTATATAAAAAGACACATATGCATGTTTTTCTTACTATCTGACATGAAATCAGAATAAACCTTCAGGTTTTAGGTCAATTAGGATTACCATAACAATTAATATTTGCCAAATGCCAGAATAATGAGAGGAGAATGTTTTAAGGCATTTGTATTACTTTCTGCAAAGTCAACACTTTACATACATTTCATTAGTATTTGGTACCATTGCCCTTAAACTGTATGACTTGGGTCAAACGTTTTGTATATCCTTCCACAAGCTTCTCACAATAGTTGGTAGGCGTTTGGACCCATTCGTCCTGACAGAACTGATGTAACTGAGCCATATTTGTATGTCGCTTTGCTCGCCTTTTCAGCTTTTCCCATAAATTTTCAATATGATTGAGATCACGGCTTTGTGATTGCCACTCCAAAACATTGACTTTGTTATCCTTAAGCCATTTTGTAACCAGTTTGGCAGTATGCTTCAGGTCATTGTCCATTTGGAAGACGCATTTACCAAGCTTTAACTTCCTGGCTGATATCTTGAGATGTTGCTTCAGTATTTCCACACAACTGTCTTTCCTTATGATGCAATCTATATTGTGAGGTTCAGCAGTCCCTTCTGCAGCAAAACAACCCCACAACATGATGCTGCCACCGCCATGTTTCATGTTTGGGATGGCATTCTTTGGTTTTCAAGCGTCTCCCAATTTCCTTTAAACGTAATGATGCTCATTATGGCCAAACAGTTAAATTTTAGTTTCATCAAACCACAGGGCATGATGTCCAAAAATTTAGGTTTTTGTTCCTGTGTGCATTTGCAAACATTAATCATGCTTTTTTATGTTTCTTTTGGAGTAATGGCTTATTCTTGGCAGAGTGGCCTTACATCCCATATTGATATGGGCAGCACGGTGGCTCAAGTGGTTAGCACTGCAGCCTTTGCAGCACTGGGGTCTTGAGGTCCTGGGTTCAATTCCCACCAAGGACACTACGGACAACATCTGCAAGGAGTTTGAATGTTCTCCCCGTGTTTGCGTGGGTTTCCTCCGGGCACTCCGGTTTCCTCCCACATTGTAAAGACATACTGATAGGATGTTCAGATTGTGAGCTCCAAGAGAGACAGCATTTCTCATGTATGTAAAGTGCTATGGAATTAATAGCGCTATATAAATTAATAAATTATTATTATTATTATACAGTACTCATTTCACTGTGGATAATTACAGAATCTTGCCTGCTTTCTCCATCATCTTTACAAGGTCTTTTGCTTTTGTTCTTGGGTTGATATGGACATGTCAGACCAAAGCACGTTCATCTCTGGGACACAGAACCCATCTCTTTCCTGAACAGTATAGTGGCTGGACATTCCCATCTTTTGTTTGTACTTGCGTATAATTGTTTGTACAGATGAACGATGCACCATCAGTTATCTGGAGAGTGCACTCAAGAATGAACCAGACTTGTGCAAATCCACAATTCTCTTCCTGATATCTTAGCTGATTTATTTAGACTTTCCCATGATGCTACACAAAGAAGCAGTGTGTTTCAGGTGTGCATTATAATGCATCCACAGGTGTCTATTTAAATCAGATGTTGCCAATAAATCAGAAGCTTCCAAACACATGACATCATCATATGGGTGTTTGCAATTTGCTTAAAGGCATACTAATCTTAGTATATGTAAACTTTATAAATTCAATGTCTTAAAACATTCTGTAACTCTCATTCTGGCATTTGGCAAATATAAATAATTATAGTAATTACAGTAATTCTAATTGAACTAAAACGAGAAAAATTTATTCTGATTCCATGTCAGATAGTGAAAATAAAAATGCATATTTGTCTTTTTATATAGTGTATGTAAATTTCTGGTTTATTTGTGTTTTGGTAAACTGTGCTTAACTTCAGGTTGTGGTGTTCAGGGTATACGAGGGAGGGTGGGGGAGGGCATGGTGTAATTGTAGTTGATGTTTTCTTAAACTGAAAATGTAAAAGGAAAATTTATGTAATGTCTTTATACCACTTTTTACATTGTAGTTACCGTAACAATAATAATTATGTGATTAAAAAATAATTAAATGGGTCAAATACAGTATCTCACAAACGTGAGTCCACCCCTCACATTTTTATGAATATTTTCTCATAACTTTTAAGGGACTAACACTTAAGATATGACACTTTGATAAAATGTAAAGTAGTCAGTGTACAGCTTGTTTAACAGTGTAAATTTGATATGCCCTCAAAATAACTCAATAGCCATTATTGTCAAAATCGCTGAAAACAAACGTGAGAACACCCTTGAGTGAAAATGAGCAAACTGTGCCCAAAGTGTCAATATTTTGTGTGGCAAACATGATCTTAAAGCACTGCCTGAACTCTCCTGGGCATGGAGTTCACTAGAGCTTTACAGGAGCCACTGGATTACTTTTCAACTCCTAAAAGAAAGAAACTCTGAGCTCACTTTTGTTACCAGTTGTGACATTAATTGCTGTATGATGAGTTATTTTGAGGGCACACCAAATTTACAAAGTTATATACAAGCCATACACTTTACATTGCATCAAAGTGTCATATCTTCAGTGTTGTCCCATGACAAGATATAATGAAATACAAAAATGTAAGGGTTGGACACACTTTTGTGAGATACTGTATATACCAGGATGGGGAACATAGGGCCTGGGACAGGGTGATCATATACAGTTGTGGTCAAAAGTATTGACACCCCTGCAATTCTGTCAGATAATACTCAGTTTCTTCCTGAAAATGATTGCAATCACAAATTCTTTGGTATTTTTATCTTCATTTAATTTGTCTTCAATGAAAAAACACAAAAAGAATTGTCCTAAAGCCAAATTGGATGTAATTCCACACCAAACAGAAAAAGGGGGTGGACAAAAGTATTGGCACTGTTAGAAAAATCATGTGATGCTTCTCTAATTTGTGTAATTCACAGCACCTATAACTTACCTGTGGCACCTAACAGGTGTTGGCAATAACTAAATCACCCTTGCAGCCAGTTGACATGGATTAAAGTTGACTCAACCTCTGTCCTGTGTCCTTGTGTGTACCACATTGAGCATGGAGAAAAGAAAGAAGACCAAAGAACTGTCTGAGGACTTGATAAACCAAATAGTGAGGAGGCATGAACAATCTCAAGGCTACAATCCATCTCCAAAGACCTGAATGTTCCTGTGTCTACCGTGCGCAGTGTCATCAATAAGTTTAAAGCCCATGGCACTGTGACTAACCTCCCTAGATGTGGACGTAAAAGAAAAATTGAAGAGAGATTTCAACGCAAGATTGTGCGGATGGTGGATAAAGAACCTCGACTAACATCTAAACAAGTTCAAGCTGCCCTGCAGTCCGAGGGTACAACAGTGTCAACCCGTACTATCTGTCGGCGTCTGAATGAAAAGGGACTGTATGGTAGGAGACCCAGGAAAACCCCACTTCTTACACCGAGACAAAAAAAAAGCCAGGCTGGAGTTTGCCAAAACTTACCTGAGAAAGCCTACAACCTTTTGGAAGAATGTTCTCTGGTCAGATGAGACAAAAGTAGAGCTTTTTGGACAAAGGCATCAACATAGAGTTTACAGGAGAAAAAAGAGGCATTCAAAGAAAAGAACACGGTTCCTACAGTCAAACATGGCGGAGGTTCCCTGATGTTTTGGGGTTTCTTTGCTGCCTCTGGCACTGGACTGCTTGACCGTGGGCATGGCATTATGAAGTCTGAAGACTACCAACAAATTTTGCAGCATAATGTAGGGCCCAGTGTGAGAAAGCTGCGTCTCCCTCAGAGGCCATGGGTCTTTCAGCAGGACAATGACCCAAAACACACTTCAAAAAGCACTAGAAAATGGTTTTAGAGAAAGCATTGGAGACTTCTAAGGTGGCCAGCAATGAGTCCAGACCTGAATACCATAGAACACCTGTGGAGAGATCTAAAAATGGCAGTTTGGAGAAGGGACCCTTCAAATATGAGGGACCCGGAGCAGTTTCCCAAAGAAGAATGGTCTAAAATTCCAGCACAGCATTGTAAGAAACTCATTGATGGTTACTGGAAGCGGTTGATCACAGTTATTTTAGCTAAAGGTTGTGCAACCAAGTATTAGGCTGAGGGTGCCAATACTTTGTCTGGCACATTTTTGGAGTTTTGTGTGACAAGATCAATGTTTTGCTTTTTGCTTCATTCTCTTTTGTGTTTTTTCATTGAAGACAAATTAAATGAAGATAATAATACCAAAGAATTTGTGATTGCAATCATTTTCATGAAGAAACTGAGTATTTTCTGACAGAATTGCAGGGGTGTCAATACTTTTGGCCACAACTGTATACCATGATATACCACATATATACCAGGATCGGCCACATATACACCACAATGGGCAACATACACACCAGGATGAGGATGCATATATATCAGGATACAAAGCATATATATCAGGCTAGGGATAATACATAGGCGGCCGTCACACGCTTCAATATCGAGAGCGATATTGTTAGCGATCACATGCACGCGCGATCGCTAACAATATCGCTCACATCGCTGGTGACCTGTCACACAGACAGACTCACCAGCGATGTAGAGCAGCGAGATCGCTGGTAACTATGGTACACATCGGGTTACTAGGCGCCGCGCGGCGCTTAGTAACCCGACGTTTACCATAGATACCATCTCCCAGCATAGGCTCTGCCGCTGGGAGATGGATCATCGTGGTGTCACACACCACGATGATGCAGATTGATCAAGCGTTTATCGCTTGATATGAGCTCCGGCTCACCAATCTGCGATGTAACGATCAAGCGATTTTACATTGTAAAATCGCTTGATTGCACCAGCAATGCACAAACGATATCGCTTAAGCGATCAAAAAGCAGATCACTTAAGCGATATCGTGCATTAAATTGAAGCGTGTGACGGCCGCCATACACAGAAGGGGGCATATATTTCAGGATGGGCCACATATAATATACCAGAACGAGGACATATATACCAGGATGGGGGGCATATATACCACAATGGGCCACATATACCAGGATGGAGGACATATATACTAGGATAAGTCCCGGATGGAGGACACACATACTAGGATGGGGTCATATATACCATAATGGGCCCAGGATGAGGATCATATATACTAGAATGAGGGAAATAAGGTGCAAGACTAGAGACATAAGACTAGAAAGGGTACATATATATCAGGATGGAAGAGATAAGGTAAAAGATGAGGAACATATGGCCCATTACGTGGGAAATAAGTGCCATGACATGGTACATAAGGCCAAGAAAGGGTACATTAGGTCCCAGGATGGAGTCATAAGGGCTCATGATGGGGAACACACTGTATGTTCCTGATTCTGAGCCCTTATGTCACATCACACCTTCTGGGCCTGTATGTCACCCATACATAGCTCTTGTATGTCTCATCCTGGCCCCTCATGTCACACATCTTGGCCCCTCATGTCACCCATCCTGGCCTATCATGTCCCCCATCTTGGCCCCTCATCTCACACATCCTGGGCCCTCACCTCACATATCCTGGGCCCTCACCTCACATATCCTGGGCCCTCATTTCACATATCCTGGGCCCATGTGTCAGATACAGACCCAGGATGGAAAACAGGGGCCCAGAATGGGGGAAATATGGGTCCAGGATGGGTGACATGAGGAACCAAGATGAGACCCATAAGTGCAAAGGATGAGGGACACAATGTCTCATGATAAGTGACATACAGGCCCAGGATGAGGTACATTATTACAGGAAGGGGCTAGGATAAAGTATGTTATTACAGGATGGACAACATTATTACAGGAAGGGGATAGGATAGGTGATATAATTACTATATGGCAGTTAGAATGAGGAACATAGATGATTGGTCTATGGTGGAAATTGGAGAAAATAATTAGTGTAGGGGCCAATTAGAGGACATTATTACTGTTGGAATATACTGTATTTTACTTTTGCCAATACTGTTTTCCATGGAGGGAACAAAAGGGAAGTCCTGTTACTGTGCAGTCGCTGTTACTTCTGATGCTTTATTACTTTATCTGACGTGGTGTAGATGTCGGGGCAAATAGTGGGGAATGTGTACTAGAAGAGATCAGTTATAGATGACTGGGTGTTATTTTCTGTATAGATGAGTCCTGGCTGGAAGAAATTATAGGAGGTCTGCGGTAAATGAAGAGGAAAAGCAAAGATGAATAACTTCAACTAGACGTCACTGGTAAGTCAGTGTACTACCAGTATACATACACTGTCAACTATATACAGAGCTCCTGTGTATAAGGTCACTTATGATCACTATTTCCTATACACTATATACAGAAATCGCACTGATGGTAATATTAATGCTATTAGTATTGTGTTTTTTCAATATTGTAGTATATGTCATTGTGTGGTCATTGTGTGGTGGTATTTGTACCTTGTGATATTAACCCCTTCCCGACCTATGACATTATAGAGACGTCATGAAAGTCGGTGCGTTCCCGATCTATGACGTCTCTATAACGTCATAGGTTGTTTGCGCTCCTGCAGCTCCGGTGACAGGGCCAGTGACAAGTCACCGGAGCTGCAAGATCACAAGGACCCATACTTTAGCCCAGGGGGGTGGCTTAGCCCCTCCATGGCTAAACTCGCTCTGATTGGCAGTCGAAATTGAGACTGCCAATCAGAGCGAGTAACCCCCTCCAGATCTGATTGGAGCTCTCCAATCAGATCTGTAGGGGCGGGACAGCAGGAGCCCTCCCCCTTCTAGCCCCCTCCCACTCCAGGGCCCCCCCGATCCCTTTCCTACCCCCCCCCCCACCAGGCGGTAGCAGTCATCACCGGCGGTATGCCCGCCGGCAGTGAATGACTGTTACCGCCGCCGGGCTGCACCCACCTGTGCACCCGCCAGTCAGCTTGCTCAGCCCCCTCTTGGTGAGATCACGGAGGGGGCTGAGGAAGCTGACACCCCCCTCCCTGTGCCCTCCCCCCTCACCTCCTGACGGGCTGCACCCGCCGGTTCACCTGCCGGCCAGCTCCGGGTACATGGGTGGATGGATGGGTGAGTGGGTGCATGCATGCATGGGTGGATGGATGGGTGAGTGGGTGCATGCATGGGTGCATAAGTGTAAGGATGGGTGAGTGGGTGCATGCATGCATGGGTGGATGGATGGGTGCATGCATGGGTGGATGCATGGGTGGATGGATGCATGGGTGCATGCATGGGTGGATGGATGGGTGCATGCATGGGTGGATGGATGTGTGCGTGCATGGATGTGTGTGTGCATGGATGGATGTGTGCATGGATGGATGTGTGCATGGATAGATTTGTGCGTGTGCGTGCATGCATGCATGTGTGCATGGATGGACGTTACAGGCATGGATGTGTGCGGGCGCAGTTGCGTGCGTGGATGCATGCATGCATTGATGTGGGCATGTGTGGATGGGTGCATGGATGGATGTGTGCATGCGTGGATGCGTGTGTCGATGCGTGCGTGGATGTGTGCATGCATGTAGATGTATGTGCATGTGTGGATGTGTGCATGGATGGATGTGTGCATGCGTGGATGTGTGCGTGCATGGAGGGATGTGTGCATGCATGGATGTGTGTGTGGATGAGTGCGTGGATGTGTGGATGCGTGCATGTGTGGATGTGTGCATGCATGGATAGATGTGTGTGCGTGCGTGGATGTGTGGATGCATGCGTGCATGGATGGATGTGTGCATACATGGGTGCGTGCATGGACGGATGTGTGCATGGATGGATGTGTGTGTGTACATGCATGGATGGCTGCACGCATGGATGGGTGCATGCATGGATGATGAGTACATGGTTGGATGGATGGATGAGTGCAACAAGGGATCAAGTGTCCTCTTGTTGTAGTCTCTGGGATCATAGTCATGGTGCACTGTATGACAGATTGTTGCCATACAGTGCACCACAACTCTGACCCCAGAGACTGTAGGAAGAGGACACTGATCCCTTGCTGCAGTCTCTGATTAGCAGAGGTGATCGAGCATCGTGGGACGTTCGTATGGACTACGTCAGATGTTTCTAAGGCGGCCGTCACACGCTACGATATCTTGAAAGATATCGCTTGAACGCGCCTGATTAAACATCGCGTGAACGATGTCTCTGCGTGTGACGGCAAGATACGACGAGCGAGAAGTGTTCAAATCGCAAGATCGAGATCTGAGCTCCGACCTCACACTTGCGATGACGATTTAACGATCTGCTTCATCGTGGTGTGTGACACCACGATGAACGATCTCCCAGTGGCAGAGCCTATGCTGGAGATGGTAACTATGGTACACGTCGGGTTACTAAGCGATGCGCGGCGCCTAGTAACCCGATGTGTACCATAGTTACCAGCGATCTCGCTGGTCCACATCGCTGGTGAGTCTGTCTGTGTGACATCTCACCAGCGATGTGAGCGATATTGTAGCGATCGCGCGTGCACGTGATCGCTTACAATATCGCTAGCGATATCTTAGCGTGGACGGCCGCTTAATAAAGATGGAGTTCGAATTTTGTTTGTGTTTTTTTTCAAATAAAAAGATTTTTCTATGTGTGGTGTATGTTTTTTGACTATTCACTAGAGATTCCTAATGGCCGGGTCTAACATTGCCCCGACATTATGAATCTCAAGCTTAGTGCCAGCTACCAATAAGAAGCTGGCCTTAACCCCTTAATTTCCCAGTTTGCCACCAGCACCAGGGCAACTGGAAGAGCCTGGGTACAGTGCCAGAAAATGGCGCTTCAATGAATGCGCCATTTCCTGGGGCGGCTGCGGGCTGGAGTTCGCAGCATGGGGGGCCCAGAATGATTGGGCTTCTCCATGCTGAGGATTCCAGCCACCTAGTTGTACCTGGCTGGGCCAAAAATATGGCAGAGCCTAACATAATTTTTTTTTTTCTAGAATTAGTTCTAGAAATAAAAAATAATGGGCTTCAATGTATTTTTGCTTGCCAGCCAGGTACAACGAGGCAGCTGGGGGTTGGTGGTTGTCCGTAGCTGCCAAGTTCTACATGGCCGGACCAAAAATATGGCGGAGCCCCACGTCATTTTCTTTTTCTAAAATCAGCTCTAGAAATATTAAAAAAAAAAAAAAAAGGTCTTCGCTGTATTTTTGGTTGTTTGGTTGCCAGCAAGGTACAACTTGGCAGCTGGGGGCCTGGAATCCTCAGCGTGGAGAGACCCAAACGTGGGCCCCCATGCTGCAAATTGCAACCCACAGCCACCCCAGAAAATAGCGCATTCATTAGAGGTGCCGTTTTCTGGTGCTGTACCCCAACTCTACCAGTTGCCCTTGTGCTGGTGGCACACGGGTTCTCTATACGCGACATGGTGTCCGCTAACAATTTCAATGGAAAAAATCAGCTCCAATTGTTAGCGGAAACCATATTGCGTATGGAGAGCCCCTCCCTGTGTGCCTGAACATTGGAGCTCCCTCACAAGTGACCCCATTTTGGAAACTAGAACCCCCAAGGAACTTATCTAGATGCATAGTGAGCACTTTGAACCCCCAGGTGCTTCACAAATTGATCCGTAATAAGGAAAAAGTACTTTTTTTTCCACACAAAACGTTTTTTTAATTTTTACGGATCAATTTGTGAAGCACTGGCGTTCAAAGTGCTCACTATGCATTTAGACAAGTTCTCTGGGGGTCTAGTTTCCAAAATGGGGTCAATTGTGGGAGAGCTTCAATGTTTAGGCACACAGGGGCTCACCAAACGCAACATGGTGCCCGCTAACAATTTGAATGGTGAATTAGCGGATACCATGTCACATTTGGAGATCCTCTGTGTGCTTAAACATTGGAGCTCCCCCACAAGTAACCCCATTTTGGAAACTAGACCCCCCAGGGAACTTATCTAGATGGGTGGTGAGCATTTTGAACCCCCAGATGCTTGACAAATTAATCTGTAAAAATGAAAAAAGAAAATGTTTGTGGAAAAAAAAGTACTTTTTCATTATTACGGATCAATTTGTGAAACATCTGTGGGGTTCAAAGTGCTCACCACCCATCTAGATAAGTTCCCTGGGACGTCTAGTTTCCAAAATGGGGTCACTTGTGGGGATGCTCCAATGTTTAGGCACCAGGGGCTCTCCAAACACGACAAATTTGCTTTTAGCCTAACTTTTTTCATTTTCACATGGGCAACAGGATAAAATGCATCCTAAAATGTGTTGGGCAATTTCTCCTGAGTACATTGATACCTCATATGTGGTCATAAACCACTATTTGGGCGCATGGCAGGGCCCCTAAGCCTTCGTTTTTCCAAACTAAATAACCCCAAGTTTAATAACCTGTCTTGGTATTGCATACCCCTCAGTCTTCTAATAACCTTGGTCGCTCTTCTCTGCACTCGCTCTCGTTCAGCTATGTCTTTCTTATACACCGGAGACCAGAATTGTACACAGTATTCTAAATGCAGTCGCACTAGTGACTTGTATAGAGGTAGAATTATGTTTTCCTCATGAGCATCTATGCCATTATTTTATTTGCTTTTGCAGCAGCTGCCTGACACTGAGCAGTAAATCCGAGTTTGTCATCTATCCATACACCCAGGTCTTTTTCAGTGACAATTTTTCCCAGTGTTTTACAATTAAGCACATAATTATACATTTTATTTCCTCTGCCCAAGTGCATGACCTTACATTTATCCCCATTAAAGCTAATTTGCCATTTATCAGCCCAAGCTTCTAGTTTACATAAATCCTCCTGTAATGTTAAATTGTCCTCCTCTGTATTGATTACCCTGCAGAGTTTAGTATCATCTGCAAATATTGAGATTCTACTCTGTATGCCCCCCACAAAGTCATTAATAAATATGCTATAAAGAAGTGGGCCCAATACTGACCCCTGTGGTACCCAGTGTTAACTGTGACCCATTATGAGTGTGTTCCATTAATAACCACCCTTTGTTTCCTATCACTGATCCAGTTCTTAACCCACTTACAAAAATGTTCCCCTATCCCCATTGCTCTCATTTTATGTATCAACCTTTTGTGTCACTTTTAATCACTATTTGATGGTAATAAGTGGTCTGGTTATGTTTAGTGGTATTTGTCCCTTGCATGTGGTATTATTCAGTCACTATGTGATAGTAATATGTCATGTGATCATGTTGTGGCCATATCTCTCCCTTTTATTCGTTATTATTAAGCAACTATGTGGTGGTAGTATGTGGTCTGGTCATGGTATGGAGGTATTTTTCTCTTGTATGTTGTAGTATTCAGTCATTATGGTGGTAATATACCATGTCATAGTGTGGAAAACTTTTTTGGCCTGTGGCTGCTGAGGCAAGAGATAAAGTGGAGCAAATAGTTGAGGTGACAGATGAAAAGGAGGTCATCTTTTCCAATTTGAGCATTTTCCTTTAAAACTAATTTTCAAAACTTGTAGAAAACCCTTCAATACTATTCACCTTACTAAGAAGTGACTGACCACATTGGATGGATGTTCTCAGGAAATATGGCGGTAACAACTAATCGACAGAGGTGCTGCCCACTGATCAGATATTGATAGCCTATACTAAAAACAGGCCATCAACTGTATGAGGACATACTTCAGCATAACATACGTTTTAAGGATATTGAATACTTTTTTCAAGTGAAAGAGTCAATATGCAAAGCCTGGCTCTTAAACTTACACAGGGTGCTAAACTTACACAAGAGGGTACACCCCTACCACATCTAGATACTGATGAATATTCAAAAACACTTACCAGGAGTTTCTTTCCAGAAACAATTTTTTGCTGCTCTGTCTCCTTTTTAGTGCCTGCATCTGTTGCAACAGCGAGCACCTGGTATCTGTACACAGGGAACAACAAATTAGAACATTTTTAAAGTAGCGCCCAAACTTAATGTGCCTCAAAGAAGACTAATTTTATAGTAAAAATTTACTGTCCTGAAAGTTTTTCTAATTTATCAACATGGCATAGCATGACATAATATTGTATTTAGTATAAACCCTAATAGAAATAAACACAAAGAGGTGGAGATAGCAGTGACTGGGTTTCTGCAAAACATTGGTGACTGACTTTATGAAATTCCATAAGCTTTGAAAATACAATGCCAGAGACTGTAATTCATGGTTAAGATTTCTACTCAAAACTAAAAAGTAACTAATTCAGAATACAAAATAAATACATAAAACTGATTTAGTGGTAAATATACATAATACACAGTCATTTGTGAAATTATTTAGTCTTGCCTATATTACACCTGGTCTATATCTACCTGTGTAAAGCTACAGTAAGGCCATGTACAGAGTTCATGGTTCATATATGGATCTGAGTGCCCGCAGTGACTGAATCAGCATGAAAAAAGTGCAAATCGGCACTGTTACCTAGTGTAACATTGGGCCAATTGCTATTCAAAGAACGGATAGCAGTCGTCTGTGTTATATGCTCATGTGAGTGAGCCCTTAAAAAGACACCGGAATCGTGGTTGCAGTCATGACCCAACTTAACATATCACAAATAAAAATGAGAGTAAGAAGTAAGAGCTAAATACACACCTAATGTGACATCCCTAGCTGGATTGTGCCTATAGTTGCTATTGCTGTATTAGTAAACCAGCCTGAGATATGGCCATTATTAGTCAAGACATATGTCATAAGTGATTGGCTCTTCAGTTGCCACCCTCCAAAGAGTATATATTCAATATGTTCTTGACAGGAAATGAGTTAAAACCAATCACGGCATTTCATTTTTATTGAGATTCTTTTCATGCAGTAGTTTTATAACAAAACTTGTTTTTAGAATATAAAGCATTTTGCTTTTCTTTCAACGACAAGGTTAGATTTTTACAGGCTGGTTCAATGTTTCTGGCTTCTAACCCCTTTAATGACAAAACAATTTTCCATTTTTATGCACTTGTTATTTTTTAACCATACATATACTGGAAAAAAGTCTTCCTCCTGTATGGTGCTGACATATCACAAGCAGGTAGCAACACAGAACAAAAAGAAAACTCCCCCATCATAGATCAGAGCAGGTGTATTACAAGACATCAAGACATCTCTGATCCTATTGTCTAACTTCTTGCGTAATTAGAAAGCACAGATGAATACCACCTTACAAATCAGGTCCCTGTGGAATCAGTGATAGCACAGCTGAGTTTACCTGTGTCATATTACAAACCATTCTATCAGCTCTCTGTTTGTTTTAGCATAGTAATCTCTGCTGAACCTTTTCATGTCTCAGCGTTCTGCGGAGGGGAATCGCCATGTGTGTGCAGCGGCCGCCAGCTCCTATCTTTATAATGGGAGCGCACGGTGCTGCGCTTGACAGCGCATGACCGTGCGCACCCATTCACTCATATGTGATCTGTGCGCAGGTGGATGCCTGCGCACATATCACACAGTCTCGTCCGCACCAGGGACGTGACATGTTGCATTCCTGGCGCGGACGAGAGTGTGTGATCTGTGCGCAGGCATCCGCCTGCGCACAGATCACATATATGAGTGAATGGGTGCGCACGGTCATGCGCTCTCAAGCGCAGCACCGTGCGCTCCCATTATAAAGATAGGAACTGGCGGCCGCTGCGGTCACATTGCGGATCCCCTCCGCAGAAAGCTGCAGAGGGGTCCGCAAATGTGAACCCAGCCTGAGCTGCACTGACACTGTAGAATAAGTACAAGTTTCTTGAACATAGCATATATCAGTGTGATTACATCTCACTCAATGAGAAACCTGCTTTAAACTATGATGGGGACAAGTTCTTTAGAGTGTAGATGATTGTGTATGATTAGTTAGTATCATACATGATAAGTATGCACACCCAGTGAAACCAATCTGATAACACCCATTTGGATTTAAAGTATAACCACCATTTACATTTTTATTTCATAATAAATAATGTAGAGCAAGTGATTATAACAAACGTTCAAATATATTTTATGAAAGAAACCTTTCAAAAAACCTTCCAGAAGATGTCCCCACTAGATTGTGTCAGAAGATAATGCTCAGTGAGATCCGTCTTCACTTCTCACACAAACTGAATATGGAGAGATAACCATATAATCATATAAAGGTGGGGGTGTGGCCTACACAATGTGCCTGTCTAGCGTGGCTACAGCTGATCTGTATTGTCAGGTTTCCTCATGCAGGGAGAGTGTGAGCTCAGGCTGTCCTGTGAGATCTTACCTGACTCCTCTCCATTCACATAGGCCCTGCTCCTTGCAATTAGCTAATAACAAGGAGCAGCATGATGTGAACAGATGACTCAGATAAGATCTCATAGGACCTGTGTCGACAGCTTGAGCTCACACTGTCCCTGCCTGAGGTAACCTGGGACACTGATAAGCTGCATATGTCAGGTTTAGAAATAGCCTTGGGGGACATCTTCTGGAAGGATTTCTTTCAGATTTCACTCATGGAGTATATTTGAAAGTTTATGATATGATAACTTGCTTTACATTATTATTAAATAATACATAATTAATAATTAAATACACTTTAACAATAGTCAATACATTTGGTGCCAAATACTATGATTGCTAATATCTATGTAACAGAAGGAGAAAATGTACAAAAAAACAAAAACACGTTTTATGAAGCCCCCCACAGGTACTATTACATTGTATGTTCATTTCAATGTGAAAAAAAAATAGAGAAAAGTCCTTCTTAACCCACTTTTCTTATTTTTT
>JARQOC010000005.1:383010281-383450083 GCA_033576535.1 Allobates femoralis | reverse complement strand
TTCTTATTTTTTTTATTCAAGTTTTGGTATTGAAGTTAATACAAGACTTAATAACATACATACAGTGAAATCATAACACCTACAAATAGATAAAGCAAGTAAATAATGAGCAAACAGTGAATACTATTCTACTCAAATATGAAAGGGAGAAAAATAGAAGCGAAGACAATACATCTTTTTTTGTGTTTTCTTCAATTTGACTACTTTCAAGTTAGCATTGCAGAAGAATTCCAACGTTATAGCAGTGATCTCCCCTCTCTTGATGTGAATCATTTCTAATGACCTCATAACCCCAATCAGTTTCTCCTGGACTAGAACTACCACTTACGCCATGATTTGCTCTTCATTAAGCGGCCGTCACACACACAGATATCTATAGCGATATTGTTAGCGATCACGTGCAATGCGCGATCACTAACAATATCGCTCACATCGCTGGTGAGATGTCACACAGACAGACTCACCAGCGATGTGGAGCCGCGATCTCGCTGGTTACTATGGTACACATCGGGTTACTAGGCGCCCGCGCGGCGCTTAGTAACCCGACGTGTACCATAGTTACCATCTCCCAGCATAGGCTCTGCCGCTGGGAGATCGTTCATCGTGGTGTCACCACGATGAAGCAGATCGTGACATCGTTCATCGCTAGATCTGAGCTCCGGAGCTCAGATCTGCGATGTCACGATCAAGCGATTTTACATAGTAAAATCGCTTGATTACATGCAACGATTGCCAAAACGATATCGCTTAAGCGATCAAAAAGGAGATCGCTTAAACGATATCGGGCTTAAAATCGTTGCGTGTGACGGCCGCTTTAAACCCTCTTATACCTCACCAGCTCCCTGGACCCTAGGTCAGGTTCATCAATCCATGATGCCATTAATTGCTCAAATATATTAAGAGTACGGTACCTCTTTTTCTGTACATAGGTATTTCCAAGTTAATAAACCAATTAATCGTATTAATACACTCCTTTTTAGTGTCTAGCCAATGTTGTGCTATTAGCTTTGACCCCAAATATAACATTCAAGCAATAGCCATTTTACCAATCGCAGTAATCTGTATATCTCCAAAATATCCCAATACACAGACTAGTGGATTCTTTTCCAGAACTACCTTAAATATTCTAACAATTAATGCTATTACTTTTCTCCAGTATCTTGCAAGTTCAGTATAGGATCTCATTATATGAATTAGATTTTTGGAGTCTCTTCTATATCTTGGCCATGTCGAATAAGTTCTGGCAGCAATTTTACACAAGAACTCATGTGATCTATATACATTATGTATCAAGTAGAGAAGAAAAAGTCTGTGCGCTTCACTGAGAGAAAACTGGGGAATTCTTTCCAGTATTTCTGACCACTTTCCCTTCTCTATGGGCCCGATCTGTACATTGTATATTACCGCTGGATAAACCAGTTGATTTAGATACAATACAACACTAATGCACTAATAAATAATAGCAACACAATAAGAAAGGATCCAAGAAAGGGATTCTTTAATTGCTGGAAGAATCACAGATAAATAAATGCAAATGCACTAATAAAGAGACAAAGCAATCACTGAAATGTACACAGTTGTGTTAGTAATGCAAATACTCATATGGCTAAATGTTGCTAGCTAGATGGTTACAAAGGACCCTTAATAAAACATTGTGCAGACAAGTAATAAAAACCCTAAACATGCTATCGCACAGAGATAAAAAGAATAAATGATCTTAAGTCCCACAACTGGTAATGAATATTTATAACATATGTAGCACACAAATAAAAAAAAGTTAATAGTTTGAGCTGTCAGAGGTGATCATCATCCCAAGGAGAGATGATGAGGGCGTGCACAAGTGTTTTTGCAGTTTCCTGGTCAAGGAATGTACGGATTCAGGAAATATATTTGAATTGAAGTCAGCAGGAGGTGGCAAGGGCTTGGATTTGTGGTTTGAAAGAGAGTGCAGAATCCAGGGTTAGTCCAAAGCAGGGCATGTAGGACTGGGGAAAGTGAGCAGCCATTGACTTTGATGAATAGGTGGGGGAAAGATTTGTTTTGTACATGTTCAGTCCTAGAAATTGAGCAAAAAAGATGAAATTGTGGACAGACATTGTGGGATTTTGGTTAGTAAGGAGGCGCTATCAGTTCCAGAGAGGTAGATACACGAGTCATCAGCATAGAAAAGATGCTGAAAACTGTGGGACTCTATGAGCTCTCCCAGGCCAAAGGTCTACAAGAAGAGTAGGGGTCCTAGACTCAACTTTGGGAGACAGCTACAGAAAGGGTGCAAGATGGGGAGGTAGAGTGAGAGAGGGAGAAGCTCAAAATCTGGCCGGTTAGACGACATGATCCAGGCTAGGTCCAGGTCTGTCATAGATAGTAGAAAATATCTTCAGTCCTTGTATGCTTGCAAACACAAAGCTTGGTTTACTAACCGCATGTCCGATAGAGATGTTAAAGATGACATTCAATTCAAACATATATATTTCAACTAGATGGGTACGTAATAGTGATGGGCGAACCCACCTATGCTCGGGATTGCCAAAATAGTCCAGATCTTTTAGTAAAATCCGAGTTTGGAGCCGGACATGACTTGAACTTACATCCGAACCCCGAGCTTGGACTTTACTGTTATGGGATAGGGTGATGGGGCTGTAAAAAAAGCATTTAATGAATAAACACCTTCATTATACTTACTAGGTCCTGCTGTCTCACCAGTGTGCGTTCTGCCATTCATTGCATCTACTTCAGGGGCTGCTCATTAACTTTCAGGGATATTCACTAAACTGCCAAGAACCGCTCAGTTCTTGGCAGTGTTCACGGTGACGTCAGAGTCAGGAGTTACCCGAGTTCATGGCTCAGCTATAAACTCGATTGACCTCTGTCACTGTCAGTCTGAGCTTGCCTGTCGCTCTGTGGATTACGTCAGAGGGAGGTTTTTTTTGGTAATTAAAAGACTGAGTCCCTATAAATGCATTTTGTTTTATTTCTAATAAAAAAAATTGCCTCTGTGTTGCATTAAAAAAAAACACAGACAAAAAATATTAGAAATAAAACACAAAACACATTTAGGAACTCCAACTTATTAGAAAGAAAAAAAAACTCCCTCTGATGTAATCCAGGTCTTCTTACTTCACCTCTGCTACATCTTGCATCAAACAAACACCATCTGCTAGAATAAGAGCAGGGCACAGAATGACAAAGCCCAGTGTTGTGTGTGCAGTAAGCTGAAAGCAGCCCATACATTCTGCCATACTGCAGGATGGGCCATTTATATGGATACACGCAATTAAAATGGGAATGGTTGGTGATATCAATGTCCTGTTTGTGGCACTTTAGTATATGGGAGGAGGAAAACTTTTCCAGATGGGTGGAGGCCATGGCGGCCATTCTGAAGTTGGCCATTTTGGATCCAACTTTATTCTTTTCAATGGGAAGACACATGAAACTTATTGAGAATTTCATAAGAAAAACAATAATGTACTTGGTTTTAACGTACCTTTATTCTTTCATGAGTTATTTACAAGTTTCTCTTTCTTTACAGCCATTGATATGTCACAGAGTTGAACACGTGAGGAGCGGATAGAAATTGTGTTGATGTCTGGTGAACGCAGTAGGTCATTGCAGCAAATTGCAATGCAAGACACCCTACAAAACATCCTACGAGACCACCCATCTCCCATGCTACAGTTAGCAAACTGCTTGCCAAATTTCGTGAAACAGGTTTAGTGCCAGATTTGCCAAAATGTGGATGCAAGAAAACTGTCAGAAATGAAGAAACATCAGTGGCTGCCCTAGCTTCATTTAGCAAGAGCCCGCAGCGTAGCACTTGCTGCATGCCACTGGAGAGTAGCATCAGTCGAACAGCCATTCGGCGGATATTGTGTGCGCCCCACATGGTTAGGTGTCCCAGTGGATATTGCACTCGTAAAAGTGGTGTAATTTTCCCCAACTGCAAGTGGATGCTGGGCTGGTGGGTGAGACCCATTCCTGCACTCCTACACTAGATTAGTGGTAGGAGGTTACCCGGGAGGGATCTAGCACTTCTTGGGAGAGTGAGGAGAAGGGAGTTGGAGAGGAATCGAGGAGGAGTGTGGAGCGAGGCAGAAGGTCTAACAGAACAGCTCCAGTCTGAACATGAGGGAAGATGAAAGAGGATCCTGACGGGATCCTGAGAGAGGGTGCCTGACGCGTGAGTCTGGGTCTGAGAGAGAAAGGGGGAACCCAGCGTGGAGCGACCATACTCCAGGGAATTCCCCAGTCCACCACGGGAACGCCGGACCCGAGAAAATGGCCAGAGGCAACCGGCTGCTGCGGTCAATTCACCGGCTGCGGCACCCTGCCAGACGGAGTGGTCTGCCTGCTTCTTCACTTCGAGGGAGGGGATCCCCAAGACTACCTTCAAGGAGTAATTAGGTATAGACTCATCCTAGGTGAGGAAGAAAGGACACAGGTTCGTCAACTAAGGTATACCACGGGTACCACCATACCACCTAGCATCCACTTGCAGCCACCCGTAGAGCTCCCTGTTTCTTTAACAACTCTTGCTGAACTGTGTACTTGCATGCTGATGACTGTTTACAGTAAAGTACCTGAGAGAGTGACTTTGCCTCCGTGTTTTTGTGCCATTGATCATCAACCTCTTTGCTTTCAGCAACGCTGCCCCGGAGGACCAGCTTCACCTGTAGGGAGGTTTGCCATCCCTGCTGCAATACTATTGCCCTCCGGAGGACTGTGGCGGTGCTGGTGACCCATCACCAGGTACTACAGGTGGTGTCACGTGACAATAACTCTTATCCCCTGTACATAACCCCTCTATTGAAGTGTCACCCAGGCCACGGGCTCAGGCACCGCCACGTGTGACATCCCGAGAGCCCCCTCCGAGCCTGATACTCGAGTACCCCAGGGCCTGGGGCTCCACATTAGCTACTCATACATGGCACCCTTTGAATTTGCAGAATGTGCAAAATGAAAATTGGAACAGGACCCTCAGTTTACACAGAACATTATGTTCAGTGATAAGGCAAACTTTTTTGTGAATGGTGAAGTTGCTACATGAAATTGCTACATGAAGAGGTGTTTCCCTCCTTATGTACTGAAGATGGCACGTTCCCTGAGTCTTTCCAATAAGATGTTGCACCACCACATTATGGGTGTCAGGTCTGAGCATTCCTACATGAACAGTTTCCTGGAAAGTGGATTGGTCGTCGTGGGCCAGTTGAATGGCCACCAATGTTTTTTGATCTAACCCCCTTAGACTTTTGGGTTGTCTGAAGGCAATTGCCTGTGCTGTGAAGATAAAGGATGTGCAGCATCTGAAACAACGGATACTGGAAGCCCGTGCTAGCATTTCTTCTGCCGTGTTGCTATCAGTGTCTCAAGAGTGGGAGAAGAGGGTTGCATTGACAATCCAACACAATGGGCAGCACTTTGAACACATTTTATAAGTGGTCATAAACTTGCAAATAACTCATATAAAAATAAAGTTACGTTAATGTCACGCTTCCAGGGGAAGGCGCCCTAGAGTGGAACCACTGGGCTGTGGTACCAAACTCCCTGGGTGAGCTGATCCTAGTTTAGCCAACCCCTATACAGGGATTGTCAGGGGCAAGCCCAGGGGGTCTAAATACCACAGCAGCTAGTACCAGCGGGCGGCTCGTAAGGTTAGCCTATACTAAGGAATAGAGAAGTATTCCAGGTAACAGGGTACAAGGCTAGGAGACCAGGAATGGTGTTACCGGGGAAGAGCACAGCAAGGGTTCCAGGAAACAGAGTACAAGGCTGGAGGACAGGAATGGTGCTACTGGGGAGGAGCACAGCAAGGGTTCCAGGACATAGAGCACAAGGAAGGCCTGACCAACAGTCAGCAAGGCAGAAGCAAACTGACTTAATAATCAGGCACCTCCCATCAGAGGAGGTGGTCTGATATACCATGGGAAGAGCAGCTATTGGTCAAGGGGAGTGTCAGGTTGGACCTTGCCAGCCCCTAGAGTCACAGGGAAGGAGTGCACCTAGCACGCCGCTGAGTAGGCTCACGAAAATGATCATAGTAATGTGCTCATGTGCGAACCCGGCGGTCAGCTGACAGGAAGGAAACATGGCGACGGCTCCGAGACACAGCACGCCTGGATACCGGACGCCCGGTCGGCAGAGGACCAGGAGATGCCAACCTGGGAGAGGTGAGCTTGGAAGCGGTACCAGGGGGGCCTAACAGTACCCCCTCCCTCACGCCCCCTCCTCCGAAGGCGCGCTAAGAACCTCGCCAGAATGCGTGGCGCATCAATGTTCTCCCGTGGCTCCCAGGTCCTCTCCTCAGGACCAAAGCCAGCCCAGTCAATTAGGAAGAGGATCTTGCCTCTACTCTTCTTCATGGCAAGGATGTCCCTGACTTCATAGACATACTCGGAGCTGAGAGGTCATGGCACAGTACCGAAGGAGGGATGATAGCGATTGAGCACCACGGGTTTCAACAACGAGACATGGAAGGAGTTAGGGATGCGAAGCGAGGTAGTCTCAGCTTGAAGGCAACATCGTTGATGCGTCCTAGGACTTTGAAGGGGCCGAGATAATGGGGCCCCAATTTGTAGGATGACACCTTTAGCCTGACGTATCTGGAAGAAAGACACACTCTATCGCCCGGGAGAAAAGATGGCGAATCCAGACGTCTCTTATCAGCATGTCTCTTCATCCTGCTGGAGGCTCGTGTAAGAGCGTCTCTGGTCTCACTCTAGATCCTGGAGAAGTCCATGGACAATGCATCAGCTGCCGGATTGCCGGATGCTGAGGAGATCGGAAGAGGTGAACCAGGATGTTGCCCGAATACCACGAAAAAAGGGATTTAGCTGGCGACTCACTAGAGTGATTGTTGTATGCGAATTCCGCCCAAGGAAGGAGACCGGTCCAGTTATCGTGATGAGCGCTGGCGAAGTGCCGAAGATAGGTGGTGAGGACATGGTTAATGCGCTCCACCTGCCCATTGGACTGAGGATGATAGGCAGAGGAGAAGTCCAGCGTGACATCCATATGCTTGCACAGCGCCCTCCTGAACCGGGAACTGGACTCCTCTATCGGACACGATATGGCGAGGAAATCCATGGTGCCAGAAGATGTGTTCAATGAATATCTTGGCTAACTCAGGAGCGGATGGTAGACCGGGTAAAGGAACGAAGTGAGCCATTTTGGAGAAGCGATCCACGACTACCCATATGACCGTACAGCCGGAGGGGCAAGGGAGATCCGTAATGAAATCCATCGCTATATGGCGCCAAGAAGCCGACAGGACCGGAAGAGGCAGTAGACGTCCAGCCAGCAACCTTCTGGACACCTTATTCCTAGCACAAGATGGACATGAGGCAACGAAGTCGTGGACGTCTTGACTGATAGTAGGCCACTAATAGTGACGAGTGAATAAGAAAGAGACTTTTTAACTCCAACGTGACCGGCAATTCTCGACGAGTGTCCCCATGACAGGACCGTCCTCCTCTAATTCTGGGCGACGAATGTCTTACCTGGTGGATCTCCGGCTACACGTAAGGGAGCCACAGTGATTATTTTGGTAGGGTTGACGATATGGAAGGGCTCATCTTCCACATCCGACGGCTGGAAGGACCGCGACAGGGCATCAGCCTTGACATTTTTACTACCAGGTCGGAAGTACAGTTCAAAATTGAAACGGGCAAAGAACAGGGACCATCGGTATTGCCGGGTTGAGCCTCTGGGCAGACTGGAGATAAGCCAGGTTCTTGTGGTCAGTGAAGATTATGAACGGATGGACAGCGCCCTCGAGGTGTCGCCACTCCTCCAGTGGCCAGCAATTCACGATCCCCGATTGAGTAATTGCGCTCTGACGTGGTGAATGCCTTGGAGAAGAACCTGCATGTGACTAACCGACCAGAAGAGGATTTCTGGGAGAGGACAGCCCCCGCTCCTATGGAGTAGGAGTCACCTCTACGATAAACTGTCTTTTTACCTCAGGTCGGTGCAAGGTGGGAGCCTCGGAGAAAGAGCGCTTTAGGGAGGAAAAGGCGTTTTCAGCCTCTGGGGTTCAGGTACAAGCTTTTGCTCCCTTACAGATGAGAGCCGTGAAGGGCTTGATCAAGGACGAAAAATGGGGAATGAATTGCCTGTAATAATCTGCAAAGTCAAGAAACCGCTGAATAGCCTTAGTCCCCACAGGACGGGGCCACTTCAGAACAGAAGAGAGCTTCTCAGGATCCATCCATAATTCGGAATCAGAGATGATTAAATCCGAAGAAGGGTAATGAGTCCGCTCAAAGACACACTTCTCCATCTTGGCGTATAATCGATTCCTCCTCAGTCGCAGAAGACTTGCCGTACGTCTCGTCTATGAGAGGACAAATCGGAGAGAAGATGAGGATGTCGTCCAAATATACCACCACACAGGTGTACAATAAATCACGGAAGAGGTCACTGACGAACTCTTGGAATACTGCAGGAGCATTACACAACCCGTACGGCATGACCAAATACTCATAATGGCCATCCCGGGTATTGAAAGCCGTCTTCCATTCGTCTCCGGCACGTATGCAAACGAGGTTGTAGGCACCTTGTAGGTCCAATTTTGTAAAGATGCGAGCCCCTTTTAGCCTGTCAAAGAGCTCCGGAATCAGTGGCAGTGGGTATTTGTTCTTGATGGTGACGGTATTCAAACCTCTGTAATCAATACAGGGTCGAAGGGTGCCCTCCTTTTTCTTCACAAAGAAAAACCCTGCGCCAGCAGGAGACGTGGATTTTTGGATGAAGCCCCTGGCCAAATTGTCCGTGATGTACTCGGACATGGCTTGTGACTCAGCCGGGGACAACGGATACATACGTCCCCTGGGTGGTGTAGCACCCGGTATAAGATCAATAAGGCAATCATAAGGCCTATGAGGTGGGAGGACCTCTGCCTCCGTTTTGTTGAACACATCCGCGTACTGCCAATACGCAGCAGGTAAACCAGGAAGAACAGAAGCCGGTTGCGGGGAACCGGGTGGTAGAACGGACTGCAGGCACCTCTCGTGGCAGAGAGGACCCCACCGCAGAACGTCCCTGAGCGCCAGTCCAGGACAGGTTCATGAGTTCGGAGCCAGGGAAGGCTGAGGAGCAGGGCATGGGAGAGACCAGGCAGGACATAGAAGGCAATCTTTTCACGGTGTAGGGCCCCGATCTGCACCTCCACCTCCTCTGTCACCTTGGTGACGGTTTCCTGCAGCGGCCTGCCATCCACCGATGCGATTACATGAGGCGTCAATAGGGGTATTACGGGGATACCAAGCCGAGTCACTGCCTCTTGCCGAATGAAGTTTCTTGCTGACCCTGAATCCACATAGGCTAACTCAGAGTAGCGTCTCTGCGGACGAATCACCTGCACGAGCAGGGTAAGAGGTTGAGAGGCATCGCTCTCGCCTAGGATGGCCTCTCGTACTTGACCTAGGCGGAGGAGTTTCCCGGCCTTTCGGGACAATTCCGGTGCTGATGGGATGTGTCTCCGCAATACAGGCATAGGCCGCGAGCCAGCCTCTCCTCTCTGCGTCGTTCCGCCATTCTGACCCGGTCCGCCTGCATAGGGTCAGAAAGGGGGGCGGCGGCAGACACCACAGGCCGTGTACAGGGCTTACTGCGTTCAGAGGGAAGCGGCCGGACGGACCTCCTCTCTCTGGCGGACTCACGGGAGCGCTCTTGGAACCGCAGGTCGATGTGAGTGGCTAGCGAGATGAAGGCCTCCAGCGGAGCTGGGATATCCCGACCCGCGAGCTCATCCTTTATCCTGCCGGACAGGCCACGTCAGAAAGCACCAGTCAGCGCTTCGTTATTCCATCCCAATTCAGAGAAGAGTGTGCGGAAGCGGATGGCGTACTGCCCAACGGTGGGCACCCCTTGACAGAGGTTGAAGAGAGACTCCGTGACAGATGCGACCCGGCCGGGTTCATCGAAGACCCTCCGGAATGTCTCCAGAAAGGTCGACAAGTGGGATACCGCATAGTCATCACGCTCCCAGAGGGGGTTAACCCACGCCAGGGCCTCACCCTCCAGGTGGGACACCACAAAAGCCACCCTGGCCCGATCGGTGGGATACTGCTGAGGCAGCAGTTCAAAGTGTAGACTACATTGGTTGAGGAAACCGCGGCATGTCTTAGGGTCTCCACTGTATCTAGGCGGTTGTCCCAGGCGGGGTGGAGGGATCAGAGTGCCACCCAGGGACCGGTCATCGGATATGGACTGGTCCGAGGTCGTTGGTGACGACTGTAAGGAGACCAGATGATCATTCATCACGGATATGTAAGACAGCATGCGAGACTGCGTGTCTCGTTGCACTGACAGCTTCTGTTGTAGGCTCGCGAGCTGAGTGGCAGAGGCTGGGTCGGAGGTCTGAAGGGAGGCCAACCGGGTATCCAAGGACTGAAGAAAAGCCATAATACGGATCTGATTTTCACGAAGATAAGCCAGTTCCTTTTGCGCTGAAAACGAGGTACCAGCGGGGTCCATGGCCTGATTATTCTGTCACGCTTCCGGGGAAAGGCGCCCTAGAGTGGACCCACTGAGCCGTGGTACCGAACTCCCCTGGGTGAGCTGATACTAGTTTACCCAACCCCTATACAGGGATTGTCAGGGGCAAGCCCAGGGGGTCTAAATACCACAGCAGCTAGTACCAGGGGGCGGCTTGTAAAGTTAGCCTATACTAAGGAATAGAGAAGTATTCCAGGTAACAGGGCACAAGGCAAGGAGACCAGGAATGGTGCTACTGGGGAGGAGCACAGCAAGGGTTCCAGGACATAGAGCACAAGGAAGGCCTGACTAACAGTCAGCAAGGCAGAAGCAAACTGACTTAATAATCAGGCACCTCCCATCAGAGGAGGTAGCCTGATATACCATGGGAAGAGCAGCTATTGGTCAAGGGGAGTGTCAGGTTGGACCTTGTCGGCCCCTAGAGTCACAGGGAAGGAGTGCACCTAGTGCGCCGCTGAGTAGGCTCATGAAAATGACCATAGTAATGTGCTCATGTGCGAACCTGGTGGTCAGCTGACAGGAAGGGAACATGGCGACGGCTCCGAGACACAGCACGCCTGGATGCCGGACGCCCAGTCGGCAGAGGAGCAGGAGATGCCGACCCGGGAGAGGTGAGCTGGGAAGCGGTGCCAGGGGGCCTAACAGTTAAAACAAAGCACACCATTGTTTTTCTTATGAAATTCTCAATACGTTTGATGTGTCACATGACCCTCTTCCCATTGAAAAAAATAAAGTTGGGTCCAAAATGGCCAACTTTAAAATGGCCTCCATGGCCACCACCCATTTGGAAAAGTTTTCCCCTTCCATATACTAATGTGCTACAAACAGGAAGTTGATATCACCAACCATTCCCATTTTTTTAGGTGTATCCATATAAATGGCCCACCCTGTAGAATGTATGAGCTGATTGTAGATTATTCGAACAGCCAATCACAGATGCCCATTCTGTGTAACCGCATTTGTGTTTGGCTGTTGAAGCCATTGAAGTGAATATCCCGGAAGATAATGAGAGGCCCGGAAGTAGATGTAGGGCCGTGGGACTTCAACGCGCGGGCCATGGGACCTGTAGTATAACAATAATGTTTATTAATCATGTGCTTTGTTTTACAGCCCCTGTGTTCGGTATCACTTCATGAACATTAGGTGTTCGGCAAAGACCCCAAATTTTACAGTTCGGGTTCGCTCATCACTAGTACACCCACATCTGAAGGGCACTGACATCACAATGGGGGCAGGCTCTGTGGTAATGGGTCAGAAGCTGTCTCCCCCTGTCTGCTCTCTCTCTCTCTGCCCACTGTGCGCTATGTCTCTCCTCCCTTGTACACTTTCCTTTGACCTGTCTCCCCCCTGTATGATGTCTCTCTCCCTCCTGTGCACTCTCTCCCTATGTGTTGTCTTCTCCCCCTGTGCTGTCTTCTCCCCTCATGTGCTCTCTCCTTTAAGCAGTCTTCCTCCTGTGCATTCTCACCTCTGTGCTCTCTCCTTTGAGTTGTCTCCTTTGTGCGATCTCTCTCTCCTCGTGCACTCTCTCCACTTGTGCATTCTTCCCTCCTCCTTGTGCTGTTTATCCCCCTGTCTGCTCTCTTTCCTCTGTGCAATCTCTTCTCCCCTATACACTCTCTCTTCCCCTTGTGCGCTGTCTCTGCCCCCTGTGCTTTGTCCCCACTGTACTGTCTCTAAGCTCTGTTCCTTTGTCACTTGGCAATCTCCTCAGGTCCTTCACCGTGACTAATTCAATCACTGCTGAGCTCCACCCCATCCTGTACTGACCACATGGTGGTGACATCATCACAGGTCCTTCAACTCGACTCCTGAGCTCAGCTCCCTCCTGAGCCTCCAGATCCCACAGTGCTCCTATGCCTAGGAGATAAGAGGTGAAGGACCTGTGATGATGACCCCACCATGTGATCAGTACAGGAGGGTGCGGAGCTCAACATCGATTGGATTAGCCGTTGTGACGGACCTGTGAAAATGTGACATGTCATGTGCACATGGGAGATTGCAGCCACCATGTTTGAATATCCGCACCACTACTGTGCAAGACTGGGTTACAAACATGGCAGGCACATGTGCATTCATGCCACCACCATGTTTGATCACTGTCATGCACAGTAGCAGTGCTCTAAACATGGCAGCGCCATGTGCAGGGCTCCCAGCCAGTGTAGCAGCGGCGGGAATAGCGGCGGAGTCAGCAAAGGAAGAGAAGGCGATGGCAGAGGCAGCAGAGGAAGACCTGGACCTGAAGGACTGCAGCACCATGCGGCCGGCACATTGACACATCACTTCGGTGTGTCAATATGGCGGCTGCTTTCTTTTCTTGGCTTGTCTTTCAGGTGGACCAATCAGGTGGCAAAAATTGGGGACATCTAGACACTTCCAGTCTTTGAACTACTTTGGAAAGTACAAATCTTAAGAAATCAGTTTAGTGAGCATTTTAAACCCAAAGATGATTCACAGAATTGTGTAAAATTGAGCTGTGGAAACCAAAAATTAAAATGTATCCACTATAATGAGGAACTGGAACAAACAATTTTAAAATAACAGGTTATACACTGGAGCTAATCATTAGGTGTCACTAACGTGATGTTGCTGCTAGAAGGCTGTGAGGGGAATACCGTGTTAATCCCCCCTTAAAAATCAGTACTATGTAAATTTCTAAGGGCCCAGCGCATACTGTCCTATTATCAACGGCTTAGCAGTACCTCGATTAATTGACTCACTCTATTTTGTTTCTAACGTCAAATAGTTTATTAAAAATATTAAAAATCATAAAATCATATACAATAATTCTCTTTGCATATATTAGTACACTCTTTAAAGGGAACCTGTCAGCTAGTTTATGTCCCCCCAGCTATCACTGTCTGTAGCTGTAGCTTCATAGTCCTATTCTAATCATCCCTGTCTGAGCTCATAGTGTAATGTGAAAGGTGAAGAAAAGCATTTATACGCTTACATTTCCTTATGTAATGTGGCAGTCAGTCTCCTGCTTGGAGGACGGGGACTGTTTGGCAGGTTAATAGTTAACATTTCAGCCTTGTGCTAGAACATGTTGGGAGACCTGATGTGATGTCATAACCATGTGACTACAATAGGCGGAGCTAAGTTCTCATAGAACATAATACGTTTGCTGGCTTAGCTCTGCCCACTATGGTCACATGATCGTTACATCACACAGGTCCTTTAGCCATCCAAGTTAAAAGTGAGTTAACTATTATCCTGCCAGTCAGTCCCCTCCTTCAAAGTGGGGACTGAAATGTAAGTGTATAAATGCTTTTTTTTCACCTTTCACATTACACTCTGAGCTCAGACAGAGATGGTTAGAATAGTATTATGAAGCTGCAGGTACAGATGGTGATAGCTGGGGAGACATAAACCACCTGACAGGTTCCCTTTAAAACTCAATAATTAACGTTATTTTAAGTCCGGTGTTTCTTCTTATATGCCTTGGTGTCCATGCAGATTTTGCTGGAATTGTCATGTCCCTTTGGCATAGCCCTTGAGGTATCAGAGCAGCAGAAGCCTTTCACAAATGACTCCATTTTACAGACTGAACCTTCAGTGAATACATCTAGTGATGCAGTGAGAATATTGACACCACAGGTATGTCACAAACTTTTTTCTGTGGTAAAGAACTACCGTAATTGCATTTTTTTATCACTAAAGTACTGTTTTATCACCAGATTATTTATCTTCACAAGTAGAAAAGGCTAAAAAAAATTGACTCATAATTTGTTACACAATTTCTGCTGAACAAGGCAGTACTCCAAATAAGGCTGTATTGGCTACACAGCAGGTTCAGGAGGGAAGAAGCACTATTTGACTTTTGCAGCACAGATTATTATAAAATAGTTAAAAGATTTAATTTGCAGAGCCCATAATGTGGGGCTCAAAGTGGAAAACCCCAAGTGACCACTTATTAGATTTTACACCCCTCCCTTCTGGGAGTTCACCTTTGGGTGTGGTGACTATTGCAGAGTGAAAATTGCAAAAATGCCATCCTAGTGCCCAATACCTTGTAGCGTCCAATACTTTGTGCCCAGTTTGTGCTTCTGGAGCCAAGCACCCTTAAAATAACTGGGCTCTCCTCGATATGTTAATGTCAAACAAGTGAATGCTAACAGTGGTTTAGGCACATTATGGGACTCAGAAAGGAGGGGAACATTTGGATTTAGGAACACAGATTTCATTATATTTCTTTTGGTAGTAGTGATGTCTTTTTTTCCAGAGCCTTTGTGCTACCAGTAACTTGGATATCCTCTATATTTCTGTTAACAGGTGATGGACCCAAGGGGGGACTTGCTTTTTGTGGGTTGAGTTGAAGCTTTCATTGGTGGCATTTTTTGGGTAGAGAACATTTTGGATCAAAGTGGTAAAAATTATAGTAAGGCCCAGCACTAACTTTAACCCCTTATCAATGGCTAATGAACAAAGTTTCTAGGACATGTATGTTGTTGACATACTGTGACAGACAGAAAATGTTCAGTCAACGAGAGTGAACTACATATATACAGTATATATATATTGTGAGGTAGCATACTCCTGGGGGTTCGCTTGACAGCGTAAAGTACACCAACACATGTTTTTAACCGTTATGCAGCAGTTTATTAAGCTCAAACTGCTCCTCTCACATACATACAGAATAAATACATTATATTACACTCACATCACATAACATAATACAAATAACATCACATTACATTCCACGGTACATAAATTATATTGCACATATCCTTTCTCCCGGGTAACCTCAATGTACCGTTACACAACACAGAGTACACGGGTCAGTTGCCGTCTCACAGGGTTTCGGTCGCCACTGGTACACCCCTGTTTATGGTTACTGTCCGAATGCCAGGCTCTTCCTTGGCCCAGTGTTCCCTTGGGAGTCCAGTCCCTTCCCACAGGCTGCCAACTGTTCCCAGCCCTCTACACAGCGCTCTGGCTGCTCTGAACCAGGCCCCGACCTGGTTGTAGTCACCGGAGCTCCAGGGCAAGTCAAGCTCCCAAGAACTCCTCGGCACGTGTCTCCAGGTCGCCAGCCGCTTCCAAGTCTGCCATCACCAGGCTAGACCTCCAGGCAAGCGGCTGCACCAAACACGCCCTCGCGAGCCCCTCCAGAGCCCCTCCAGGGTCAGCCCCACTTCCTAACTCCCGGTACTCTACCAACCCCTGTTGTCTGGCCTCACTACTCCATTCTCACAGGACCTGGTCTTCTCTCTCCCACAGAGGCTTCTGCTCTGCCTCCATTCACACACAGACCTCCTGGTCCCACATCATACATGGCCCTTCTCCCTAAGCCGTCATATGCTTCCATGGCCATTTTTACATAAGCCAATGCACTCACACATGGACCACATCATACATGGCCCCTTTTCCTTAGGCTGACATACACTTCCAAAGTCCCTCATGGACTCGTATGGACTTCAGCCTTGTCAGGCCCAGACCACTCACACCAGCAAAGTCCCGCATGGACTTCAGCCCACTAGGCCCAGACCAAGTTGCGAGGCACCTGAGCTTCAGGGTAGTCAAAGCATCCCCCAAGGTCTCCCCACCCTGCCCATGATGCCCAGCTGCCTCCAAGCCCCCACCAACACAGGCAGAGATCCCAGATGGCAGCCTCACCACCATGGACAGAGTGAGCCCCCTACAAGTTCAGCCAGGACCCCCATACACCCAGGTGCTCCACTAACCTCTCGGTCTGGCCACAGGCTCCACACGGCTCAGTGGGGCCGGCGTCTCCGGCATGGAGAGCCAGGCGTCCTGCCTCATCCCCCCAACGGGAACGGGACCCCCCTGAAACATGTCCTCTCCCTCAGAGGATCATGTTTGGTCTCTCTCTGGACTCTGCAGTCTCTGGTCTAATCTTCTCTGCAGCCTGATCTTATCTGCCACATCTCACACCTGGCTAGCTATTATCTTGCCTGCCACACCCACACTGACACACCCACCTGAGCTGCTAGGCAATCAGTACACACATTGCTCTCAGCCGCTCATTAGGCTCATGAATATCCTGGCTATTAACCTATTGTGCACCGGACAGGACTACAGCACTCACTCTCAGCTGTTAACTCACTGTGTTCCGGGTAGGTTTAACACAGCACAACCACAGTAAAACCGGATAAAGTGAACATAGTCATATACCAACAACCCATGTGATGCACCCGGCCGTGGGTTGCATCATCACAATATATATATATTTATATATATATATATATATATATATATATATATATATATATATATATATATATATATAGCAGCGCTATGGTATATGGTGGTACATTACAGCACATGTATAGCAGCACTATAGTATATGGCGGTACATTATAGTAAATGTATAGCAGCACTATAGTATGTGGCGGTACATTACAGTACATGTATAGCAGCGCTATGGTATATGGCGGTACATTACAGTACATGTATAGCAGCGCTATGGTATATGGCGGTACATTACAGTACATGTATATCAGCAGTATAGTATATGGCGGTACATTATAATACATGTATATCAGCACTATAGTATATGGCGGTACATTACAGTACATGTATATCAGCACTATAGTATATGGCGGTACATTACAGTACATGTATAGAACTATAGTATATGGCGGTACACATGTATAACAGCACTATGGTATATGGCGGTACATTACAGCACATGTATAGCAGCACTATAGTATATGGAGGTACATTATAGTACATGTATAGCAGCGCTATGGTATACGGCGGTACATTACAGCACATGCATAGCAGCACTATAGTATATGGCAGTACATTATAGTACATGTATAGCAGTGTTATAGTATATGGCGGTACATTACAGCACATGTACAGCAGCACTACAGTATATGGCGGTACATTACTGTACATGTATAGCAGCACTATAGTATATGGCGGTACATTACAGTACATGTATAGCAGTGTTATAGTATATGGCGGTACATTACAGTACATGTATAGCAGCACTATAGTATATGGCGATACATTACAGCACATGTATAGCAGCACTATAATTTATGGAGATACTCCGCTCCCTGCGGCCCCCCGCTTCCCGCCCCCCCTCCTCCACAGTAAAAGTAAAATGAAAAAAAAATCCTCAGTGAGGATACTCACCTGTCGCTCCACCTCCTTCTAGGTCCTACCGGCCTTTAGGACCCGTCGTTGCCTGGGAAACCGTTAACATGACCGCTAAGTACTGGGGCGGCAGGATTGAACAGGGGGGCAGGCTGGTGACGGGCGTGGTGGGGGGGGCAGTATGGTGTCGAAGGGGGGGGGCAGGATGGAGTGAGCGAGGCAGGATGGAGCAAGCGGGGCAGCATGGATCAGCGGGCAGGGCACGGCATGGAACCTGGGAGCAGGATTGAGCAGCGGGCAGGATTGAGCGAGCGGGCAGGATTGAGCGAGCGGGGCAGGATTGAGCGAGCGGCGGATGAGCGAGGGGCAGGATTGGGCGAGCGGGGCAGGATTGAGCGAGCGGGGCAGGATTGAGCGAGCGGGGCAGGATGGAGCGAGCGGGGCAGGATGGAGCCGGGGGGGGGGGCAGGATGGAGCGAGCGGGGCAGAATTGAGCGAGCGGGGCAGGATGGAGCCGGGGGGTAGCAGGACGGAGCCGGGGAGGGCAGGATGGATTCAAGGGGGGGTCAGGATGGAGCAGGGGGGGGGGGGCAGGATGAAGTCGGGGAGAAAGCAAGATGAAGCCGGCTGGGGGGGCGGGATGGAGCCAGGGGGAGGGTCAGGATGGAACTGATGGGGGCAGGATGAAGCCGGGAGGGGAAGCGGGATGGAGCCAAAGGGGGCAGGATGGAGCCGGGGGGCAGGATAGAGCCGGGGGGCAGGATGGATGCGGGGGGCAGGGTGGAGCCAAGAAGGGGGGGCAGGATGGATGCAGGTGGGGGCAGGATGGAAGCGGGGGGGCAGGATGGAAGCGGGGGGGCAGGATGGATGCGGGGGGCAGGATGGAGCAAGCGGGGCAGCAGGATGGAGCCTGGGGGGGGGCAGGATGGCTGCGGGGGGGCAGGATGGATGCGAGGGGGAGCAGGATGGATGTGGGGGGGCAGAATGGAGCGAGCGGGGCAGGATGGAGCCGGGGGGGGGCAGGATGGAGCCGGGGGTCAGGGCGGATGGAGCCGGAGCATCTAGGATCTCGGACGATGTGTCTTGGACAGGTCTTGTGTGTGATCTCTGGAGCCTCCCGCGGGTTCAGGCTGGTTGTGTACCGGCAGCTGGTGGCTCGGGTGGCCCCAGGGTCAGCGCTGCTTCTGGTGTCCCGCTCCGGGGACTGTCTGCGGGAGATCTGCCTGGGGCTTCAGGTCCCCTGGACGGCGGTGGATCTCAGCACGGAGGACGGGGTGAGGAGGACGGTGGCCACAGAGATGGGAGGAGGAGAACGGAGAGGCTGATCATCGTCAAGAAAGCCGGTATGTGAGGAAAGACCGGAGAGGATAGAGAGGATGGAGGAAAGACCGGGGAGCGTGGAGGGGAGACCAGGGAGCGTGGAGGGGAGACCGGGGAGCGTGGAGGGGAGACCGGGGCGGCGGGTACTCGTGTATCCCGGCAACAGCGGCGCTACCGTGCCGCTGTCGCCGGCCTGCAAATTTGAACTTTGAATTTGCGCGCCTACCTGTGCCTCTGGGTCCCCTGTGCCTCTCCTCTCCCTGTGCCTCTCTGTCTCCCTGTGCCTCTCTGTCCCCCTATGCCTCTCCTATCCTCCTGTGCCTCTCCTCTCCTCCTGTGCCTATGTCCCCCTGTGCCTCTCCTCTCCTCCTGTGTCCCCCTGTGCCTGTGTCCCCTTGTGCCTCTCCTCTCCTCCTGTGTCTGTGTCCCCTGTGCATCTGTGTCCCCGTGCCTCTGTGTCCACCTGTGCCTTTCCTCTCCCCCTGTCTGTGTCCCCCTGTGCCTGTGTCCCTTGTGCCTCTGTGTCTCCATGTGCCTCTGTGTCCCCCTGTGCCTCTGTGTCCCCCTGTGCCGCTCCTCTCCCCCTGTGCCTCTGTGTCCCCCTGTGCCTGTGTCCACCTGTGCCTCTGTGTCTCCCTATGCCTGTGTCCCCTGTGCCTCTGTGTCCCCCTGTGCCTCTCCTCTCCTCCTGTGTCTGTGTCCCCCTGTGCCTATGTGCCTATGTCCCCCTGTGCCTTTCCTCTCCTCGTGTCTGTTTCCCCCTGTGCCTCTCCTCTCCCCCTGTGCCTCTGTGTCCCCCTGTGCCTTTCCTCTCCCTCCTGTGTCTGTGTCCCCCTGTGCCTGTTTCCCCCTGTGCCTCTCCTATCCCCCTGTGCCTCTCCACTCCCCTTGTGTGTGTCCCCCTGTGCCTTTACTCTCCCTCCTGTCTGTGTCCCCCTGTACCTCTGTTTCTCCCTGTGCCTCTCCTCTCCCCAGGGGCAGGATTGAGCGAGCGGGGCAGGATGGAGCGAGCGGGGCAGGATGGAGCGAGCGGGGCAGAATGGAGCGAGCGGGGCAGGATGGAGCCGGGGGTAGCAGGATGGAGCCGGGGAGGGCAGGATGGAGCCGGGGGGGGAGGCAGGATGGACGGGGGAGCAGGATGAAGCCGGGGGGGCAGGATAGAATTGAGGGAGGCAGGATGGAGCCGGGGGGGAAGCGGAATGGAGCCGAGGGGGGCAGGATGGAGCCAGGGGGGGCAGGATAGAGCGCCAGGGGGGCAGGATGGATGCGGGGGGCAGGGTGGAGCCAAGAAGGGTATGGCGGGATGGATGCAGGGGCAGGATGGATGCTGTGGGGCAGGATGGATGCGGGGGGGCAGGATGGAGCCGGGGGGGCACGATGGATGCAGGGGGCAGGATGGATGCAGGGGGGTGGCAGGATGGATGCGGGGGCAGGGTGGATGCGGGGGGGATCAGGATGGAAGCGGGGGGGGCAGGATGGATGCGGGGGGGGCAAGATGGATGCAGGGGGGGGGGCAGGCAGGATTGAGCAGGGCAGGATGGAGCCCGGGGGGGCAGGATGGATGCGGGCATACAGGATGGAACCAGCGTGGCAGGATCGAGCCGGTGGGGGGGGGGGAAGGATGGAGCCGGGCGGGGCAGGATGGAGCGGGGGGGCAGGATGAATCTGGGGGGGGGGGAAGGCAGGATGAAGCCGGGGGGGGCAGGATGGAACTGAGGGGGACAGGAAGGAGCCGGGGGAGGACGTGGGATGGAGCCGAGGGGGGCAGGATGGAGCCGGGGGAGGGCAGGATGGATGCGGGCAGCAGGGTGGAGCCAAGAATGGGATGGCAGGATGGATGCGGGGGGCAGGATGGATGCGAGAAGGGCAGGATGGATGCGGGGGGGGACAGGATAGATGCAGGGGGCAGGATGGAAGCGGGGGGGCAGGATGGATGCGGGAGGCAGGATGAATGCAGGGGGGGGCAGGATGGATGCGGGGAGGGGGGGGGGGCGGCAGGATTGAGCGGGGCAGGATGGAGCCTGGGTGGGTGGCAGGATGGATGCGGGGGTGCAGGATGGAGCGAGCGGGGCAGGATGGAGTCGGGGGGGGGGCAGGATGGAGCCAGGGGGGGCAGGATGGAGCCGGGGGGAACTTGTTGTTTGATGGAAAAGTAATGTCATTTGACGTTTTGATCTCAAGGTCTCCCTCACTCAAACCATTTTTCCTCCAATTCCTCCAACTTCAACATTTTTTGCAGACTAGGCCCTGCGGTCTTACATTAGCTCCTCTGGGGTCGCCCCCTTTTGTGAAATTTTTGCTGTCCGACCCATTAAAAACTAAGGGATTATCTGTTATACAGTTAGGGCCAGAAATATTTGGACAGTGACACAATTTTCGCGAGTTGGGCTCTGCATGCCACCACATTGGATTTGAAATGAAACCTCTACAACAGAATTCAAGTGCAGATTGTAACGTTTAATTTGAAGGGTTGAACAAAAATATCTGATAGAAAATGTAGGAATTGTACACATTTCTTTACAAACACTTCACATTTTAGGAGGTCAAAAGTAATTGGACAAATAAACATAACCCAAACAAAATATTTTTATTTTCAATATTTTGTTGCAAATCCTTTGGAGGCAATCACTGCCTTAAGTCTGGAACCCATGGACATCACCAAACGCTGGGTTTCCTCCTTCTTAATGCTTTGCCAGGCCTTTACAGCCACAGCCTTCAGGTCTTGCTTATTTGTGGGTCTTTCCGTCTTAAGTCTAGATTTCAGCAAGTGAAATGCATGCTCAATTGGGTTAAGATCTGGTGATTGACTTGGCCATTGCAGAATGTTCCACTTTTTTGCACTCATGAACTCCTGGGTAGCTTTGGCTGTATGCTTGGGGTCATTGTCCATCTGTACTATGAAGCGCCGTCCAATCAAATTTGCAGCATTTGGCTGAATCTGGGCTGAAAGTATATCCCGGTACACTTCAGAATTCATCCGGCTACTCTTGTCTGCTGTTATGTCATCAATAAACACAAGTGACCCAGTGCCATTGAAAGCCATGCATGCCCATGCCATCACGTTGCCTCCACCATGTTTTACAGAGGATGTGGTGTGCCTTGGATCATGTGCCGTTCCCTTTCTTCTCCAAACTTTTTTCTTCCCATCATTCTGGTACAGGTTGATCTTTGTCTCATCTGTCCATAGAATACTTTCCAGAACTGAGCTGGCTTCTTGAGGTGTTTTTCAGCAAATTTAACTCTGGCCTGTCTATTTTTGGAATTGATGAATGGTTTGCATCTAGATGTGAACCCTTTGTATTTACTGTCATGGAGTCTTCTCTTTACTGTTGACTTAGAGACAGATACACCTACTTCACTGAGAGTGTTCTGGACTTCAGTTGATGTTGTGAACGGGTTCTTCTTCACCAAATAAAGTATGCGGCGATCATCCACCACTGTTGTCATCCGTGGACGCCCAGGCCTTTTACAGTTCCCAAGCTCACCAATCAATTCCTTTTTTTCTCAGAATGTACCCAACTGTTGATTTTGCTACTCCAAGCATGTCTGCTATCTCTCTGATAGCCGATTTGAAAGAAAGTGATATTATGTCAGCGCTCTAAACACTCCAGGACAAGGCTCTATCATAAATTACCTGTAGGCTTTATTAATTCAGTATGGGATCCAGTCTCCACAACGCGTTTCAACGCACAAGGTGTCTTCATCAAGTGATCACTTGATGAAGACACCTTGTGCGTTGAAACACGTTGTGGAGACTGGATCCCATACTGAATTAATAAAGCCTACAGGTAATTTATGATAGAGCCTTGTCCTGGAGTGTTTAGAGCGCTGACATAATATCACTTTCTTTCAAATCGGCTACAAACTCTCTCCCCTTCTGGGAAGCGTGATCATCAGCTGCCTGACGCTCAGGACCTCGCATACGTCACACAGACACTCCCTATCAGTGTCACGTGAACCGATCACCGGCGGACCACGTACACCTCATACATCTCGCCTTGGAGTCGGCGTGGAGCCAGCGCGGAAGACCTCAGACCGTTCCTCAAATTCATCCACCTGTTGTGCGGTCGGCACAACAGGATCAGGTGAGCAGAGAGCCTGCACAACCGACCCTTATCCTTCATATACACAGGTGGCGCAACCCCTCTTTTTGTTTTTACATTGCTATCTCTCTGATGGATTTTTTCTTTTTTTTCAGCCTCAGGATGTTCTGCTTCACCTCAATTGAGAGTTCCTTTGACCGCATGTTGTCTGGTCACAGCAACAGCTTCCAAATGCAAAACCACACACCTGGAATCCACCCCTGACCTTTTAACTACTTCATTGATTACAGGTTAACGAGGGAGACGCCTTCAGAGTTAATTCCAGCCCTTAGAGTCCATTGTCCGATTACTTTTGGTCCCTTGAAAAAGAGGAGGCTATGCATTACAGAGCTATGATTCCTAAACCCTTTCTCTGATTTGGATGTGGAAACTCTCATATTGCAGCTGGGAGTGTGCACTTTCAGCCCATATTATATATATAATTGTATTTCTGAACATGTTTTTGTAAACAGCTAAAATAACAAAACTTGTGTCACTGTCCAAATATTTCTGGCCCTAACTGTATATGATGGTTTATTGCGTCATGATCTGCCTTCCAAACTAGACTACATGTTAAAATGGGAGGGAGACTTGGAGTTCCTATCTGATCGAGGAGACTGGGAGGAGGCCGTTAAGTCTATCCAAAAATATTCTAGGTGTATTAACCACGCAGAGAACATTAAAAAGATCCACCTCAGATGGTACTTTCCTCTGTCAAGATTGACTAAATTCTACAAGGAGTTATCTCCCTTGTGCTGGAGAATGTGTAGGGGGAGGGGCGATTTACCTCATATATGGTGGTTTTGTCCAAAGATAGCATCTTTTTGGCATCTTGTAGCTGGCTTGCTGAAGTCGGTAACAGGCATAGGTGTCTCTCTCTCTCTCCTCAGTTGGCAGTTCTGCATATAGGATTGGATGTCTACCCTCCGATCCTTCGTAGGACAGTTTCATACATATTGATCGCAGCCAGACTTTGTATAGCAGCAAAATCGAAGGCCCAGTCTCCCCCTGGCCTTGCTGAGGTTACGGACCGTATTAATTCCATTTTTTGTCATGAGCTCTGCCTGGCTATGGATGCCTCAGCCAAGAACAGCACACTAGATGCATGGCTCGTCTGGGCCTCACACCCACTTGCGACACCGATTCCACACACTTAAGCTGTGGGCTTGGGATTTGACACTTGCAATGCCTGGTTGCTGGAACAGTTATCTCTCAAATGAATGCCTTTGGTGCATGGTGCAAATGTGCAATTTTGTTGCTTAGTATTCATTACTGCATTATCCTGTATCTTTTAGTATACAATAATGTGATAATGAAACCTTCCTTCTTTCCCTGCCCGTTCCCTTTCCCATACCCCTCCCAGCCCCTCCTCCCTCACCTCTCTTCCAATCCCCCACCCCCCCATTTTTTTTTGTTTTTGTTTTTCTTGATTTAAATGTGCTTGAAAATGTTAATTGTTTATATTGAATAATCTTTCAATAAAAGTATCGGAACCAAGAACGCCTTTATGGCATCCCAAATCACATTCACCGGAGCCATGCCCCTATTTATGTTGAAAAATTCTACAATTTATCCTTTATAATATTATAGTCCACCCATAGACCCGCAGAAGCGGAATCACCGTGAAACGGTGCCGTCGTCTGGCCTCCACCACCCCCTCCCCACGCTAATGTAACGCCCCAGGTTACAAATATAAAAGAGCAAGCTGCAAATCGGTGAGTGCTGTCTTTTTTCCTCTATTTTACCTGAAATCTCACATGTTTAAGTGCCGTGCAACACCAATAAAGGTGCAACACAGAGGGTGTGTTAGGCACAGCTTATACAGCTTCAAAAGGTCTGAATGTACTCTAGTGCCCGGTTCCACTTCTTTTTGTTGCTAATAAAGAAAAATGAAATATCCTGTAACATGATTTTTATTTGTCAATGCGTTTTGGAGTTCCCAGACTCTTTAATCAGAAAATAATATTCAAAGTATGTTATTGCTCTGATGAAGAAGTCTCGCAACTCCGAAATGGACTGACAAATAAAAATCGCACTCCAGGATATTTAATCTCTCTTCGTTGTCTACTGGTAGCGCAGGTTAACCCCTGATGCTATTACCATGGGGCACTGCAGCAGCCTGTTTAGATGCACGGTAGTTGTGTCTCACACAACCACAGAAGGTGAGCACTATACCTGATTTTAACCCTTTTATTCTTATTATTTATTTAAGTTCCTTTTACATCTGAGATGATTTATTTAAGACCCTATTGCATTTCTTGTCTTTCCAGCTATTCCTATATCTTCTCTTCAGTGGTGTAATTGTGACACTTCATTTCTGCAATAACCCTGTTGCCATAAACAAAAATCTGGAGTGCAACTTGTTTATGTGATTTTGTTTGGAAAAAAAAATCCTTTCCACTCTATAATTTTGGTACTTGTACAATATAATTATAATGAGCATATATAAAGTGAACACACTAGCTGTTTTGTACTTAAGTGGTTTACACTTACTTGTAGCTTTCAACTTGTCGACAAGAGGAAACCGTAACAAAAGAATCTGTTTTAGGACTGTATCTCAAGGGACCTGGTAAGAGAAACCCAGGCAAGTACCGTCCAAAAGCATAGCTCTCCTGTTCAAAGAACATAAGCATCCCATCCATTGACTGAATGCAAATCAAATCTCGACCTGGGAAGAAAACAGGATTTCCTTAATATTTGACTTGTTGCATAGAGCAAAATATATTAATAACTAGATGGGTGCCCGATGCACAATGCATCGGGATTCTAGCAGAGCGAGTCTCTGACTCGCAATGGCCGCTTCGCGGCCAATGCTTCGCGCTGCTAAGGCGACTCGCCATGCCCGCTGCGCGGGCATAGCGAGTCGCCTTAGAACTGCTCGCAATGGCCGCTTCGCGGCCAATGCTTCGCGCTGCTAAGGCGACTCGCCATGCCCGCTGCGCGGGCATAGCGAGTCGCCTTACAACTGCTCGCATTGGCCGCTGCGCGGCCAATGCATTTTTCGTATCCACATGACCACGCTGACTCGCAGCGAGTGCGGTCTCAAAAGGGGCACTCGCTCCATTCGTGATTATATAATAGATTACAGAATGATTCTTAAACGTCATGTTATTTTTATTAATCACATTCAAAATGATATTCTTCACTAGTACATTTATGGCATAAATGTCTGTTATAAGGCAGTTACTACCTCCAAGACCTGAATGTGTAGAATGAATAAGCAGATGCTTCCCATTCATGGAGAGGTGGTAAAGGACAAGGCTTTGAGACATTGTTCAACCAGTGTTGTGTCAAAGCAGAGGTCTATATAGATGTCACGCTCTTAGTTTCCACTGACATTGCCGGATGCTGCTCTATGTGTTGTATTCCTTAATGGGCTGCATGAGGTATTGGCATGAAGGTTTTGCCTCCTGTGTTGTGCTCTAGAGCTGCATTCACTATTATGTTTAGCTGCTGGTTGAGTGGTTGAAGTGTGACTCACCGTTAATCCCCTCTCCTGTCTTTAAATAGCGTTCCCTCACCTCTGTCAGACGCCGTTTATAGAGTTAGTTGGCTCTTGGTCATTGAGCTGAGAATACGTCTTGATGCTGTGCTGAAGCAGCTCCTGGAATTCTATTGCCATGGGAGAAGCTGTGATCCCCGACCCATAGGTGGAGGTAGGGGCCCTTAGCCTTGGGCTGATCAGGAGCTTAGGGTTCCATCAGAGGTACCTCTGAGATCAGGGCGAGCCAGGGACCCCAGCATCAGGGTCAGATTAGGCTCTCCTGACCCCCTTTGCCCATCACACCATCAAGTTACCTGATTCCCTCCCCTTCCAAGCATGACAATAGACCATATTATTAAAGCAACCAACATCTCTATATTCAAATGGGACTCAGAAAAAACTATATGTAAAACAAACCTATGTAATTTTACTACACATTATCACAATAATCAACATTAAAAATACATTTATCATTGTGAAATATTAGGCTCAAAAGTTGATGTTAAAATCAAATTTATGCTCCATACTGCTGCTTTACATCACTAATAATGAAGCATCTTACCGTGTAATCACGCTGTCCCATCTGTCATCAACTTTCATTTGATCGTCCCCGTATCATGCCATCTTTAAACACCCAATTGATGGCTGCTAGTGTTCCCTTGCGCAGTATCGCACGTGGAAACGCCTACACCCGAACCCGACGCCACCTGAAATCGAAGCCAGGAACCCGTCGCCGGACACGCGGCCCACAAAGTTTGCTCGACATCAGTGCTGCACACAACAACAAATGACTGCACTTGTGCCTACCCGGCGCGCACAGATGAGGTTAGTCACACCGTTACTGGACACCGGTGCTCATCGCACAGGTGGACAAGAGAGACAGCATAAGAGGAGAGACAGCACAAGGAGAAAAAGCACAAGGGGGAGAGAGAGACAGCACAAGGGGGAGAGAGACAACACAATGGGGAGAGAAATACAGCACAGGGGGGAGAGACCGCACAGGGTGAGAGAGCAAATGGGGAAGAGACATAGCACAAGGGGGAGAGAGAGACAGCTCAAGAGGGAGAGAGAGACAGCACAAGGGGAGAGAGTACAGGGGAAAATAAAGACAGCATGGTAGGGAGACAAAGCACAGGGGAGAGAGAGAGACAGCACAAGAGGAGAAACAGCACAGGAGGGGAGAGACAGCTCAGGAGAGGAGACAGCACAGGAGGGGAGAGACAGCACAGGAGGGGAGAGACAGCAAAGGAGGGGAGAGACAGCAAAGGAGGGGAGAAACAGCACAGAAGGGGAGAGACAGCACAGGAAAGTAGAGATGAGACAGCACAGGGAGGAAAGATAGCACAGGGGGGAGAGACAGCACAAGGGGAAAGACCACACAAGGGGAGAGACAGCACAGGGGGAAAGACAGCACAGGGGGAGAGACAACAAAGGGGGAGGGGTAGCACAGGGGGCAGAAACAGTACAGGAAAGACGAGACAGCACAGGGAGGAGAGACAGCACAGGGGGAGAGACTGCACTGAGGGGAGAGACCGCCCAGGGGGGAGAGACAACCCAGGCCCATGGGGAGAGACTGCCCAGGGAAAGAGACCGCACAGGGAAGAGACAGCACAAGGGGTAGAGAGAGCACAGTGAAGAGAGACAGCACAGGGAAAAAGACGGCACAGGGAAAGAGACAGCACAGGGGAGGAGACAACACAGGGGAAGAGACAGCACAGGGGTAGAGACAGCACAGAGGTAGAGATAGCAAAGGGGGAGAGATAGCACTGGGGCAGAGACGGCACTGAAGGGAGAGCGCATGGGAGGGAGAAAGCACAGGAGAGACAGCATAACAGGGCGAGACAGCACAGGGGAAGAAAGTGCACTGGGGGAGAGCGAGAACAGGGGGAATAGAGAGAACAGGTGGAAGAGAGCAAAGGGGGAAGAGATCACACCTGGGGAGAGACAGCACCAGAGGGAGAGACAAAGCATAGGGAGAGAGAGCGCAGAGTGGTGAGAGACCACACACAGGTGGAACTGAGATTGCACAGGGGAAGACAAAATGTACAAAGGGGGACAGAGAGCATAAAGGGCAAAGACTGAGCACACAGAGCAAAGAGAGAGCGTATAAGGCAAAGACAGAGCGCACATGGGAAGAGAGCACACAGGGGAAGAGAGCGCACAGGGGAAGAGAGTACACAGGGGAAGAGAGCATGCAGAGTGAATAGAAAGCACACGGGAAAAGAGCGCACAGGGTGGCACAGAAAGTATAAGGGGGAAGAGAATGCACACAAGGTTGAAAGAAAGCACACAAGGGGGAAGAGAGGGCGCACAGGGGAAGAGAGGGCGCACAGGGGAAGAAGAGGGTGGACAGGAGGAGGAGAGAGTACACACGGGGCAGAGACAGCACAAAGGAGAGTGGACTGGGGGAAGAGAGATCTCACAGGGGTAGAAGAGAGCACACAGGGGAAGAGAGCACAAAGAGGAAAAAGTGAGCCCAAAGAGGAAAGAGTGAGCCCACAGGGGGATCAAAAAATACAGGGGGAAGAGAGAGCACACAGGGAAGAGAGAGCACACAGGAGTGCAGGCAGAGAGAGCACACAGGGGGGCAGGGAGAGAATACAGGGGTGGAAGAGAGCGCACAAAGGGGAGAGAGATTGGGGTCTGAATTTCTGTATCCCTGAGGATTTTGACTTTACTGACTTTAAGGCTGGTTTCACACTGGCGTTTGTGTCTGCAGCCAATCAGCTGTCTCAGCGGCGGCAGGGAGGTGGAGATCTCCTCCTCCTGGCCACAGCTGATCTCCCGCCATTGTCGGCATGGGAGATTTGAATAAACAGCTGATCTGACAGCTGTTTAATCTCTCGTGCCGACACTGAATAGGCAATATTGGTGCAGGAGATAAGAAATAGCTGATTGCTGTTTCAAATCTCCAGCGCCGACATCACCTATTCGGTGTCGATGCTGGAGATTTAAACAGCTGTCAGATCAGCTATTTCTTCAAATCTCCCGCGCCAATACCAGCAGGAGATCAGTGCAGGCTGTAGCTGATATCCCGGTGTCCGCCGCTGATCAGCGGTGGCCATCGGGAGAGATTTCAATGTGATCCGCAGCGTTCTCCTGCGGAGGACACTGCGGATCCATTGACTTCAATGCATGGTTTGTGCGCTTGCGGATGCTTGCAGATAAAACAAGCGCCCGCGAACGCACAAAAAATGCAACAAGCTGCATTCGCAGTGCGCTCAGAGGGTGCACAAATTGTGTAAATCCGAACGCAAACACAACTGAACGCAGCCAAACGCATTCCCATGTTAAACATAGGAACGCATGTGCGCAAGTGTTTGGCTGCGTTCGGTGCGCTGCGTTTGCATACGCCAGTGTGAAACCACCCTAAAATTGATCTCTTTAAATCCGTTAGAAAAATCCATCTATGTAAACACTGGGTGAATGCAGATGTTTATAAGAGTAAAAATGAAATTGCAAGTATAAAACCAGGTGCAATTGGTCCTTTAGGTTTCTTTGCAGGTAATGTAGGAGATTTTCAGTCTGAAGTGGAAAATCTGCTGAGCATTACTGATGAAAATATGGTAAGAAATGAGTTGGTTGACAGATCAGTTTTTCAAGGAGGAGTAAAATCTCGTTTTATGCCCCCCGTTGCCCAGGGTAATGCTATAGATTTGTTTCAGAAATTAGTTGAGAGAGACATTCATGCACTTTTGTATCCAAAAAGTTAAAAAAATCTAAATAAAACTGAGGTGGCAGCATTAGAGATCATGAAAAAGTGGGAGAATACAATCATTAGGAGGGCAGATAAAGGAGGTAGTGTGGTGCTTTTATGGTGGGTTTACACGTTTCAATATCGTTGCGATATCGCAACTCAATGGCGCGGGAGCGCGCATTTAGTGCACGTTTCTCCCGCATCGCATCGGAGGTTTACACGCTGCGATATCGGAATACAACGTCCGTGCGACGTCTACGCCCCCCAACCCAGGAACGACAATTTAACATGGGAGTGAATGGGTGACGTTGAACATCGCATCGTAGTTGGGCTGTCACACAGCACGATCCGGCTTCAATCTCCATTCAATATCGGAGCATTGAATAGCACGCTCATTCAATCCCCGATATCGTATTGACATCGTTCCTGCATCGTATTGGACGTTCACACCATACAACGCAGGAACGATATCGGGTCCAACGATCGAACCACGTGACTTTTCATTGAAATCGGACTCCGATATCGCAACGTGTAAACCCGCCATTAGATAGATCAGATTACATCATTAAATCATTATGACAGTTGGGGGATAAAAGAGCTTATAACGCTTTAAAAAAGATCCCACCTTCAGCTTTAAAAAGAAGTTTCATTCTCTCTTAAGGTATCATGTAGGGAATAAAGGCATAAGTAAATCTTTTGCAGAAAAACTACTCCCTGATTATCCCATTAAACCTCACTGGTACTACCTCCCCAAAAATCACAATAATGATATGAAAAAAAACCCGGACGACCAATAGTGTCAGGATCAGGATCACTAACTGAACCTTTATCCTGTTATTTAGACTGGTATTTACATCCTTACTTGAAAGGGATCCCTTCTTATGTAAGAGACACGACTAACCTGATAGAAATATTAGATGAAGTGCTCTGGCAAGAGGATTATAAACTGGCTTCCATCGATGTGGAAAGCCTGTACACCAGGATATCACCGGATATGGCAGTGCGGATCATTAGAAAAATTTTGGAGGTTATGGGGGTGGAAACCTGTGAAATTAATTTTGTTTGTGATGCCTTGTCATTTGTGCTCACCCATAATGCTTTTACTTATCTGAACAAATGGTACATTCAGAGCAAGGTACCGCGATGGGTACTCCTGTCGCATGTACCCTCGCTAACCTCTTCCCCTCTGCCCTAGAGGAGGAGCTGGTCTACTCTGATAAAAATCCATTCCTGAAATCTATAAAACATTATCTCAGTTTTGTGGACGATGTCCTGATTATTTGGGGAGGAAATGAAGCTGATTTTGAATCATTCATAAAGTATTTAAATCACAATACTTACAACATGTTCTTCACACATGTCTATGGAGGCGATCACATTGACTTTCTTGATTTAAATTTGACAGCAAAAAATGGGGAAATTCATAGAAAGGTATATAGAAAAACACTGCAACTATTGCATTCCTGCATTATAAGAGTTACCATCCTGAACATACCAAAATGGCTCTCCCCTATAGTCAATTTTTAAGATACAAAAGAATAACCATAAAAAACCTATGAAGAACAGGCTGACAACCTACAAAATGCTCATGAAGCAAGAAGTTATCCCATCTCTGTTATAAAAGCAGCACGAGACAGAGCTGCCCTTGATGTCAATAAGAAAAGAATATCTGACCAAAAAACTAAAGAGAGGAGATTCTATTATAATTGTAAGCATGGTCCTATGTTCAGTTCCATCAGATCTGCAATCCTACAACATTGGCACGTTATCGCAGAGGATAAAGATTTGAGAAAGATGTCATCTGCCCACCAGTGATTACGTATCGACGCTGTAAACATTTAGGGGATTATTTGGTCAGAAACCGTATACAATCAGCTCCCAAAACTAAAAGAAGGACCTGGCTTTCCACTGAACCTATAAATGGTAACTTTAAATGCTTAAACTGCAGTTGGTGCAAATATAAAATAACGGGAAATCCGTGCAAATGGGAGACAAAGCTTGCCAGATCAATTCCTTTATAAAATGTAAGACCAAATGGTTAGTTTATGTCATTTTTTGCCCTTGTGGAAAATACTATATAGGCAAAACAATCAGAAATCTTTATGTCCGCTTCCGTGAGCAGTATAACTCAATTTCCTCTGGTAAAGGGTCACCCCGCCTGATTGCACATGTGAATGAATTTCATGATGGAAATCCGGAGGTTTTACGGTTTGCTGGGCTGCAGAAAATATCCCCGCATGCATGGGGCGGTGATACTCATAATCACTTGCTGCGGACTGAAGCAAAGTGGATCATTTCCACCAGAGCTCAAGGTGCTCTAGGTTTGAACGACCGTTTAGACATGTCAGTTTTCCTTTAAAAAACATCACTATGTAAGCTAGGAGGAATCCACTAAGGTTATAGATAAGTCTACACTGCCCATGTTTACTCCCATGAATAAGAGCTTAAATAAGAAAAAATGTTTTTTTAGTCAGTAATCATCGCTCATCTCCTTCTCATGGTTTTTTGTATTTATTATGTGCAAAAATAAGTGCCTGAAATTCAATAGAATTAAAATAAATCGCACATGAATAGTGATAGTGTCAGTAACATGACCGCCTCTTTTTCCCCCCCTCTTTTAAATTTACAAGCTTCATAGCCCCATTCCTGATGTATAATGGATAATTACTATCAAAATTCAGCTATTAGAAAATATGGAGACATAATAATATAAAAAAATAGATAAAATAACTAAATAAAAATGAATAAATAGGTAATGTATAATATGATATATACAATGCATAAATGAATGTATAAACAAAAATACATAAAACTCAAATCAAGGAATCATATGAATACTATAATTCCTATCCACATACTATAAATTATTATATCAGAAAAATAATGTTTAAAAAGATTTTTTTTTTTTAATTTTTAATGGGTCAAAATATTTTATAGGTAATATAGCTTGGCCCTACTTAAGAGAGGGTAAATTAAATATTTTTAGAATAATGTTGAAAAATTAGATCGCAGAATGTTTTAACTAAAACTATTACGTGTATAGGTACAAATGCTAGGTTTTGTCTACACACTTCATGGTATTTAATAATGATCGTGTAATATTTCTTCCTTGTTTAAATTTTTGTTTCATACATTGGTCCTTGTATTCTGTTGCATTCTCTCTTAAATTGTTATAGATGTTTATCTCAATTGTGTTTTTAATTAACCCTGATATGATTGCACTACTCCCCACCCATAAAGAGGGGAAGTGACGTCATCAGACTTTGTGGGCCTGTCGAAGAGTAACATGCTCAAAACGGAGCACCTGTAGTCCCCCTCTGCCTCTCCTCCCTCCCGGCACCACTGTAAACCCATTCCTGGATGGAATAAAGAGCACTGTGAAGAACGCAAATGGGTGAGTGCTGTCATTTTCTCTTTTGATATTGCACAAGGCGGAGAGACCTCATAGAGGGAAAACAGAGTGCACAGAGGGAAAGACAGCACAAGACGAGAGAGAAGACAGGGGGAAAAGAGAGTAAACAGGGAGAAGAAAGAGTGCATGGGAAAAGAGAGAGTGCACAGGGGGGAAAGAGCACACAGGAGGAAAGATAGAGCACACAGAGAAGAGGGAGCACACAGGGGGAAGAGAATGCACAGGGGTGAAGAGAGCGCACAGGGGTGAAAGAGCGCACAGGGGGAAAGGAGAACACACAAGAGGAACAGAGAGTGCACAAGGGGAAAAGAGAGCAAACAAGGGAAAAAGAGAACACACAGGGGGAAAAGAGAGTGCACAGGGAGAAGAGACAGCAGACAAGGGGAAAATAGAGCACACAGGGGAAAAAGAGCACACAGTGGAAAAGGAGCGCACAGGAGGGAAGATAGAGCACACAAGGGGAACAGAGAGTGCACAAGGGGAAAAGAGAGCACACAAAAGAAAGAGAGCACACAGGGGGAAGAGAGAGTGTACAGGGGTAGGGGCGAGCACACAGGGGAAGAAGTAAGAGCATAGGGGGGAGCGCACATAGGGGAGACAGTGCAAAGGAGTGAGCACATGAGGGAAAAGACAGCACAGGAGAGAGGCCACACACAGGAGGAGAGCACACAGGGGAAAGACAGGTCAAAGGAGTGACCACATGAGCGCAGAAGACAGCACACAGGGGGGGACAGGTCAAAGGAGAGAGCACAACACACAGGAGGGAGACATGTCAAAGGAGAGAGCACAGAAGGGAAAAGACAAAAAACAGCACACATGGTGAGAGAGAACGGATGTGGGGAGAGCACACAGGGATGAAGATACAGCAGTCGCCCTCCTAATGTGATAGCATCGTGTCCCAATCTAGTTGTATATAAATTTTAAGTGAATCTGTCACTAGTTGTATGTGGCTGAAAACCAAAAATACAGAAAATCTCCACATAATTTTTTTTATTATAATAGCGAAAAAAAAAACAATTTTGCTACAGGCTGCCAACCGCCCCAAGCTATCGAAGCCCCACATCATATTTTTTTTTTATTATTTTAAGAAACAATTGCAAAAAAAACTATGTGGGGTTCGCCATATTTTTTTTTTCTTGCTAGCCAGGTACAATTAGGCAGCTGGGGGCTGGATCCTCAGCATTAGGAAGCCCAAGTGTTCTTCCAGCACCTCTTCCCCTTCAAATTGCAGGCCACCTGATACCCAGTTCGATAGTTTCCGTCAAAAAGGGGATTCTGAGATTCTGCCTAATAGCTGCCAGAGCAGTTATTCCCCGTCATTGGAGGTCCACTGAGGTCCCCTCCACGGTGGAATGGATAGCTGAAATGGATAGATTACATCGTCTGGAGTCACTGGTGGCGGGTGATGGTGATGCCGCATATGAACAGGGACGCACCTGGTTCCTCTGGCAGTCCTTCAAGGAGAGCACAGGGTTCCTTACTTGGCTGCGTACATATTCGTAATTGTCAACTTGTGGGCGTTTAAATTGCTGGGTCTCCCTTACCCCCCCTCCTTCCTTACTCCCCTTCTCCCCTACCCCTTTTTTCTCTCTTTCTCTCCTCTTATTTCCACAATTGCCTTTTCATAGGTTCTGTATTCTATATATAAGGTCCTTGTCCAGAGGTGATTCCTAAGATGGGAAACATGTACCCTTTAGGTGCTAGTGTCCTTATTGGACTACTCCTGTGCTGCGCTCTTCGGGAAGTAATGTATCTCTGTATTAAGCCCTGGACATTGTACTGGTTCTTTCTATTGTTTTTACCGTTGAAAATCTCAATAAATATATTTACTGAAAAAAAAACAAATTGCAGGCCACAGCCAACCAAGAAAGTGGTGCATTCATTAAAAGCACCATTCTCTGGCGCTGTACCCAACTCTTCCAGTTGCCTTGGTGTCAGTGGCAGACAGGGTAATAAAGGCTATATAGCCAGCTTTGTATTGAGACTAAGCGAGAGTTTCATAATGTCGGGCCAATGTTAGACCTGGACATTATGAATCTCTAGTAAACCGTAAGAGAAAAATCATTTTATTAGAAAAAATAGACTGCCACGAGGGAGCAGTGACATCCCTCACTGAGTCACCAGGGCTACCCACAACAGTGAACTCACGTGACCCTAGGGCTGGGCGATTAATCGAATTAATTCGATTAATTTGCCCCCTGCTGTGGCCACGATTCTGATTTGACGAAAATCGTCAAATTCGATTTAAAATGGCGCCCTCCCAATGGGTATACAGGGCCCCGCCTTGCTGCCTTAAACCTGTAAAGGAATAGATCATTATACTTATCCCTGCCGCTGTCCCGCCGCCGCCACCGCGCACCTCCGGCTTCATCCGGCTTCTTCCGGCGCACAGACAATGACGTCATTGCCTGCGCCCACCGGAGGTGGAAGCCGGATGAAGCAGAGGCGCGCGCGGTGGCGGCAGCGGGACAGCGGCAGGGATAAGTATAATGATCTATTCCTTTACAGGTTTAAGGCAGCAAGGGGGGGCCCTGTATACCCATGGGGGGGGGGCGCCTGTATACCACTGGGGGCTGCTGCTGTATACACCACTGGGGGCTGCTGCTGTATACACCACTGGGGGCTGCTGCTGTATACACCACTGGGACTGCTGCTGTATACACCACTGGGGCTGATGCTGTATACACCACTGGGGCTGCTGCTGTAACACTGCTGGGGCCTGTATATACCACTGGGGAGGCTGCTGTATACCACACTGCTGGGGGTTGTATACCTGTGCTGGGGTCCACCCTCGGCTTATACACGAGTCAATAGGTTTTCCCAGGTTTTGGGGGCAAAAGTAGGGGGGTCGGCTTATACACGGGTCGGCTTATACACGAGTATATACGGTACCTCTTAGTTTTTTCTCTTTATTCATCAAAGAAAAGCAAAATAAAATAGAAAAAAAAAAATCGAGATTTAAATCGAAAATTGTCCATAGGTTTAAATAAAATCGAGATTTTGATTTTTTCCAAAATCGCCCAGCCCTACGTGACCCTGCTCCACGCAGGTCATCTGAGTTCACTGCGCTAGGTGAGGTCACTCACTCAGTCACTGAGGCCCCACAGTCCGTGCCACTGCAGATTCTGCAGAGAGATGACGCATGTTTTCTCCCTTCAGACTCCGAATGAATGATCGTAGTGGGGTATGTGGGAGTAATAAAGATGGAGTTGAGATATGTGTTTGTGTTTTTTGTTCAAATAAAATTATTTTTTGGGCTTCTGCACGCTAAGGATTCCAGCCCAGCTGCCTAGTTGTGCTTGGCTGGCAACCAAAAATATGGCTAAGTCCCACATTGTTTTTGTAATTATTTCTTGAAAAAAATGTTTGGGGGTTGATGCCAGCTGGGTAATGACCACTGGCATCAAGTAATGTCAAGGCATCAATCAGACATTACTAACCAACTCAGTGACGACACATACATCAATAAGTATTTTATTTGAAAAATAATCCCCAAAACATTCATCTTTCAACAATTTTTTTTTAAGTTAAAATATTTTTTTTTAAATATTACCATTCCATAAAAAAATGATGACCGTCGCAGTCCCATGGATGTCCCTCGAAGTCAAACTTCTGCCAGCATATGGAGGGCAGGATCAGTGATCACATCCTCCATACGCTGGAAGAGCAGGAATTGCCCGCCTGACTGCATTACTGTCGGTGACTTCACAAAGGTTATTAGAGTTCAGACTCACAAAGTCACACACAGGCTATCTCGTGAGTTTGAAATGTAGTGCTTTTAGTAACGTCAATGCATGTCAAACGCAGAAGACTGGGAACCGAGTGCCATGTACAGAGACCCTGCGGTGCGAGCGTGGGTAGATCAGTTTTAGGCTCTGCCCACAGTAAGGCAGAGTATATTGCACCTGCACAAGCCAGAGAGGGATCTGCCAAGGTGAAGGTGATGGGACAATGGGACGTGGATAACGCAGGAGGAGTTATACATATCATTCAGAAGAGGCTGTGAGACAGCGAAGAGAGGCGGGAGGAATGGCAGACAGGCGGGTTGGACTGATCCGTATGCAAGCCCATCAGACCAGACCAGTAACAGGTAATTATCATAAAGGGAGGGAGATTGTAAATTATTCATCTGGTGTACAGAGTGGGTCCGGGCATAATAGCCACCTTTTTAAAATGCAGCATAGGCACTGATGAATGAGGTGCTTTTAGTTTAATAAACTAAAATCTGGTGACAGGTACCCTTTAAGATAAATATGTATATACTAGATGGTGGCCCGATTCTAACGCATCGGGTATTCTAGAATATGTATGTAGAATCATTGCAATTTGTTCACTTGTACTGCAATTGTGTATTCACTATGTAAACCCCAGACTACTCATCACTACTGACCACTCACCCACCACTACAGCTCTCCTTCCCGCTGCATCTGAACCACGCTACTCCCATCCCCTGCTCACCATCCACAATGTATCCCCTCCTTTGCACTCTCACTCCCATCCTTCTCCACTTCCTGCTACCCCCACTCATCCCTCCACCCAGCAACAAAGTACTTCTCTCACCCTCCATCCTACCTAACCACCTCACCCACTCCTCTAAACTAACAAAACAAAGTATTCACTGATCTCAGGGAGACCAGTTCAAGAAAACACTGCGGGCAGCCGGCTAAAGCGCTCAACACAGTGAATTCCTAGGCCCATTGCCCCCTGGGAATTTTGAATATGCAAATAGAGTCTGTGGAGCCTCGTTTAGGAGTCTCAACACAGGACTAGCCAGATCTTCCTCTAGTGAAGGACCTAGCCATGATAACCACCATATTAAGTGGCCCTTTGAGTCAATATCCAGCTCTTTACAAGCTTAAAGATATGACAAGGGAATACCAAGGCCAGGTATCCATCCACAGACAGCTCATCAGTGTGGAGTAGGATTCTGGCTAGGTGGGAGCAATGCCTAGTAGACCAACAAAACAAAGTATTCACTGATGGGCCTAGGAATTCACTGTGTTGAGCGCTTTAGCCGGCTGCCCGCAGTGTTTTCTTGAACTGGTCTAGTTTATTTATGAAGATTTAAGAATAATGCAATGAATACACAATATCTATCATCTACCTATGTGTCTATCGTGTCTATTGAATATTCTCCTGGGCTTGCCTTAGTTGGTAGAGCATTCGTGTTGTATGAATGGCGCGAATATGTTGTTGTCTGTTTGCCCTGTCTTCTGGAGATTCATTCAGCCGACGCTGCTTTTTGCCTGTCCGTCTGTATCCTGTAATTTGAAGGAGCAGACAGACCAGTAGGGTTGTGTTTAAACTTAGGGATGTAAATGGATGGCAATTATGCCTCTGGATTCAGTTTTTCACATGATCCGGTTTCCTCATAGAAAAGCTGCAATAAGATTTGCAGCCATAGGAAATTATGCTAATGTCAGACCGGAGAGAGAGAAAGAAACAGACAAATGGGCTGGGGATAAGCTATGGATTTCTTCTGAGCATGCTAACTGCTCTGGACTGAACCAGATTCATTTCTGTCCAGTTTTGACCGGTGCACCCAAAAAAGTGCAGTCTCCAATTTTGGGTACGGTAAAAAACACTACAAAAATGAATCCAGAACTGAATACACTAAAACGGATGGCCACATATGACCAATCCGGCACCACATAGATGCATGGGAGGCAAAACAGGATCCTGCTCTGTCCTTTCAAAACGGACAGAACAGGATGCCAAAAAACATGGTGTGAAGCCAGCCTTATGGGACATATATGGCAGCAACTGATCAGTTGATTGAAGATGATGTATTTGAATACAAACAAATTAGACAAGTGTAACAAGATTCAACGCTTCACTGCTTCACTGCATGCCCCGCTGGGCGTCATTATTCTTTCTGGATCTCCTCCTGCATTTGGAATCTACCACCCTCTTCTCCTCCTATGATGCTCCGGCCGGTACATCACATCCGGCCCGGTGCATTATGGGCCTGATCACGTGATCGGCCTGATGCATTATGGGCCTGATCACGTGTTCGGCCCGACTTCAATATGAGCATTGCAAATGCGCGGAGTCGATAACATGATCAGGCCCATAATGTACAGGACCGATCACGTGATCAGGCCCATAATGCACCCAGCCGGATGTGACGTACTGACGTACTGGCCGGTGCATCACAGGAGGAGAAGAGGGCGGGAGATTCCAAATGCAGGAGGAAATGCAGAAAAAATAATGATGCCCAGCGGGGCATGTAGTGAAGCATGGACGAGGGGAGAATGGAGCCTGGAGCCGCCTTTCCAGTCTCCTGATAGAGCGACATCCAGTAGGTTATAATTCATTTTTCTTAATCTTTATAGGGTGGATGTATAGCAGAGAGGGATGGTTAGGGAGCAGCTAGGAAGGTGTAGGGACAGCTTGTGATAGCTCAGGGGGGTAGATCCGGGTGACAGGTTCCCTTTAAACTGTATCAATAGTTCATTGGTGTCTAATGTTCAGTTCTCACAACAAGTTTTAGGTGAGGTTTTGATGCTGCATATTTTCCCTGTGCTAAAAAGTGCAACATCTTAGTTACATAAAAGTGTATGGGATTTATAGAAATCTGATGCCCACTGTGTTTTTTTAATTTATTAACGCTGCATAACCTGACCTTTGGTGTATGTTTGAAACTCACAACATGTCAATTTCTATTATAGGTACACTGAGTTTAAGGGGCATTCAGATGACTGTATAAATTAAATAGCAATGCTTGAACTGGCCGCGGCACTCCTTACCCGAGCATGATAGCTGCAAAAATGAAAACTCCATAGGTAAAAAATGTACATGTTTTTAGTTAATTTTTGCTGTAGAAACTCAGTAAAAATACATGTAATCTGTACAAAAACTAGCAATACCTTTAAGTCAAAGCCAAATACCAGGAAATATCAAAAACAAAGCAGGCTTATTTAAATCATCAAATACCATATTTTGCAGACTATAAGATGCACTTTTCCACAAAATAATTAGGGAGGAAAATTGAGGGTGCATTTTATAGACCAAATGTAACTTACCGGCAGTGGTGAAGGGTCACCAGAGGCAGGGTCACAACTTTCTAAAGCTGGCAGCTGCAGGAGTAAGGCAATGCTGAAAGCCAAGGGCTAAAAGGAGGGGGTGTTCCGGCAGTGCGAGGCAGAAGCCAATGATCTGGTGGTGGGCTTCCTGGAAATGGTGGTGGTGCAAGGCAGAAGCCATTGATCTCCCAACGGTGGGCTTCAGGAAAATGACGCTGGACGTACAGCATGTGAAGATAGCAGCTGCCCTAGAAATTGGCGCATTCATTAGAAATGACAAAACTGGACACGTTGCCCGGCTCTTTTGGAATTGTCGTCTACAGCACCTTTTACCTGAAGCCCACTGCCAGGAGGTCAATGGCTCCTACACCGTAGCCGCCAACATTTCTATGAAGCCCACCACAAGGAGATCAATGATTTCTACCTTGCACTGCCAACATTTCCCTAAGCCATCTGCCAGGAAATTAATTGCTCTTGCATTGCACCGCCTGGACACTTCCTCCCCTCCATTGCCCCACTCCTGCCTCCTGTGCCCCCACCCCATCGACATTTCCCTCCCCTCCAGATAGCTAAATTTGTACTATAAGATGAATATCCATTTTCACATTAAAAAAATTCTTCTTTTTCCTATCTTCCTCCTCTAAATTTGAGATGCGTCTTATGGTATGCTGCATCTTATGGTCTGGCGCGTCTTAAAGTATGCAAAATACTAAATACTCTACGCCAAAAATACAATACAAATGCACGTAAAAAACACACTAATAATGCAATGAAATGAGAGAAAAATAACCAAATTTATCTAATGTGCACAAATGCTGCCAAAAAATCTGCAGTACCAAAAATATAAAAAAACATACCAAATAATCATTGTGGTAAAGTAGTCTATGCATGATTCATGCTCTTACTACTCTAATGAGAAAACCTTTACATAAAGTACAGTGCTGTGCAAATTAATTGGGATAAAGTATTTTTTTAAGTAAAATCATAAGTTGGGGTTACCAGTCAATGATTCAAACCAGTTTTAACTGCTTTGAACAGGTGTGAGTGTACAACCTTGAGTAACAAAATGTGGTTTGACTGGTTTTAGTCAGAAAATAACAGCTAGCTCCCCCTCAACTTCAGTTGGGAGCTTGTTTCTGTGAGGAGTGGTTTAGTGTACTTTTTCTCTCAGTGTGATTCGTGCTTGTAAAAATGGATGTTACTCCACGGAAGAAGTCTAGAATTATTACTCTTAATAAACATACAAGTCTGACTGTAAGAGAAATCGCTTCCACCGTTGGTATTGGAAAATCTACCGTTTCAAGAATAATTCACACACACAATGAAACTGGATCGTTTTCTCCAGGAAGAAAAAGGAAAATGACACCAAGAACTGATAAAACACTTATCAGCAATAGTAAAATTAATGCAAGAAAAACTTGCTTTGCCCCAATTAATTTGCACAGCACTGTATTAACTAACTTGTGATTCTGATTATGCAATATATCTTTTCACATGCCTTGTCCATCATAAAATGTTACCAGGAAGGAAACTGAATGGCTCCAAATTTATTCTACAGCGACTTCATACATAACATCAATGTAATTAACAACTGTATTCAGCACGGAACATGCTAGAATGTATGGGCTGTTTCCAGGTTATTGCACAAGCTCCAACAGCCAATCACTGACGCCCACTCTATGTGAGAGCATCTATAATTGGCTGTTGCACACCTCACCCATTGTAGCAGTGTCAGTTATTGGATGCCATGGGCAATTAACCTGATATCGCTGTGTAATAAAAAGACAGTGGGGGAAAAAAGTAAGTTCTCCCACTTTAAAAGATGAGAGAGTCCTGTAATTGTCATCATAGGTAGACCTCAACTATGAGAGATAAAATGAGAAAACAAATCCTGAAAATCACATTGTCTGATTTATAAAGTGGTCTCAAGCTTAAAAGGGGGGAGAAGAGCTGGGTGGAAAATAAGTATTTGGTCACCTACAAACAAGTAAGATTTCTGGCTCTCACAGACCTGTAACTTCTTCTTCAAGAGGCTCCTCTGTCCTCCACGCATTTCCTGTAGTGGCGGCACCTGTTTGAACTTGTTATCAGTATAAAAGACATTTTTCCCCAGCCTCAAACAGTCACACTCAAACTCCACTATGGTGAAGACCAAAGAACTGTTGAAGGACACCAGATACAAAAAATTGTAGCCCTGCACCAGCATGGGAAGACTGAATCTGCAATTGGCAAGCAGCTTGGCATGAAGAAATAAACTGTGGGAGCAATAATTAGAAAATGGAAAACATACAAGACCACTGATAATCTCCCTCGATCTGGGGCTCCACGCAAGATAACACCCCATGGGGTCAAAATTATCTCAAGAATGGTGATTAAAAATCCCAGAGCCGCACAAGAGGACCTAGTGAATGACCTGCAGAGAGCTGGGACCAACTTTACACAGGCTACCATCAGTAACACACTACACTGCCAGGGACTCAGATCCTGCAGTCCCAGACGTGTCCCCCTGCTTAAGCCATTACATGTCCGGGCCCGTTTGAAGTTTGCAAGAGAGCATTTGGATGATACAGAAGAGTGTTGGGTGAATGTCATATGGTCAGATGAAACCAAAGTAGAACTATTTGGTAGAAACAGAACTCATCGTGTTTGGAGGAGAAAGAATGCTGAGTTGCATCCAAAGAACACCATACCTACTGTGAAGCATGGAGGTGGCAACATCATGATTTAGGGCTGTTTCTATGTCAAGGGACCAGGACAACTGATTCGTGTACATGAAAGAATGAATGGGGCTATGTATTGTGAGATTTTGAGTGCAAACCTCCTTCCATCAGCAAGGGCATTGACGATGAAAGGTGGCTGGGTTTTTCAGCATGACAATTATTCCAAGCACATTGCCAGGGAAACAAAGGAGTGGCTTCATAAGAAGCATTTTAAGGACCTGTAATGGCCTAGCCAGTCTCCAGACCTAAACCTTATAGAACACCTTTGGAGTTGAAAGTCCGTGTTGCTCAGCCACAGCCCCAAAACATCACTGCTCTACAGGAGATCTGCATGGAGGAATGGGCCAACATACCAGCAACAGTGTGTGCCAACCTTGTGAAAACTTACAGAAAACGTATGACCTCCGTCATTGCCAACAAAGGATATATAACAAAGTATTGAGATGAACTTTTGTTATTGACAAAAAAGAGAATTTTGTTTACGTACCGTTAATTCTTTTTTCTTGAATCATCAATGGGAGACCCAGACAATGGGGTTTAGGGCACTGCCCTCCGGAGGCAACACTAGGTACTACAAGTTTGTAGACACCGCCCCCTCCGCTTATAAACCCCTACCGCAGGGAACATCCTCAGTTTGGTCCATAAGCTGCGAGGAGACAAAGAAACCACACCCGAAACATCGGGAAAGAAACCGTACACAGACGGTCCAACAACCCGGAATAAAAAACTGTCCCAACAGGGAACAGAGCAAATGCAACAACATGCAACGGAACAACTGGGTGGGTACTGGGTCTCCCATTGATGATTCAAGAAAAAAGAATTTACGGTACGTAAACAAAATTCTCTTTTTTCTGATCATCATAATGGGAGACCCAGACAATGGGGATGTCCTAAAGCAAACCCCAGGGCGGGAAGAGTTCCTCAAAGACGTTGAAATACACGGTCCCCCTCAAATGTGGGCAACCGCCGCCTGGAGGACCCGCCTGCCCAAACCTGCATCCGCAGAGGCATGGGCATGCACCATATAGTGCTTAGAGAAAGTGTGCAGGCTGGACCATGTGGCCGCCTGACACACCTGCAGAGCTGAAGCGCGATGTCGCAAAGCCCAGGAAGCACCGACTGCTCTGGTCGAGTGCGCCTTCAAGCCCACCGGGAGAGGCATGCCTGAAGAATGGTAAGCCTCTTGAATGGGTGCCTTGATCCATCTGGCCAAGGTCGATTTTGATGCCGCGGACCCCTTACAGCGACCCGCCGTAAGGACAAACAAAGAGTCCGAACTCCGGAAGGAGGCAGTCCTGGACACATAAATGCGTACAGCCCTCACGAGATCCAGAGTGTGGAGGTCACGCTCAATCTGATGAACAGGAGCGGGACAAAATGATGGGAGTACAATCTCCTGGTTCAAGTGGAAAGTGGAAACCACTTTTGGCAAAAATTCTGCCCGCGGGCGCAACACCACCTTGTCCTGGTGAACCACCAGAAAGGGTGACTTGCACGACAGTGCAGCCAACTCAGAAACCCTTCTCAGAGATGTAATTGCCACCAGAAAGACTACTTTCTGGGACAGACGAGAAAGGGGGACTTCCCTCAGAGGCTCGAACGGCGGTTTCTGCAGAGTCGTCAGAACCATGTTAAGGTCCCAAGGGTCCAGCGGTCGCCTATATGGCGGAACCACCCGAGACACCCCTTGCAGAAACTGACGGACCTTAGGAAGGAGCGCCAAACGCCTGTCAAACAGCACTGAAAGAGCTGATACTTGACCCTTCAGGGAGCTGAGGGATAAGCCCAATTCCAAACCCGATTGTAGGAAAGCCAACAAGGTCGGGATGGACAAGGGCCACGGAGACTGGCCACCAGAGGCACACCAGGAGAAAAAGATTTTCCACGTCCTGTGGTATATCCTCCGCGAAACAGGCTTCCTAGCCGATTCATAGTGGCAACCACTGTAGAAGAGAAGCCTCTGGATGTCAGCAGCCAGGCCTCAAGAGCCATGCAGTCAATCTGAGGGCCCTGGAATTGAGATGGAAGAATGGGCCTTGCGCGAGAAGATCTGCGCGTTCTGGAAGAGCCCACCGGTGTCCGCCTGACAGTTGCCACAGGTCCGGATACCAGGACCTCCTGGGCCAATCTGGAGCCACCAGAATGGCTACCCTGCATTCCGACCTGATTTTCCACAGAACCCTGGGAATCGGAGCTAGAGGAGGGAACACATATGGTAGATGGAAGCTGGACCAACTCAGGATCAGGGCGTCTGCCCCCAGAGACTGAGGATCCCATGATCTCGCCATGTATTGCGGCACCTGATGATTCAGCCGCGAGGCCATCAGATCCACGTCCGGAAAGCCCCATCTGCTGCAGATGTCCCGGAAGACGTCTGGATGAAGGGACTACTCTCCGGCGTCCATCCCCTGCCGGCTCAGATAGTCGGCCTCCCAGTTTTCGACCCCTGGGATGTGAACTGCGGAGATCAGGCAGTCGTTGTCCTCCACCCAGGATAGAATGCGGTGGACTTCGGCTAGGGCCTGCGCACTCCTGGTTCCTCCCTGATGGTTTATATAGGCGACGGCCGTCGCGTTGTCGGATTGAACCCGAATGGGGTGTCCTGAGAGGAACGTCTGAAAAGCCAGGAGTGCCAGGTAGATCGCCTTGATCTCCAGCACGTTGATTTGCAACGCTGACTCCGACTGAGTCCAGAGGCCTTGAGCCCTGTGGTGTAGGAACACCGCTCCCCAGCCCTTCAGGCTGGCGTCGGTGGTCACCACTAACCATGACGGTTTGAGGAAAGACCGGCCCCGTGACAGGTGACCTGGCCGGAGCCACCACTGCAGGGAGTCCCTGGTCGGTTGGGAAAGGACCACCAACTGATCCAGAGAGGACGTCCTCTTGTCCCATCTGCTGAGGACTTCCAACTGGAGAGGACGGAGGCGAAACTGTGCAAAAGGCACCGCCTCTATTGCAGCCACCATGCGCCCCACCAGCTTCATCAACACCCGCAGAGATGAATGTGGTGACATGAGGAGATCGCGCACCCCCGATTGTATGGCTAGCTGTTTGGCTTGCGGCAGAGACACCAGAGCTGAGTCTGTGTGAAAGTTCATGCCCAGGTAAGTCAATGACTGTGTCGGAACCAGGGTTGACTTCTGAATATTGAGAAGCCATCCAAACTGTTCCAGAGACTGCATGGTCACATCCAGGCTCTTCTGACAAAGGATTTCCGATGGCGCCCTGACCAGCAGGTCGTCTAAATAGGGTATGACGGCATGTCCCTGCACATGTAGGAGGGCCATCATGGAGGCCATGACCTTCGTGAACACCCGCGGTGCCGAGGCCAGTCCGAAAGGCAGCGCCACAAACTGGTAATGTTCGTCCCCCACTGCAAATCTCAACCAGCGCTGATGGGCTGGTGCAATGGGCACGTGAAGGTACGCGTCTCGGATATCTATGGACGCCAGGAAGTCTCCCTGCGACACAGCCGCGATCACGGAGCGCAGGGATTCCATGCGGAACGTCCGAACCAACACGTGACGGTTGAACAACTTGAGGTCCAGAACCGGGCGGAAAGAGCCATCCTTCTTTGGGACGATAAAGAGGTTGGAGTAAAAAACCCCGGAACCTCTCCCCAGAAGGCACTGGGACCACTACTCCGTCTCTGCGGAGTCCCTCCAACACCAGGTAAAAAGCCTGAGCCTTTTATGGGGATGGGACAGACCGATGGAATCGGTGTGCCGGCTGCGACATCAGCTCTATCCTGTAGCCTCGCGAGACTACGTCTCTGACCCACTGGTCTTTTCGAGCACACTAAGTTAAAAACTGAGGATGTTCCCTGCGGTAGGGGTTTATAAGCGGAGGGGGCGGTGTCTACAAACTTGTAGTACCTAGTGTGGCCTCCGGAGGGCAGTGCCCTAAACCCCATTGTCTGGGTCTCCCATTATGATGATCAGAAAATACTTATTTTCCACCAAAATTTGAAAAAATTTCTTTCCAAATCAGAGAATGTCTTTTCAGGATTTGTCTTCTCATCTTGTTTCTCAGTTGAGGTCTACCTATGTCAATTACAGACCTCTCTCATCTTTATAAGTGGGAGAACTTGCACAATTGGTGGTTTTATTTTTGATTCTCAATGTAAATAAAGTTGTCAGCTACAGGCTGCCACCCCGAGCTGCCTGGCTTTACCTTTCCTGGCAATCAAAATACAGAGAAGCCTATAATTTTTTTTTTAATTATCGTATTTTTCGCTTTATAAGATACACCGGATTATAGGATGCACCCCCAAATTTGATGAAGGAAAAGAGAAATTTTTTTTTTAATGTTAAATGGGGTCCGTCTTATAATGCCAGTGTCCGTCTTACAATCAGCATATATGTCCCCCCATTATGAAATATATATGTCCTCCATCCTGGAATCCTGGTATATATGCCCCCCATCCAGGTGTATATATATCCCTCATCCTGGCATGCATGTCTCTCATTCTGGTATACATGTCCCCATCCTGTATATATGCCCCCAACTTGGTATATATATCCCTCATAATCATGTCATATACAGTGCCTACAAGTAGTCTTCAACCCCCTGCAGATTTAGTGGTTGACACATGCGGAATTAAGTTGGCATTGTGACATTTGGACTGTAGATCAGCCTGGAAGTGGGAAATGCACTGCAGCTAAAAAGTTTTTTAATTTTTTTTTTTTTTTTTTAAAGCGTTAAAAGTTAATTCAGAGGGTCATTTATTATTCAACCCCTCAAACCACCAGCATTCTGTTTGGTCCCCCTAAAGTATTAAGAAGTAGTTCAGGCACAAAGAACAATGAGCTTCACATGTGTGGATTAATTATCTCTTTTGCCAGCCTTTTCTGACTATTTAAGACCCTCCCCAAACTTGTGAACAGCACTCATACATGGTCAACATGGGAAAAACAAAGGAGCATTCCAAGGCCATCAGAGACAAGATCGTGGAGGGTCACAAGGCTGGCAAGGGGTACAAAACCCTTTCCAAGGAGTTGGGCCTACCTGTCTCCACTGTTGGGAGCATCATCCGGAAGTGGAAGGCTTATGGAACTACTGTTAGCCTTCCAAGGCCTGAACAGCCTTTGAAAGTTTCCTCCCGTGCCGAGGCCAGGCTTGTCCGAAGAGTCAAGGCTAACCCAAGGACAACAAGGAAGGAGCTCCGGGAAGATCTCATGGCAGTGGGGACATTGGTTTCAGTCAATACCATAAGTAACGTACTCCACCGCAAAGGTCTCCGTTCCAGACGAGCCCGTAAGGTACCTTTACTTTAAAAGCGTCATGTCACGGCTCGTCTACAGTTTGCTCATGATCACTTGGAGGACTCTGAGACAGACTGGTTCAAGGTTCTATGGTCTGATGAGACCAAGATCGAGATCTTTGGTGCCAACCACACACGTGACGTTTGGAGACTGGATGGCACTGCATACGACCCCAAGAATACCATCCCTACAGTCAAGCATGGTGGTGGCAGCATCATGCTGTGGGGCTGTTTTTCAGCCAAGGGGCCTGGCCATCTGGTCCGCATCCATGGAAAGATGGATAGCACGGCCTACCTGGAGATTTTGGCCAAGAACCTCCGCTCCTCCATCAAGGATCTTAAGATGGGTCGTAATTTCATCTTCCAACAAGACAACGACCCAAAGCACACAGCCAAGAAAACCAAGGCCTGGTTCAAGAGGGAAAAAATCAAGGTGATGGAGTGGCCTAGTCAGTCTCCTGACCTTAACCCAATTGAAAACTTGTGGAAGGAGCTCAAGATTAAAGTCCACATGAGACACCCAAAGAACCTAGATAACTTGGAGAAGATCTGCATGGAGGAGTGGGCCAAGATAACTCCAGAGACCTGTGCCGGCCTGATCAGGTCTTATAAAAGACGATTATTAGCTGTAATTGCAAACAAGGGTTATTCCACAAAATATTAAACCTAGGGGTTGAATAATAATTGACCCACACTTTTATGTTTAAAATTTATTAAAATTCAACTGAGCAACATAACTTTTTGGTTTGTAAGATTTATGCTTCTGTTAATAAATCCTACTCTCGTTTGCAGTTTGAAGGCTCTAACTTATTTGCATCTTATCAAACCACCTAAATCTGCAGGGGGTTGAAGACTACTTGTAGGCACTGTATGTCCCATATCCTGGTATACATGTCCCCATCCTGATATATGCCCCCATCCTAGCATATATGTCCCCCATCCTAGCATATATGTGCCCCCATCCTGTATATATATATCCCATCCTGTATATATGTCCCCCATCCTGTATATGTCCCTCATCCTGGCATATATATCACCCATCTTGTATATATGTCCCACATCCTGTATATTTGCTCCATCACGTATATATGTCCCCATCAGGTATATATGTCCCCCATCTTGTATATATGCCCCTATCCAGTATAAATGTCCCCCCATCCTGTATATATGCCCACATCCATTATATATGGCCCCCCATCCTGTATATATTTTCCCCCAACCTTTTGTTCATGGCCCCCATCCTGTATATATGCCCCTATCCTTTATATATGGCCCCCTATCCTGTATATATAGTTCACAAACCTTTTGTTCATGGCCCCATCTCTGACTTGGACCTCCCATGGCTTATCAGGGGAGAAGCTGCGGTAGCAGAGCAGGGGTGCCGGAGGCAGGTTTTAGAGTGTGAGGGCACAGCTGCAGGACAGAGCTGCGGATGAGCGGCGGCAGCGAGTGGTGGGTGCCGCCATGTTCTTTGTGGCCAGCTGCTTTCACTAACAGTGTTCAGCAGGTCGGTAGAGGTTGAGAGTTCAATAAAATGGCCACGGCCAAATGGAGATCCGCGGCCATTTGTATAAGTCTCAACCTCGACTGACCGGCTGCACACTGTTAGTGAATGCAGCCGGCCACAAAGTACATGGTGGCGCCCACCGCTCACTGCCGCTGCTAATTCCCCTACAGTTCTGGTCCTGCAGCTGTGCCCTCAACCTCCACACCCCTGGTATTTTTTAATTCACATTTTATTACGCACCACCATTTCCCCCCCAATTTGTGGGAACAAAAGTGCATTTTAAAATCTGACAAACACGGTATTTAAATAATTAAAAAACTAAATTTGTGGGCTTCACCCTATTTTTGATTGGATTGCCAGCCAAGGTAATACCCAGGCAGCTGGGGGCTGCTATTCTCAGCGTGGTAAGATCCATAGTTACAGGCCCCCCCCCAGGTTTGAAAATAGCAGCCGCCCAAGAAGTTTGAAATCCTGAGTAGCACCGATACCTGGCGCTTTATCTAGCTCTTCCAGACACCTTGGTTCAGTGGTATCAATTGATAGAAGGGGTTAATGACATCTGAGTATTGACAGCTTGTCATAAAGCCCAGATTCATAATGTCAGGTGTCTATGAGACCACCCATCAATCCTGTGAGGAAATAGTTAAAAATACAAACACAGAGAAAAATCCTTTATTTGAAATAAATCACAGACATCCCTCATTTTACAATTTATTATTACCCCACACATACGCTCCGACGAAGCACACGATCCTGGCTCTGCTTCATCCAGTGTCTGCAGCGAGGGAACAAGCGTGCTCGCCCTGCAGACTCTGCAAACTCACTAAAGGGCCCGTCACACAGGGACATATCGCCGGCGATGTTGCCGGCAACTGAGGGGCGTGGTCAGGTTGCGGCGACATCGCCGGCAAGTTGCCTCGTGTGACAGGGCGATAATCAGGCGATGAATCGCCTGAGTCACATCGCCAGGTTTCCCAACAATGTTGGGAAACCTGGCGATGTTGCTCAGGCGATCCTGCCTGATCGCCCTGTGTAACGCGGCAACCTGCAATGTTGCGGGCGATTCCGCCTATATCTAACATTGCGAGTGATCGTTGCTGGGTTGCTGGGCAACCCAGCGAGCGATAGCCGCGGCAACTAGCCGGCGACATCGCCGGTAAGTTGCTCAGTGTGACATCTCACCGGCGATGTTGTCAGGGATGCGCGCTCCCGCGATCCCCGGCAATATCGCCGGCGATATGTCCCTGTGTGACGGTACCTTGAGTGCTGTGAGGAAAGGTGACATCACTGAGTCAGAGGCCACGTGGCAGTGAACTCAGGTGACTTTGCCAAGGAGTCCGACTCTTCCAGCGCCAGGACTCAATCGCTTACAAGATGTAATCTTGTTGCCTAGCTCCTCATTAACCCCCGCATTGGGTGGGCTGCAGAATGCACCTGACTTACAAATCCCATTCTCTATGCCAGAGGTAACACCTGAACTTGCGTTTGGAGGGGGGAGTGATTTGAAGTCTGACATATTTTGAGGAGAAATAATGAAAAGAAAATAGGTTGTGTTCAGTTCCTGACCAATTTATCTGGAATGTTAAATATTGGCTAGTGTGCAGCAATGCAAGGACAGCACCAATAATAATGATACATACGAACGACACGTATAACTCATAAAACACAGATGTGCACGTCAAAAATCTGTATTCTAAACGTATTTAAGGAAATCAAATAAAAGGACTGCACATTTTCAATAAGCTACAGTGTTGGCCAAAAGTATTGACACCCCTGCAATTCTGTCAGATAATACTCAGTTTCTTCCTGAAAATGATTGCAATCACAAATTCTTTGGTATTATTATCTTCATTTAATTAGTCTTAAATTAAAAAACACAAAAGAGAATGAAGCAAAAAGCAAAACATTGATCATTTCACACAAAACTCCAAAAATGGGCCGGACAAAAGTATTGGAACCCTCAGCCTAATACTTGGTTGCAGAACCTTTAGCCAAAAAACTGCGATCAACCACTTCCGGTAACCATCAATGAGTTTCTTACAATGCTCTGCTGGAATTGTAGACCATTCTTCTTTGGCAAACTGCTCCAGGTCCCTGATATTTGAAGGGTGCCTTCTCCAAACTGCCATTTTTAGATCTCTCCACAGGTGTTCTATGGGATTCAGGTCTGGACTCATTGCTGGCCACCTTAGAAGTCTCCAGTGCTTTCTCTCAAACCTTTTTCTAGTGCTTTTTGAAGTGTGTATTGGGTCATTGTCCTGCTGGAAGACCCATGACCTCTGAGGGAGACCCAGCTTTCTCACACTGAGCCCTACATTATGCTGCAAAATTTGTTGGTAGTCTTCAGACTTCTTAATGCCATGCACACGGTCAAGCAGTCCAGTTCCAGAGGCAGCAAAGCAACCCCAAAACATCAGGGAACCTCCGCCATGTTTGACTGTAGGGACCGTGTTCTATTCTTTGAATGCCTCTTTTTTTCTCCTGTAAACTCTATGTTGATGCCTTTGCCCAAAAAGAGAAAACATTCTTCCAAAAGTTTTAGGCTTTCTCAGGTAAGTGTTGGCAAACTACAGCCTGACTTTTTTATGTCTTGGGGTAAGAAGTAGGGTCTTCCTGGGTCTCCTACCATACAGTCCCTTTTCATTCAGACGCCGACGGATAGTACTGGTTGACACTGTTGTACCCTCGGACTTCAGGGCAGCTTTATCCACCATCCGCACAATCTTGCATTGAAATCTCTTGTCAATTTTTCTTTTCCGTCCACATCTAGTGATGAAAAGCCACAGTGCCATGGGCTTTAAACTTCTTGATGACACTGCGCACGGTAGACACCGGAACATTCAGGTCTTTGGAGATGGACTTGTAGCCTTGAGATTGCTCATGCTTCCTCACAATTTGGTTTCTCAAGTCCTCAGACAGTTGTTTGATCTTCTTTCTTTTCTCTATGCTCAATGTGGTACACACAAGGACACAGGACAGAGGTTGAGTCAACTTTAATCCATGTCAACTGACTGCAAGTGTGATTTAGTTATTGCCAACACCTGTTAGGTGCCACAGGTAAGTTACAGGTGCTGTTAATCACACAAATTAGAGAAGCATCACATGATTTTTCTAAGGGTGGCAATACTTTTGTCCACCCCCTTTTTTATGTTTGGTGTGGAATTATATCCAATTTGGCTTTAGGACAATTCTTTTTGTGTTTTTTTCATTGAAGACAAATTAAATGAAGATAATAACACCAAAGAATTTGTGATTGCAATCATTTTCAGGAAGAAACTGAGTATTATCTGACAGAATTGCAGGGGTGTCAATACTTTTGGCCAACACTGTATATCCATACTATGGTGTTTCATGACTGTGAACAGACCTATAAGACCATGTATGTTAAGCATGTAATGGACATATGCTACTTTTATATGAATTGATACCAGATAAGAGTAGAAGAGGTGGCCTTGCATGTCGCTGACTTTTTGCATTAATAAATGTTTGCTCTTTAAAGAAATAAAATAACAATAATTTAATAATCTATTATATAATCACGAATGGGTTTTTTGCCCCTTTTTAGACCGCTCTCGCTGCGAGTCAGCGTGGTCATGTGGATACGCCCGAAGCATTGGCCGCGCAGCGGCCATTGCGAGCAGCTCTAAGGCGACTCGCTATGCCCGCGCAGCGGGCATGGCGAGTCGCCTTAGCAGCGCGAAGCATTGGCCGCAAAGCGGCCATTGCGAGTCAGAGACTCGCTCTGCTAGAATCCCGATGCATTGTGCATCGGGCACCCATCTAGTAATAAATATATTTTAAAAAAAAAGGTCTCTTAGGCTACGTTCACACATCGCGTATTTTGCGCGTTTTTTTTACGCGCGTATTTGCTCCAAAAACGCATGTGCGTCTGCGTTTTACAGCAAAGTGAATGGACATTCACTTTGTGCCTTGCAGACATCGCGTAATTAAACGCAGCGTTTTTGGAGCAAAAAACGCGCGCGTAAAAAGAATGAACATGTCAATTCTTTGCATTTTTTAGTCTTCAATGTATGTTTTATTATTATTTTCAGCAAAACAAAGTACAGTAGTAATAACAAGCATTTGCATAAGTGGGTAACATTAAAACAGGACAAATCAAACTTGATTAAGGGGGGGTAGATATTTAAGGATGTATAGGAGACTTGAACACTGGGAGGGGAGGGGAGGGGAGGGGGGGGGGTGGGGGGGGAAAGGGGAGGATTAGGGAGTAGGGGGGGGATTTTAGGAAGAAGGAATAAATGATTAAAGCTGGAGATCAGTAGTACTAAGGGACACTTCGGTCAACGCTGAACTTTCTGTGGAGGAAGGATGAGAACATTCGGCTTATGTAGCCGTGATCTGAGTTCAGATGAGTACACCGTCCAATCTGCTATGGATCACGATTCAGCTCTTCATTGAAGTCTATCCTCCTCGGAAGACTTGGTTATATGTTGTCAATTCTTTGCATTTTTTTACGCGCACGTTTCCATAGGCCCCATTATAAAAACCGCGTCTAAATGCGCGATTGAAGTAGAAGCGAGTTGTTCTCTCGCGTATTCTTATCGCGTTTTTAAACGCGCGTTTTTCCCTTGAAAAGACGCGCGTAAAAAAACGCGATAAAATACGCGAATGTGTGAACGCAGCCTTAAAGAGGACCTGTCCACACTTCCGGTTCCGGCGCCGCCATGTGCAGACGCGGCTAGAGAGGCTTCGCAACCCTCCTCACCCTGCAAGATCATCCCCAGATCCAGGACGAGCAAAATCAACAAAATGAGCGGCGGAAAGAATATGACAGCGGTCACAATGGACCGACATGTGACCAGGGGGGGTGATGTGGACATAGGAGCTGCGGCGCAGGGACCGGAGGATAAACGCGGGAAGCGCGTAATGGCGCCTGAGGAGAAGCAAAATCACACCGCTCCTAATGCAATAGATAGTGGAGGGAGGTTGGAGCCACAGGCTAAGATGAATGCCCCTTCAAGTGAGGGGTCTCCTGAAAGGGAGGATGAAGACACATACTGCAGCCAGAGCCAGATCCAGAAGGAAGGGGAAACATGGCCGCAAGACAGAGCTGAGATAGTAGCAGGGGAGGCACAGCAGATCAATTATAAGAGGCTGGCAAAAGAAATGGCAACCCACCTCGCAGAGGAGTTCAGGCAGGCAGTTACAGAGTTGGTGGCAGCCAGTACAAAAGATCTGAGATCTGAGATGGGTCAACATGCACACAGACTGCAGGAAGCTAAAGCCAGAACTGCAGCAGCAGAAGACAGAGTGTTGGAGCTGGAGCAACAGGTGCAGGACCTACAAAAGCAATCCTCCTATGCTACAAATAAAATTGATGATATAGAGAACAGATCTCGCAGAAGCAATTTGAAAATTGTGGGTCTCCCTGAGTCTGTCTCCCCTGCCCAGCTGGATGAAATCTTTGAAGTAGAGCTGCCTAAAGAGCTAGGTCTTACTCATAAATGTAGGACCGAACGTACTCATAGAATAGGCCCCCCCAGGATTTCCACTGAAAGTGATCCTAAAAAGGGCTCTGCATGGGATACCACCTCTGATAAACCAAGACACGTCATAGCCAAATACCTTAACCACAGGGACAAAGAGGAAATATTGCGTGCCTGCAAAGCGAGGAAACGTCCCCTTATGATCCTGGGTTTCAAAGCCCTCTTATTTGCAGACTATTCTATTGAGGTGGCCAGGCGTAGAAGGGCATTCAGCGAAGTTTGTACACTACTGTTTAAAAAGAACATCCGTTTTCAACTTAATTATCCAGCCACCTTAAGATTTAGGTCACAAAAAGGTGACCTGGTGGCTTTCACCGATCCTACAGAAGCATTGAAGTTAATCAATAGCAAGAACACTTCTTCTGACGGAAACGGATCGAGACCAAACAGCCCGAACGAAAAGGATAGAGCCCCTGGAACTGACACAGAAGCCATAGGTAATGTGCCTTCCTCAAGAGCGTATAGACTGCGGTCAGAGTCCCTGATGGATCACTCCCAGGAGAAGAATCTGACACCTAGACAGCAGCGCCAAACGACGCCTAGATGGAATAAAAAGAAAAATACAGGACAACCCACTTGACTGGAAATCGTGACCTGATGGCCCTTTTGTTCCTGTTTTAAGGCGAGGGTCCTAATCCGGTCTAGCTACAGTGATGCGCTGTCTCAGACTACATCCTGGTCTCTACACCAAGCAGCAAAAACTCCCTCTTTCCCTGCCCCTTTCCCCCTTCCCCCATCTTTTCCCACCACCCCCACCCCACCCCCTTTTTTTTTTTTTTTTCTTTCTCTCTCTTCCCCCCTACTGTTTAGGGGGGTGGAGAGAGATATTTCTGTTATCATTCTTGATGCATTATATACAATAACACAAGTATAAAAATATGTGCTTAAAGTTCAAGATATGAGGGACACAAATCTCGGGATGACACCATGATGCACTGTGTAGCTCTATTAGGCCGTGAGCTGAGACGCCTGCTCTCCTCAACCAAGGAGACAATAGTTAAATATTTCATTACTTTTATGGGGTCTGGGAATTTTATTGTTAATTATGTGTTATATATTTAAAAGTGCGGGGATGGAGGGGGGGGAGGAGACTTACTCTTTCACGCCTCAGCCAAGGAGGAAAAAAGTGAAGTCAACAGACTTGAAGATGGCGAGGGGAGGAGGAGGGGGGAGAGGGTTGGGGGGAGGGGGAGATGGAAAAGGAAAATTGCCTTACTATTAATGCCTTTCTTAACGTACTTTTATACTCTGACTCTGCCGACCACTGCTTTCAATTCTAGGGTTACTAGTCATGGTAGACTCGCACCACTAAATCACCAGACAAATCCTCTTATCACAAATACTAATGGTAAAATGGGTTTCATGGAATGTTAAAGGTCTCCGCTCCCCGGCAAAGCGAATGATGGTTCTCCGGCACCTCAAAAGACTCGGAGCGGACATAGCCTTGCTTCAGGAGACACACCTTGAACAATCCAACTTTTTTAGACTTAAAAAATTATGGGTGGAGGAGGTCTACGGTTCAGGAGCAGTTGATAAAAAAGCAGGGGTTATGGTACTCATTAGCAAATCTCTAGCCCATAAGATTTGGTCGTCAAATTCGGATGGGGAAGGTCGATTGCTTCAAATTAATATTGAAATACAAAATGTAAATGATAGTTTATATAATATTTATGCCCCGAACTCATCACAAAAAACCTTTTTCCAGAAACTATCATGCCGCCTCCTGATGGATCAGGAAAGCAACAAACTATTGGGAGGAGACTTTAATTGGGTGCTTAACGAGTTAGAAGATAGAAAACGAGGGGACCTTTCGAGTTTTTCGGGGAAAAGCGTGGTGCTCCCCCCTGGGTCAAACCCTTTGGAAAGCCTATTGATTGATTGCGGTCTGGTTGATACATGGCGCACGCTACACCCACTGGACAGGGAATGTACCCACTTCTCCCATGTACATAGATCATGGTCGAGACTGGATATGTTTCTCACCTCATCCTCTTTATTTCAAAGAGTACTTGACTCAAAAATGGGAGACATGGTTATTTCTGACCATAGCCCGATGATATTAGAAACCAAAGATGTATTTCCAAAGGGAACCGACTACTTATGGAGATTCCCCGACGTACTGACCAGAGAGGAAAATTTTGGTAAACTCCTAAAAGAATGGTGGATGGATTATGCTACAAATAATGCAGAACACCTCTCGTCACCGGGTTTGTTCTGGGAAGCGGCAAAGACGGTCTTACGTGGTGATATCATGGCCTATAGCATTAAATTAAAAAAGAAAGTCAAAGAAAAATACCTATTAGCCAGTGCTACAGTACGAGAGAAATATCTCTTATATAAACAAACCATGTCAGATTTAGATAGGGAGAATTGGATATCAGCCAAAAAATGCTTTGATGACTGGGCATCTAGGAGAGAGGACATGTATAGAAGTCATCTAGAGATAGAATTAAATAGATTCAGAGACATAGCGGGTTGTCTATTGGCAAGATCAGCAAAGGGTAGGAGACCTTTCACTCCTATTTTAACAATCAGTGATAATAGTGGAAAGCTTTGGTCTGACCCTAATAAAATTGCTCAGCTACTGGGGAAACACTATGCCACTCTGTATAAAGAACAGGAAACTGGTAGAATAGAGGGGGAGGAATAGTTGAATCACATTAAACTGCCCGGCTTAACTGAAGATGAGAAAAACCTTCTAAATAGCCCCATATCCATAGGCGAAATAGACATGGCAATTAAATCCCTGAGCCCGGGCAAAGCGCCAGGTCCGGATGGTTTTAATGGAAGTTTTTTTAAAATATTGAGAGACCAGATATCCCCAGTATTGATGGAGCTATACAACTCTATTTTGAGAGGTGTTCCGATCCCCGAGAGAATGAATATGGCCCATATTAAACTGATCCCCAAACCAGGTAAACCATTATCTGATCCAGCTAGCTATAGACCAATTTCTCTGATAAATCAAGGCTTGAAACTTCTCTCGAAAATTCTTGCAGACAGATTGGCAACAATATTACCCAGGTTGATTTAACCTCATCAAGCAGGCTTTATCAGAGGACGATCGACGGTCACGAACATTAGAAAAGCAATGCTTCTTATTGACGTTGTGAGATATAGAAGAACAGAGAGTGAAAGGGATCCAGCCATGATCACCCTAGACGCTGAGAAAGCATTTGATAATGTTAGGTGGTCATGGCTGGATTGGGTCCTAAATTCTATTGGGTTGGAGGGTCCATTCCGCCAATTTCTGAAATCCCTATATAACAATCCGAAAGCCTGTAAAGTATCCCAGGGTTCTTATCGGACACATTTAGACTGGAGAAGGGAACACGCCAGGGATGCCCGTTGTCGCCACTTCTCTTCAACCTAGCGATCGAACTGCTAGCATTGTATCTAGCCAGTCGGAACAAATATGAGGGACTTAAAGTCGGCGAGAGGGATAAAACTGTCCCTCTTCGCTGATGATATTTTATTCTTGCAACACCCACAGAGGGATCTTAGGTCAGTACTAGATGACATAGGAAAATTAGGTAAACTTTCAGGATTTAAACTAAATGGGGACAAATGTGAAATTCTTTTTCTCAAAAATGGTCTCCATATTAGGCCTGAAATCTTATTTTGTGGGATCTCTGTAGCCAAAAATAGTTTAAAATATCTTGGAGTCCAACTAGCCAGATCGCCAGACCTGATTTATAAGTTAAACTTCCTTCCGATTATAGAAAAAATAATTAAAGAACTGGAAAAATGGAAAAACCTACCGTTATCATTGCTGGGCCGATGCCATCTTATCAAAATGATAAGCTTCGCGAGACTACTCTACCCGCTCCAGACAATACCTATGTGTCACGGGTGGCACGGATGACAGGGTGGAGGCCACGCGCAGACGATCCCAGCGTTTGGCCCATCAGCCATAATGGTGGAGGATGGTCCGTCTCTTTCAGGGGCATTTACCTTCTGTGTTGATGGAGAGAAGGTGTGATGAGATCTCTCTATTATGGGGAGACGGCTGTGGAGGTCTTGCGCTCGGTCTGGTTTTATCCACCAATGTTGTAGGTCACTAGGACCCAGCAGACTCCTTCCACCTTTATAAGGAGGTTCATTACCCTTCCTCGGTGCAGGTGATAGTTCCTTGTGCACACTTTATCCTTGCTCCAGCAGAAGCTGAGATTGTGGAGGTTGCTGTGTTCTGCTGTCAGATAAGTGTTTCCTTTTCCCAAATGTCTGTCTTCCCTGGTGTTTGTCTTTAGTTGATAGTGGAGGGGTCTAGTGAACCTCTCCATCTGATCCTTAGATAGGATAGATCTAGGATCAGAGAGGGACGAGGTTCGTGGTCGGCGACAGTTGAGGAGACTGTATAGGGACGTTAGGGCAGACAGGGTCAGCTCTAGGAAGTCTAGGGTCACCGTCTCCTTCTTGTGCCCTTAGCATTAGGGACTCCTGATCCCCCCCCCCCGTCGTTATCCTACGCTGGGTGTCTTCCCCACTCCCAGCGTGACACTATGCTACTGAAACACATCGATATCAAAAGGCTTAACCAGTCATATTCCAAATTTCTATGGGGAGGTAAAAGAGCTAGAATAAAACTAACGACTTTGATGCAGTCAAGGGAGGAAGGTGGACTAAAGGTCCCAGGTATCAGAGGATATAATCTAGCGTGCGTCATGAGAAAAGTTTTAGATTAGGTTAACAAGACGTCTAAGTTTTCTGATTTGGGTTTAGAGAGAGAACACGAGAAACCCTGGGAATTATCTGCCCTATTACATGCCTCAATGTCAGAACTGCCTCCTAAGATCAAAAATACATCTATTTACAGAGACACGGTGATAACTTGGAAGGCGGTTAGGAAAAAATTGAATTTATTATGGAGAATTTCTAAAATTCTAAATCCCTGGGCTAGCCCGACCTTTCCACAGGGGATTGAGAATTCGTTGTTCCGTTTATGGAAAGAGAGAGGGATGGAGACCCTGGAGACCTCAAGCACACAAGGGAGAAGAGATGGTTGACTGGTACGGAAATTATAAGTAAATTTAACCTTCCTGCCTCACATTGGTTGCAATATTTGCAGATTAGACACTATCTTTTATCCCGGTTGCAGGATGTTTCGGCTGAAATATATGGGAGGGAATGGGATGACCTGGTAAAAATTCCTGTGACGGATATCTCTATATCTTCCATGTACAATAAACTTCAAAATTCCCTTAGACCACTAAGGAAATAGGACCCTATGGAAAAAACACATGGACGACCCGGAATTAACTTCAAAACTACTGGAGGGGTGGGGTTCAGTAAGGAAGTCAATTATAAATGAAAAATGGAGAGACTCCCAATATAGATTATTACACGGTACCATAAAAGGCTTTAATATTCCCCCAACACCGACCAATAAAGAAAGATGGGTCCATTGCCCTAAGTGCAATGTCTCTATGACTGACCTCGAACATGGGATATGGTCCTGTACAAAGACACAAAGGTTTTGGAATGAGGTTGGAGATTTGACCTCGGGGCTATACCCGGACGAGAGCAGAAGAGACCCGATGCTATGGTTGTTTTATTACCCAAAGGGTGCGGTCACTAACAACCAGATACATGTGTTGTTTCATACAGTTTCCCTAGTGGCAAAGAGATTATTGCTGCAACATTGAATTAAAGACTCCATTCCTTCAATTGAAATGATGCATAACACCCTCAGAAAAACGCTATACCTCGACTCCATTGAAACATTTAGAAATCCTTCCAAATTGACAAAAAAATTCTTCAACAAATGGAGACCATATATTCTGAAAACTTTCTCGGATACGGACATAGCAAGGTTTATGTTACCCTATAAAAACACAGAATAGTATGCACTAGAAGAACTAGGAGGTACTTTGGGTAGATTAAAATGTAACGATTAGGTGATAATGCTGACATCTATAACTCTTTATAACATCTTAAGTGGTGGATGGACAGGGTTGAAAGGGTATGGTTGGGAAAAATGAAGGCAATTGGGTGCAGAGGCTCAAATTCTATTTATATGCTATCTTTGATTCAACGTAACTAAACCTCTGTTGATTTTTGTTGTTTTCTTTGTTATATGTTCATATACATAGGTCGTCAATTTACTATTGGAGATATTCTATTTCTTAATTTTAAGAGAGACTTATGTAATCTATGTATCGTTGTTTTGTATGAAAACTGTTAAAATCTTCCTAATAAAAAAGATGGTTAAAAAAAAAAAGAGAGGACCTGTCACCAAACTAGGCATGGTGATCTAATTACAGCACTGGATGCAGCATGTCTGCTGCATCCAGGCAAGGGGTCTCCCAGCACTTGAGTTCCCCTGTACCCCGAGTAAATACACTTAGAAAACTTACATCCTGCAGCCAGAAAGGAGGTGGCTAGAGGCTGGAGCCGAAGGGCAGTTTCACACCCCCTGCATGTTTAATGTGCCCACTGCTGCCTCCCTGATGCCAATCATTGTCTCCCTCATCTGCAGCATAACACTGAGTTTATTTTAGAAAAGGCCGCTTAGCCCCACTCCCTGCGGTGACGTCACCGCTTATACCCGTCCTGCTCTATAGTTAACATAGAGCAGGGCGGGTATAAGCGGTGATGTCACTGCAGGAGGCGGGGTGGCTGGCCTCCTGGTCTACATCACCACCTTTCCCTGCCCTGCTCTATATCAACCATAGAGCAGGGCGGGTATAAGTGGTGATGTCACCGCAGGGGGCGGGGCTAAGCAGCCATTTCTAAAATACACTTTGTGTTATGCTGCAGAGGAGGGAGACAATGATTGGTATCAGGGAGGCAGCGGTGGGCAGATTAAACATGCAAGGGGTGTGAATCTGCCCTTCAGCTCCAGCCTCTAGCCACCTCCTTTCTGGCTGCAGGATGTAAGTTTTCTAAGTGTATTTACTTGGGGTACAGTGGGGGCTCAAGGGCTGGGGGACCCCTTGCCTGGATGCAGCAGACATGCTGCATCCAGTGCTGTAATTAGATCACCATGCCTGGTTCGGTGACAGGTCCTCTTGAAATGTATGTTTAAAGGACATTGTAAGGTTCCTGGACTTCACAGCTGCTGCCACATCTGGCACCTGCAAACTGAAGGAAGCTTAAAAAATATTTTAAAGGTCCATTAAATTCTACAGGTTGAAAGAAAATGAGTAGACCTGATCGTTGGGAACACTCCTAACTGTAAGATGTTGTTCCCAGCCAGTGGGTCTTCCGGAGAGCGCTTTGGCCTTAAAGATTCAGGGAAAGTTTTAGGGCCATTTTAAAATTTCAAACTTTCTCCCGAACAAAACCGTGTTCACCGATTTTTTAATAAATTGCACGTGTTTCTGATCAGGAACCTAACCTGCAATGTTTATGCCAAATTTGAAATTGGCAAACATGTTCAGGAAAAGTTCGCTCATCTCTAGTTGAGATCACACCAAATTTTGATTTGATTCAGATTTTTCTTTTGTTCACTCTGTTTGCAATATGTAAATTAATGGAATTAAACTTTTTATTAAAGTTTTCTTTTTTAAACATTCTTACATTGCAGCATTTTTCCAAACCTGCCCAAAACTTTTGCACACTACTGTATAGATTGTCTTTCGAAGTTCTTCCAATGGGTTCTTCTTTGTGAATAACAAAAAAAAATAATTTGTAAATCTGGTTTATCCATTTTTTTTTAATATCAGGTAAAGAAGAAACTGCTAGTCTCCTTTGTTGACAGAAGCACTGTAAATTAAACTGAACCTGCAACAACGTGACTGACAACCCAATAGATGATGAATATTTCATATGAAATTCCTGTGGCAACAGTGTAGTTGCCAAGTTTATACTCAAGGCCCAGAATGGTCACTTGGCAACGGTGACAACACACACTGGAAACCCCTGAACAAGGTTTTCCATGAATGTGTCACAAATTAGCAGGTCTAAATATTGAATCTGTTGAAGGAGAGCAGAGATGAATAGTCTGTCCCACTGCGAAACAAGAAAATAAAAGAAATAGTAGACACCTGGAAGACAACCAAATAGAAGCTTATCAGAAATAAAGTCAATGCTGCAAACACCGCAGTCTAGCACCACGTTGACTTCTTTGCTTTGAAACAAGCAAAAGCTATCGTATATAACTATTTTTTTTTAATGGCAACGACCACCTCAGCCTTTGGCAACATGACTCATTGACCATAAAAGCCAGACCATGAGTAATAGATCTAAACCCTATTTAAATCTGGCATAGTGACAGGATCCTCCACCCAAACCACTCCATAAGTGAAAGAAATATCTAAATTAATAGTAAGACATCAGATAAAATAATCACTAAAACATATAACCTACTGAAAACCATAGTGCTGGTGGAGGGATTGACCACATGCTTATAAAAAACTGGATTAAGTCAAATACCTGATTATATTTTCATTTGTATCAATTATACACAAATAGAGGTAGCGCCGAAGACAAATGTATTTTAAAGTTAAATTAAAAAGTACAGCAAACAATCATCTCACAATTATTGTAGGAAAGTCAGACAGTTCATATAACAATGAAATTCACTAATATTAATCTAAATTACAAATAAAAAATATTATATAGTCTTCTCATATCTCATTTTAGGGGGAGATCCCTGAGACAATAGTAATCGCTCAAACAAATGTGACCATAAAAATACAACTGAACAATGGTTTAATGTAAACCGCATATTCCTAATATTTTTTACAACAGATGGTACAATAAAAAAAATGCTAGAGTGGTGCTTTAAATATATACAGTGGGGAAAAAAGTATTTAGTCAGCCACCAATTGTGCCTGTTCTCCCACTTAAAAAGATGAGAGTGGCCTGTAATTGACATCGTAGGTAGACCTCAACTATGAGAGACAAAATAAGAAAACAAATCCTGAAAAACACATTGTCTGATTTGGAAAGAATTTTTTTTCAAATTTTGGTGGAAACTAAGTATTTTTTCAATAACAAAAGTTAATCTCAATACTTTGTTAAATATCCTTTGTTGGCAATGACGGAGGTCATACGTTGTCTGTAAGTTTTCACAAGGTTGGCACACACTGTTGCTGGTATGTTGGCTCATTCCTCCATGCAGATCTCTTCTAGAGCAGTGATGTTTTGGGGCTGTGGCTGAGCAACACGGACTTTCAACTCCCTCCAAAGGTGTTCTATAAGGTTTAGGTCTGGAGACTGGCTAGGCCACTACAGGTCCTTAAAATGCTTCTTATGAAGCCACTCCTTGGTTGCCCTGGCGGTGTGCTTGGGATCATTGTCATGCTGAAAGACCCAGCCACATTTCATCGTCAATGCCCTTGCTGATGGAAGGAGGTTTGCACTCACAATCTCACAATACATAGCCCCATTCATTCTTTCATGTACACCGATCAGTTGTCCTGGACCCTTGGCATAGAAACAGCCCTAAAGCATGATGTTGCCACCTCCATGCTTCACAGTAGGTATGGTGTTCTTTGGATGCAACTCAGCATTCTTTCTCCTCCAAACACGATGAGTTGTGTTTCTACCAAACAAACAGTTCTACTTTGGTTTCATCTGACCATATGACATTTTCCTAACACTCTTCTGGATCATCCAAATGCTCTTTAGCAAACTTCAGGACATGTAATGGCTTAAGCAGGGAGACACGTCTGGCCTGCAGGATTTGAGTCCCTGGTGGCGCAGTGTGTTACTAATGGTAGCCTGTGTAATGTTGGTCCCAGCTATCTGCGGGTCATTCACTAGGTCCCCCTGTGTGGTTCTGGGATTTTTACTCACCGTTCTTGAGATCATTTTGACCCCACGAGGTGAGATATTGGTTTACTCATCGTTCTTGAGATCATTTTGACACCACGAGGTGAGATATTGCATGGAGCCCCAAATCGAGGGAGATTATCAGTGGTCTTGTATGCCTACCATTTTCTACATATTGCTCCCACAGTTGATTTCTTCACACCAAGCTGCTTGCCTATTGCAGGTTCAGTCTTCCCTGCCTGGAGCAGGGCTACAATTTTGTTTCTGGTGTCCTTCAACAGCTCTTTGGTCTTCACCATAGTGGAGTTTGGAGTGTGACTGTTTGAGGTTGTGGACAGGTGTCTTTACTGATAAGTTCAAACAGGTGCCAGTGCTACAGGTGTTGAGTGGAGGACAAAGGAGCCTCTTAAAGAAGAAGTTGCAGGTTTGTGAGAGCCAGAAATCTTGTATTTTTGAAGGTGACTAAAAACTTATTTTCCACCAAAATTTGAACACAATTTCTTTACAAATCAGACAATGTGATTTTCAGGATTTGTTTTCTCATTTTGTCTCTTATAGTTGAAGTCTACCTACGATGTCAATTACAGGCCTCTATCATCTTTTTAAGTGGGAGAACTTGCACAAATGGTGGCTGACTAAATACTTTTCTTCCCACCGTAACCTGTACAATTAGAAAATGAGTCAAACATTTATACAAGATCTATAAACAAAAATGATGTCTTATTCTGGAGCAGTGAGGCACTTGGTAAAATCATACAATGAATGAATAAACTGTTTTACTTTGTATGCCAGTGACAAAGTTAACTTACTGCAAAGAGGGGAGAATAGGGAGCGACAGTTATTAAAAGCATATTGGATTCTGGAATTAAACTTTAGACAACTGAATGTCATGAATTTCAAATAATTTATTTAATAGTCAATACAATATATGTTTTGTGCAATAGCTATCAATGTATTATAATGATTTATATCCAGACATGATTGGATACTTTTGTTTTAAATGTTTTTCATAATCCTGTTTTATACTATGATTAAAGGGGTGGTCCGAAGGCAAAAGTAAATTTTATTCTAAATCCATATCTATTTGATGCCATAATCTAAGACAGTTTCTATCATACTTGCTTTAAAAAATCCCTAGTGTGCCCTAACTGCGCTAGCTAACTACTATTCTATTTTTTTCTAGTTCCTGTCTGATGATGATTCGTTTGAAAATCCTAGAGCATGTTGGCATACTCAACATGTCCCCAGTGTGCAGTCTGTGGCAGTAACTGCAGCCTCTGCCCCTCTCTAAAATTAAACATCATCATTGACGCTTATTTCAAGAACTCTTCTGTCCCTCCCTGCAATCTGCACAGTGACAGTTTCCACTCTGATAGTTGGCTCAAATCAGTACGGTAATAATCTTCCTGCAACAGGGCTGTATCAATACCCAGCATGCAGGAGATTAGCGCTGCCCCCGTAAGTGACATCACAGGTCTCCTACATGCCACGTATGGACACCACTCTATTGCCGGCAGATTATTACTGATTTAAGCCAAGAACAGAGAGGAAACTGTTGCTATGCAGATTGCACAGTGCACAACGCAGAGACACAGCAAAGACCAGATCAACCCCTGGAAGTAATGAGTGTCAATGTTACAAGGAGGAGGCAAGAGATATGACAGTGATCGCAACCTCTGCCCCCTCCCAGAAATACAGTGTCATTAGTAATGCGCATTTCATGGACTACTCTGGTCTCTGCTGTTCCCCATACACTGTGCAATATGCACAGTGACTGCGTTCGCTCTATTGTTGGCTCAGCTGTACATTAATGAGACGGCAACACAGTGGTGTCACAATATCAGGCGTACTGAATCAGCGCTCAAGACCTGTGACATCAGAAATTTTGCCCCTCTTCAAATGTTCTGAGTGACACTGTGTTGTGCGTGACCCAGTAATGTTGAAGAGCGGTGACATCAGTAACATTATCACTCATCAGAGTCGCCTAGTCATGTACAGCGATTCAGAACATCTGAAGAGCAATAACATTACTGATGTCACAGCTTTTCAGCATCGCCAAGTCTCGCACAGAACAGCATGACCCGAAAATGGCTGTTGGCAAACCATATGGTGTGTTACAACAAGGATCCTTATGCATATTAAATATGCGGAAAGTGTCATATAAAGGAATTAAATACAAACCTCATCAGAATGTATGTATCACACATGATGCGTAATACACTCCACTGAGCCTTGTACCTAACTCTAGCATGTGATACAGTCCAGTATCTGAAATAAGGAATAAAAAAAATTCTTGATAACAAATTCCCTTTAAAGGGGTTGTTTGGACTTAGAATACAAGTCTACAGTCACTACTTGTGACTGCAGACTCGTGTACCCTTGCATCGTGTGCATAATGATAGATTATAATTATAGCATCAAATAGATAGGGATTAATTTGCCTTTGGATCACCCCTTTAAGGACAAAGAAATTCCAGAAACACATAAGTGGATCCATCTTGTAGAACACAAGTGTTTGATACTTTAATATGGATGCTTAATAAGGAAGATTTCATTTTAAAAATTAATATTGGCCTATCTTCCTCCATTTCCATGATGTCCCGTCTTTTTTTTTCCTGTATCAGACGTACCCCAAATTTGGTGAAGAAAAAAACATTTTTTAATGTGAAATGGAGTCTATCTTATAATGCCAGTGTCCATCATACAATCAGTATATATGTCCCTCATACTTGTACATGCCCCCCATCCTGGTACATTCCCCCCATACTGGTATAAATATTCCCCATCCTGGTTCATGTCCCCCATCCTGGTACATGGCTCCCCATCCTGGACCACCCATGGCTTATTGAGGGGAAGTTGTGAAAGTGGAGTGAGGTGCAGGAGGCAGGTTTCACGGGTCCATGGAGGGTGGGGCAAAGCTGCAGGTCCGCAGCTGCGAGGGGTGTTGCGCAAGTCTGCAGTGGGCACCACCATTTTCCGTTTGTCTGCATGTATTCGCAAGCTGCAATTTGGCTTATAGTGTTCAGACTTCCGTAAAATAGCCGCGGAGGCGGTGCATTCGCAGATTGAGATCTGTGGCCATTTTCTAGAAGTCAGCTGGTGTCATGGCTTTCCATGGGCACTTCACTTTCTTCATGTGTTCAATATTTTTTACTTTGTGATTTCACATTGTTACATATAACTTAATTTATGGACATCTATGGTTTGATTTCTTTGCCTGTGTGGATTAAATGGTCTGTTACTGGCATCTGGTGAGAGCATGTTGTCAACAGCAACTTTGAAAATAGAAATATATTTAATTGGTGATTTGTTCAACACTCATTTCACCTGCTGTATCTAATGATTAGACTGTACGCTGTAACTACTACATTCATCTAGCTTTAGTCACCCATTTTGAGACAGATTCCACATTCTGCACGGACTCTATAGTAAGTGTAATAGGCGCATATTTTTTCAGTTGAGGTGCAGAATCAGTGGTGCTATCCGACTTTGTTTCTTGCAACTGGCTTTCAAGACATTGCCAAGAACATTGCTGAGTCAAGGTAGTCAGGAAAAAGGAACTCTGTACCACGTAGTCAAAGTCCAGTAGGAAATCGATGGCAATCAAAACAGTATTCCTCAGCATCACCCTTTATGTATTACTGCTATCTGTGTGATGGTCACTATATAAAATCAGTTTGATATATTTCATGTGTGCTCTAATACTTTGAGATTTACTTGTGGAGGCTCAGGGAGAGAGTCTATTTGAAGCACTAAGTGGGAAAGACGCTAAATTGATGAGAGTATTAAGAAAATGGTAGTGGTTTACATATTCAGCTCAAAACTTGCTATATTGGGAGGATTTAGTAAACTAAATGTGACAGAATTGGGCAAAATAAGTGTTTTCCTTGCTGTGCACTACCATTTTTGTAAAGTACACACATATATGGTAGATTGCTCTTGACGGAGCCCTTCGTAAGGGGCCCGTCACACCTGGCGATGTTGGCAGCAATTATTTAGGCGATGCTGGGGTGTGGCCTATCGCTGCCGACATCGCCAATGCATCGCCCAATGTGACTGGGCGAGGGCGACGTTTTTGAGTGGTCGTCTGGTTTCACAGCAGCGCAGTGAAACCAGGCGGCCACTCTCGGGCGATGTATACACATAGGCCATAGGCTCCCGTGTTATGGCATCGTCGCTGGGGTTTTTAGACAACCCAGCGGCGGTGCGGCCTGTCAGATCGCCGGTGCATCGCCGGAGGTGTCGCCGCATGTAAATATTCGACAGCGACGCTGGCGGGGCACCAAAAACGTGCGAGCTTCCACCCGTCGCCTCCGACATGTCCAGCGACGTCACCTGGTGTGACGTGGCCCTTAGAGTTTACATCATAATCCCCCAAAAAATGGGAATACGTCAGAGCCACTCTCTATTCTGAAGCCATGACAGTGTAAGATATTTTATTTTTTTGCAGTGTTTATGGATTGACCCAGCTATGTCCTACTACTCAAGGAATGTAGAAAGCCCTCACAATAAATAAAGGCATCAGAAATAATTTGCCCTTTATATAATAGGCTTAAGTAGCATACATTTTTTTGAGAGTGAAAAACAGTACATTTCACAGCCAGATGTGTCCACTTCTGAACTATTGTTTGCCGCCAGCTGGATTTGTCACTGACATCTGACATATTTATATAGTGAAAATATAACCTGTTTTGATTTTCAAGGGATCAGATGGAATCACTTACTTCACTCTGCATAGTTTCAGCAGCCGCTGCCTCAGGAGACCTGCTATTTATATTGTGTGTTACCTTCACCGTTCTGCTGGCTACTGTTGGTCTGTGGCCTTAATGTACTCTTGGACAATACTATTTTTTATTGTGATAGGAAAATCAACCTCATCTAGTAAAACAGATGTTGCAGAATGCAGCAGCCAGACATTCAGGAGGTTTGACTACTGCTGAACTCTACATATCTGCTGCACTGGGAAGAATGATAGATGCGCTGCTTTTTATCTGTATATTAATATCTGTATGGAAAATATATTATTCTGAAAGGGAATACCGAGTCCCATATTTTGGTGTGTTGGTCCTTAGGTAAGTTTTCATTTCCTATAGACAGCCATTACATTTTAGAAACATTGCTTCACATATAATCTATAAAAATCAACTTGACTAATACTGATTTATGGACTAATATTGCTTCTAAATATAATTTTGGAACACAGATTGGGATGGTATCCACGTAACCCCAATGCACTTGTAATGAGGTGTGCAATTCTGACTGTATCATAGAAATGGATATAGAAATGAACTGTGCACAGTCCGCTACTGCCCCTTGTGGACAAGTGCTGAAACAAACACAGGGAAGTGGGAAAGTCCCTTTTCAGCAAATGTGTTTACTCAGGAAGAGAGAGCAGCAGGAAGTCAGTGCAGAAACAGAATTCAACCAGGACAGATCTGCCTGTGGATGTCTGTTGAAAGAGGGCTACTTTGCTACACCTTGCCGGAAAAATCACCCCGCAGAAGCCCCTGTGACTGATCCTGGGCCACTGGACTTTGGTGCTGTGACTCTGGCCGCTCTGCAAAACCTTGCCCGCCGTGCACCCAGAGTGCTTGTGCAGGGGCCGTGACCGACATAAGGGAGCCATTTGTGCTGCTGTGATCTCCCTTCTGCTGTTGTTCTGTGTGCCCTGAGACTGGGAGAGACAGACTGTTACCTGCAGAAGGAGACCAAAGAAGAAGAGTGAGGAGTTCCCAGGCCTGCTACGTGGGAGCGACATCTTCTTCTGTGATAGACTGGTACGTGATTTTAGGGAAAGTTAGGGAAAGATACCTTCATTGTTGTGTTTTCTTTTCTTGCTGCGTACCCGGAAGAAGTGAAGATCCAGAGACTCTAATATATACAAGTGCGCATATAGTTCGGTTGACTGTGATATAAATATGTTTTACAGTAAAGAAATGTTACTACCGGTTAAATCTGAGTATGGGGATTCTGTTGAGAAAGATCATACACACACACCCGCGGCCTTACCACCGGTCGCTACATCTGGCGTAGTCGGCAGGATGTGTGATCAACAGAATCTCCTCCCGGTAGTAACTTATAACCAGACTTATACTACGGCCTGCAGGTCCATATCCGGTGCCAGCAGTCCGAGCAGTGACACGGAAGAATTGAAGCAGATAGTAGCAGAGTTGCAGAAACAGATACTACAGCTACAGCTCATGCTAGACCAACAGGCGGACAGGCAAGTGAGACAGCAACCCAGTCGGCCTATGGGAAGGTGCTGGAGATGCGGCGACCCCCGCCATAGGGCAAACCGTTGTCCGCATCCTCCACCCGTGGTCCGATATACCAGAACCAGCAAGTCATGTCCCACAACAGCAGCCACCTTTAAACTAGACGCCCCAGCCAAAGCGGTTCGCTCGGCAGGGGAGATCAGGGAAAAGGGTGTGACGAGACAGAGCCAGACCGATAAGCAAGTGCTGGCCACTCAGGTCCAGGGGACGGTGAAGTGGTTTAATGTCCGCGATGGGTATGGCTTCATCAACAGGAATGACACAAAGGATGACGTGTTTGTACATCAGACTGCCATAAAGTGTAACAATCCTCGTAAGTGCCTCCGCAGCGTTGGTGATGGGGAGGTGGTACAGTTTGATGTTGTGAAGGGAGAGAAGGGTACAGAGGCCGCCGACGTCACCGGTCCCGGGGGTGTTCCCGTTAAAGGAAGCAGATTTGCCCCCAACCGGCGCCGCTACCGCCGGCGATCCTACTCTCCCGGGTAGAAAATGTGACTGAGTTTATTGGAGATATTGTGAGCCCTGAACAAGGGAGCGAAGGTGAACGGGGGGATGACGGTTTCCCCCGACAGAGGTCCCTACTCCGCCGGAGATCAATCCCTATGATATCAACGGCCATCACTGCCTTGGAGCCGATGGTTGTTGACAGGGACTGTCAACCTTTAAGTGGGGGGGTATGTAATAAGGTGTGCAATTCTGACTGTATCATAGAAATGGATATAGAAATGAACTGTGCACAGTCCGCTACTGCCCTTGTGGACAAGTGCTGAAACAAACACAGGGAAGTGGGAAAGTCCCTTTTCAGCAAATGTGTTTACTCAGGAAGAGAGAGCAGCAGGAAGTCAGTGCAGAAACAGAATTCAACCAGGACAGATCTGCCTGTGGATGTCTGTTGAAAGAGGGCTACTTTGCTACACCTTGCCGGAAAAATCACCCCGCAGAAGCCCCTGTGACTGATCCTGGGCCACTGGACTTTGGTGCTGTGACTCTGGCCGCTCTGCAAAACCTTGCCCGCCGTGCACCCAGAGTGCTTGTGCAGGGGCCGTGACCGACATAAGGGAGCCATTTGTGCTGCTGTGATCTCCCTTCTGCTGTTGTTCTGTGTGCCCTGAGACTGGGAGAGACAGACTGTTACCTGCAGAAGGAGACCAAAGAAGAAGAGTGAGGAGTTCCCCAGGCCTGCTACGTGGGAGCGACATCTTCTTCTGTGATAGACTGGTACGTGATTTTAGGGAAAGTTAGGGAAAGATACCTTCATTGTTGTGTTTTCTTATCTTGCTGCGTACCCGGAAGAAGTGAAGATCCAGAGACTCTAATATATACAAGTGCGCATATAGTTCGGTTGACTGTGATATAAATATGTTTTACAGTAAAGAAATGTTACTACCGGTTAAATCTGAGTATGGGGATTCTGTTGAGAAAGATCATACACACACACCCGCGGCCTTACCACCGGTCGCTACACACTCACTTTTGAGATTTTTCCAAAACAACCATAACAAAAACAAGTAATATTGGCTGTATAGCTCATCTTATTCAGCACATTATTCTCTTATTCTTTTTCTAACTTCTAAGAACATTTGTTTAATAACCTGTGATGACTTGGAAAAGATGCCATATAAGTAATATAAAGCATTCACCACTGTTCACAAAATGCCCAGTTGACCAGTACATATTATAGCAATATCAATAAAAACTATATGGCGTAAGGGATATGGACAGCTTACTATCACACCTTAATGGTCATTATAGGCCAAAACTTTATGGTCCATTTTGCAGATATAATAGCCTCCATTCCTGTCAGAAGGTTTTCCATGGAGTGCTTTACGGCTATAGGTCAGGGCTCTGTGAAAGACACTCAGGTTCAACCACACCAAACTTGTCAAACTAAGTTTAGTCATCGTCTTACACACATAGGCACTGTCATACTGGAATAGGAAAGACTTTTCCCAAACTGTTGCAATTAAATTTTAAGCATAGAATTGTAAAAAATAAATGTACAGTGGGGAAAATAAGTATTTAATACACTGCCGATTTTGCAAGTTTTCCCACCTAAAAAGAATGGAGAGGTCTGTAATTTTTATCGTAGGTATTCTTCAACTGTGAGAGACAAAATCTAAAAAAAACATCCAGAAATCACATTGTATGATTTTTACAAAATTAATTTTCATTTTATTGCTTGAACAAATGATTGGATATGACAGAAAAACAGAACTTAACATTTGGTACAGAAACATTTGTTGAGGTGAGACGTTTCCTGCAGTTCTTGACCAAGTTTGCAAACACTGCAGCAAGGATTGTAGCCCACTCCTTCATACAGATATTCTCCACATCTTTCAGGTTTCAGGGCTGTCCTTGGGCAATATTGAGTTTCAGCTTCTAGATCCTCCATACACGACTCGTGGAGATGATACAAAAAAGTTCTATTTTGGTCTCATCTGACCACATGACCTTCTCCCATGCTTCCTCTGAATTATCCAGATGGTCATTGATGAACTTCAAACGGGCCTAGACATGTGCTGGTGTCAGCAGGGGAACCTTGTGTGCCTTGCTGGATATTAATCTATGACTGTGTATTGTGTTATAAATTGTAATCATTGAGACTGTGGTCTCATCTCTATTCAGGTCATTGACCAGGTCCTCCCACGTAGTTCTGGTATGGTTCCTGACCTTTCCCAAAATCATCCTTACCTGATGAGGTGAAATCCTGCATGGAGCTCAAGACCGAGGAAGATTGACAGTACTCTTGTGTTTCGTTCATTTTGTAATAGCTATTCCAATAGTTAATCTTGCAGAACAAAAAATGAGGAGAACATGCACAAATAAAAAATCAGCCGGTCAGCTTATGGTTCACTTCCTATAAAAAGGTTGTCCCACAGCTGATCCAGCTAGCCGGTTGAAGCGGAAGTCCGCAAAACGGACCGTTGCTCCCCCTGCACCTCCCTGCCCAGCACCTAAGATGTAACCCGAGAAGGCACATTAAAGCCGGTATGTAAAAAAAGATCTCCTGAGTGCCGCTGTTCTCCTCATTTTTTGTTCTGCAAGATTAACTCTTCAGCTGAGCAACAGGATTTCACTAACACCGCTGTACAACACGAGAGACTCTAAGCAGGTCAGTGCCCGGTTCCTTCTCCACTTGCCATATTCCAATAGTTGTGGACATTTCACCAAGTTGATTGCATATTATTCTGTAACCCATCCCATCCTTGTGCAGGTCTATAATTTTGTACCGGGTGTCCTTAGATAGCTGTTTGTTCTTGGCCATGGTGGAGAGGTTGGAGTGTGATTGATTGTGTGTGTGGACAGGTGTCATTAATACAGGTAATGAGTTCAAATGGGCAATTAATACAAGTAATAAATGGAGACTATGATGGTGGGGTTACACGTAGCGATATCATCCCGATATCGCTATACAACGGCGCGGGGGAGCGCATTTTTAGTGCGCTTTTCCCGATATCGCATCGGCGGTTTACACGTTGCGATATCGGGAAACAACGTCCCTACGATGTGTACGCCCACCAACCCAGTAACGACCATTTAACATGGGAGTTAATGGGTAGCGTCGGCGTACACATCGGAGTTGGATGTTTACACGCAACGATCCGGCTCTAACAGGCATCCGATATCGGGCGGTTGAATAGCACGCTCATTGACCCCCGATATCGGATTACCATCGTTCCTGCATCGTATTGTACCTTCAAACAGTATGATGCAGGAACGATATCGGGTCCAACTCACGAACCACGTGACTTTTTGTCGGAGTTGGATCGGGTTGGACGCCGATATCGCGGCGTGTAAACCCACCATTAGGGCTGTGAGAAACAGAATTCTTGCAGGTTACAGGTAATCAAATACTTTTTTCATGCAATAAAATTTAAATATTTTAAAATCACATAATGTGGTTTTCTGGATTTTTTTTAGATTCTGTCTTTCACATTTGCAATGTACCTACAATAAAAAATACAGGCCTCTAAATTTTTGTAGGTGGGAAAACTTGCAAAATCAACAGTGCATCAAATAGGTATTTTCCCCGCTGTATATGTATGCTGTGAATCCTAAAGATTAAATAAAACAGCCATACTATTATCTTTCCTCTACCAAATTTATAGTAGGTTATTTGCAATGTAGAGGGCCATATTATGCAGGCATTTTATGATATCCAAATTAGTCTATCAGGCTGCCAGATAGTGAAACATGGCCTATCACCATCTTTTGTCTGGCCCACTGGGACACCGCACGACCCCTTGGTGGGCCCCAATCCTCAGTGGACCAGCCAACCAACCGGACATAGAGAGGGCCGCTGGCAGGGGCATCAAAAGGGTCAAAGATCCGGGGATCAGTCATATGACTTCTTTCCTGGAGTCCCAAATTTCCAGCGACTGCCGCATTGAACTGTGTCAGTGTTACGCTGTCGCATATACGGTTCAATCCTGTTATAGGGTACAGAGCAAAAGCTTCCTGCTCTATCACTGCCCGTCACCCAAGCCACAGACCGCTATAGGCCTGTGACTTAGGAGATATTAATGTGACCATTGCATCAGGGTGCCTCTACAGGCCTGTAGTAAAACAGGAGACTGAGGCTGCAAAGTGGGGTACTAGGACTAGGTGAGAATAAAGTATATATATATGCACACAGGGGCATCACGATCGGGGTCACGCGGGTCGTGACTGCAACATGGCCCAGACTTATAGGGGCCAGTGTCGTCGGCCACGCGCTGTGCCCGCTTCACAATGGATGTGCATATCCGAGGATGCACATTCATGTGACCACGCGGCAGCAAATGCCGCTTTGGGGCCCATGTGTCAAGGAGAGGAGGGGAGCCTCCTGATTCCAACTACTGCTGACCCAGACCCTCCCCTCACTTCCTCTTACCACAGCGGTGCTGACTTGCGTTCCACTGTGGTACGCATATAGAAGGTTGGTACCGCCTGCTCCACACTAGGAGTAGGTGGCACTTCCTGCTTTATGCGTTGCACAGTGGAACGCATGTTGGCACCACCTCCTTCTCCTGAGTCTTCAGTTTTTGCAAAGGAGACCATAGCAGCGGGGAACCGAGAGAGGTAAGTACAGATATTTTTGAGTACACGGTGGCCAGAGGACTATCGGGGGAGGAGGGGGAGTATATTATACAGTATGAAAAGTTATGAAACTGCATATATAAGGCTGCACTATATGAGGCTGCACTATATGGAAAGTTATGAGGCTGTATTATACTATATGGAGGGTTATGTGGCTCCCTTATACTATATAGAGGGCTTTGAGACTGCATTATGCCTTATGGAGGACTGAGGAGGCATTATACTGTATAGAGGGCTATGAGGCTGCATTATACCATAAGGGGGGGATATGAGGCTACATTATACTATATGGAGGGCTGTGAGGCTATATTATACTAGATGGAGGAATATGAGGCTACATAATAATGACTGGGTGACTATAGGGGCTACCTTATGAATGGGAGACAATGGGATGCATTATAATACATAGAGGACTATGGGGGTACTTTGGAGGACTGTGGAGGTATATATACCAGAACAGGGGAAATATATACCACAATAAGGGCCATATTCCAGGATGGGGGACATTAATACATAATGAAGGGGAAAAGGGGAAGTGAGTCTTTATAGGATTTAGAACAGTAAACAGGGCCCATACAACTGACTAACGTGCGCGTGGCGAGGTAGGCAGGTCTACATTTTGCCCCGAAGCCCATCAGACTTTAGTTACGACACTGTATGTACACATATATATTTGTGCATGAGATGCAAAATAATCAGATGACATATGCAAATGACACCCGGTTCAAACTTTGCTGTGAGCATGATCCGAGTGACATGCTACTGCGATCCGATTCCTTTGCATGCGAGAGTCTGATCTCGTGTGTGGAGAAGTTTGAGACATTAACTTCTCCATCTTCTCCATTGTCTGTCTCTACATAAATCGTATTGCATTCGGAAATGAGCGCAGTCGAATGTTGTGCATGCACCCACAGATATAGACATATGATGTATAAATATATATATGTATATATATATATATATATACATATATATATATACAAGATAAAGAACTGCTGCACTCTTCTTTTTGAAACAACCGCCTTCATTCGGCCATCAGGTGAGGGGTGACAATGTTTCGGGATCCTGTCCCTTTCTCTCAAATATATATATATATATATATATATATATATATATAACCATTTTAAATGCTTAGTAAGTCTTTCCAGGTGCTGTGTGTTAATTATTCTAATTTTGGAAGATAATGAATTTTGGGTTTTCATATCCATCAACATTAACAAAAATAAACACTTGAAAAAGATCACTCTGTTTGTAATGTCTTTATATAATATATGAGTTTCACTTTATGTATTGAATTACTGAAATAAATTAACTTTCTGATGATATTCTAATTTATTGAGATGCACATAGACATCAGGTAGCACTCATCTGAGTTATAAGCAAATGTGAGTAAGCCCTGACTTTGAAGATACTATTTTCCATGATAAGAACAATGGGAGGTCCTGTTAGGCTATATTCACATGTCGTTTTTTTGTTGCTATTCTTCGCAGGTAAACCTCTTTGCAATGCTTACAAAAACTGGTTTGGTGCTTTTCTTTACTGATTTTTTTTTTTTTTTATAATTCTTTATGTAATATGGCAATATGTCAATAGTTCGGGAAGAGCACCAAAGTGCACTTTAAATGTACAATAAAAAACAAAATAGGACCAACTACGTGAAAGTCCAATTACCTGCTGTTTAGCAAAACCCACATTACACATAAGAATAAACAAACATTTTTTGCTATTGTGAGGCACCGCCGGCATGATCCTCATGGCCGGGGTACATCACATGTAGGATCAGCGGATGATCCTGTGCACACTGGCCGGTTTTCCTGTGATGATAATACTGTGTGAACCAACCTGAACACAATGAGTTCATGAGCCTAATGAGCGGCAGTGAGAGTGAGAGGAGTCCATGAGGAATAGGATGTGATGAGTGAGTGCTGACAACCCGGAACACAGGGAGTTAACCTGAGCTGTGTGGAAGCTGATGATTAGCAGCTGAAGGGGGTGTGTCCATGTGGGAGTGGCTGGCACGATAAGAGGCCGGCCACCTGAGTGATTGAGATATAGATTCATTCATTCTGGAGGCTGAGATTGATCCTGGAAGCTGAGAATGATTCAGATGGAAGCTGAGACCAGCCTGAGTGCAGAGCAGTCCAAGGCTCTGTGTGCATGACATGATGGGAGCATGCTAGCTCCATGCCGGTGCCGAGGTCCGTGGTCGTGTCCGCACCTAGAGGGGGAAGCCATGGTTGACCCGTGGACGCTAGACCGGGCGTGGGGTGAAACACGCCCGGGAAAGGAGCCTGTGGGGATGCCTGGTGGAACCTGTGACCCAGGTAGCGAGACCCGGATCCGTGCCCGGTAAGAAAGCAGTTCCCGAGCGATAGTGTGAACTGTGCACCTGGTGTGCGTAAATCATGTTAGGCGAGTATAGACCGCCCTTGGGACCGACTCAGAGGAGTCCGTTAAAGGTCCTGATGAACCGGAATGTATGTAGCCCGTGGAGGCAATTGTATGTAGTGTGCCAGGCGGGCATAGACCGCCTTTGGGTCCGAGTCAGAGTACTCAGTTAAGGGACCCGATGAACTATGTGTATGAGGGCGTAAGTAATGGCCCTGAATGAGAGATGATGACCCATGTATAATCATGTGGAGAGACAGTGACCCAGCTGGTATGGATGATGTTGGAGGCGTTCCGTCCTTGGGACGAGAGGGAGGCTTGCCCTGCTGCTTGCAGAGGGTACCCGTCCCTCAACCACGACCTCTAATGGGGTGAGTGTGCCTGTGGTGCCAGAGACAGGGGTAAGAGGGCTCCAGTAGGTAACGGATGTAGAGGTTCCCGTCTCCTATGGTTTGCCAATCCCTGTAATGGGCCATGGAGGGGCCACAGTCCATGGATGTGGGCTGTGAGCAGGTGTGTGATCCATGGACGTTTGAATGATGGATCACATACGGTGTGTAAGGACCCGGTCAGGCAGGATTCCTGACTACGGGTGAGTGTTGAGTCATCATGCTGGGGGACTAAAGCCAGGCGGCAGGTACCGCCATTGGGACCCACAGGGCCCGTTGAGGCGTATGTAACGAAGGTCAGAAGCAGGGGTTAAAAGGGCTCCCGTACTGGGTAACGCGTGGTTAGGCCGCAGCCACGGGTTACTAGGGTTTGCCAATCCCTGTTATGAACCCGGAAGGGTCATCATCGAAGTATATCAAATGTATTTATTATAAAGGTACTGTAAGATGTGTAAGTAGGCCGGAGGCCGTAGCCACCCGGGAGCTGTTAGTAGAGCTCCAATGGGGACAGAGATGGTTACAGGTCCCGGGTTACTATAAAACGTTATGTGCAATATAAGTGTTATGTGATGTTAAATGTAAATGTATGGTGTATTTATGTAAAGTGTTGTTAATCAATGTGAGATGTGTCAAACATGCTACCCGGGTTATGTGATTAATATGTGAAAATAAACGGGTAGACATTGGTTAACCTTATAAACACGTGTTCTTGTCGTTTTGCAAGCGGGTTCCCCGGTTGCTGCCTCACACTATATATAAACTATGGAGTATATACCCCGTGCCTTTAGAAAAATAAAGACAATAGACCCAATGGAGTAACTACAACTGAGTCTAAGCAAACAACAGAAGTAAAGGGAAGGACAAGAGAAGCAAAAAGGGAAGAGTGTATAGGGGGTGGAAGGAATACCAGGAGGAAAAAGGCAGGGGACATACCAAGGCTACAAAGTTATTGTCAAAACTATCAGGACAGTCACTTTCTCCACGGCACTCCTTATATACCTCAGTTTGTTGGAACTCCAACCAACTAAACCATGTATCTCTAAACTGTGTGTATGAGTCATGGACTGAAGAAGTCAAGTCCTCCATGAGCATAAGATCATTCACTTTCGAAATCCATAAAGGTACCTTCACACACAAAAATTTTGCTAGGCAATTTCACTGGCAATTTGCTGGTTGCAGTGAAATCATGGACACATTATTCCATTTGTACACAGCCACAAAATGGAACAATGTATCCATGATTTCACTGCAACCAGCAAATTGCCAGTGAAATTGCTTAGCAAAATTGCTGTGTGTGAAGGTACCTTAAAGAAATCAAGGAACAAACCGTCTTTTTCCACAAAAGGGGAATACATGTCCGAGCCGCCATGATCAAGAATCTTAGTAAGGTATGTTTGTACCTATCAATGGGAATCTCGCAGTGATGCAGTAAAAATAGGGCAAGTCCCAATTCCCCCGTATATTCCATTACCATACGGGTGACTTCACAAACCTTGGACTAGAAAGTAGTAAGAAGTCTACATTCCCAAAAAATGTGGAGAAACGAACCCTCTGCCCCGCCACACCTCCAACACAGTGGGTCGAGTGAGGGAAAGATTCTGTGCAGTTGGGTAGGAACCCTATACCACCGAGTTAGTAAATTGTAGCTCACCTCCTGGAACCGAGAACCAATCGAGGATTTATGCGCTAATATATATATTCTTGTCCTTTGTTCAGGACTAAGCTCCAAGCCTAACTCCAATTTCCACCTCAGCATGAAAGGGGGGCGGAGGCTGATCTATAGGGGAAATCAGTAGATTGTAAATCTTGGAAAGGGCATGTCTAAACTGACCTGGACCGATGCAGTATGTTTCAAATTGTGTCTTAGCTCTACGGAGTTCAGATCTAGGAGGGAGGCTGTGGAAGTAATGGTTGAGCTGGATGCCTCTCCAGAAACCCAAAGGCTTAGGCATCCTCATTGAGTTCAACAGTTCAAGAGACGGCCAGTTATCTACTCCACCCCAGCTGTCCACTCTATCAATCCCTGCCTCAATCCATGAGCCGTACACCGGATGTGCCACACTCGGTTTAAAGACTGGGTGTGTAAGTATCGGGGTGAGCGAAGATCCAAAAGGGATCAATCCCGAGCGAACCAGGGTATGACGACATGCATAAAGCGTAGGACCAATGGTGGGATGGTGTCTTAGCTCCCCAATGGAATCTGACATCACCCACGGCAGAGAGGAAATGGAAAATGTCGTATAACTTTGTTCAATCGCCACCCAAGCTTTATATGTTTTGTGTCTGCGCCAATTGATTACCCGGGCTAGATGGCTAGTTATGTGATACATTTTGATATTCCGTAAACCTACTCCTCCCTCCCTTTTGGGTCTAAACAGAATCAATTTTTTAAGTCGCACGCTTTTATTGTTCCAAACGAAGGCACTTTGAATTTGGGATATAAATTTAAAAAATGCAGAGGGGATCCTAATGGGGAGGGCCAGCAAATAGTATAGGATCCTAGGTAAGACAGACATCTTAAAAAGTTGGCATCTACCCAACCATGTAAAAGCCAACTTCCCCCATCTCTCACAATCAGTGCGGACCGACCTTATGAGTGCTGGGAAGTTTGCCTGATAGAGAGCCTGGACATCAGCCGTGATCCGGATACCCAGGTACTCTGCGCCTGGGTGGACCATGGAAAACAAAAAACATCTTTCAGTCTATCCACAAGTCGGGTAGGGAGATTAATATTCAGCGCTTCTGACTTAGATTGGTTAATCTTAAAGTTTGAGAGCTTGGAGTATAACTCCATCTCTTTCAAGAGATTGGGGAGGGAAATCTCAGGGTGTGCTATAAAAAACAGCAGGTCATCCGCATCTTGTGTACCATCGATTTCACCTCAACGCCAGAAATGTCTATGTTCGCCCGTATTCGTCTTAGCAGTGGCTCCAGTGTTAAAACAAAGATTAGAGGGGACAAGGGCAGTCCTGTCGAGTGCTATTTTTGATATCAAAAGAATCAGATAAAATGTCGTTCACCCGAACCCTGGCCGATGGCGTTGAAAACTGGGACAACACCCACTGTCGCATACTGACACCCAGGCTAATATGGGCCAGGGTCTCCTCCATGAAAGTCCAATTAACCCTATCGAACGCTTTTTCAGTGTCAGTCGACAGCAGCATTAATGGAGGACCCGATGATTTAGCTTTATGAACTAGGTTTATCAGTTTGGCAGTGTTGTCCCTGGCCTCGTGCCCCAGCATCTGGGTGAACGACATCACATATTAGAGGAGATAGTCTATTTGCCAGAATTTTTGCAAACAGTTTAACATCCAAATTCAGCAAAGAAATTGGCTGGTAGCTGGAGCATTGTAGGGGGTCCTTCCCTGGCTTGTGGAGTACTACAATGCTCGCTCAAAGGGTATCCCTCGGAGATGTTGAAACCTCAGCCATAGCATTAAACGAGGCCGTCAGATATAGTAAAAGCTGCTCACGTAGCTTTTTACAATAAACATCTGTTTAACCTGTCTGGGCCTGGAGCTTTGCCAGATTTGGAGGATGAAATCGCCTCACTAATCTCCTGAGCCGAAATCGGGGCTTCCAGGGATTGTATTACCGTATCAGTGAAGGAGGGTAGGCCCGAAGTTTTAATGTAATCCCGAATTCGGGTTCTGAAGTCTAGAGCATATACACCAGGGTAGGCAATATCCACATTATATAATGACAAGTAATAGTTCTGAAACAACGTCCTAGCTATCTCCAAAGAGAGCCGTTCTCATGTGGAACCTGTAGGATGGGATATCTCCGGAACATAGGTAAACACTCTCTGCAAGCGTGATGCCCTTGCCAATGACCTTCCCGTTTTATTCCCATGTTCGTAAAAATGTCTACGGCATCTGGAGAGGGCACCCTTCGCTTTACTGTGTTTTTGATGCAGATTATATGTGTCATTTGTCTACAGTAATGTTTAATGAAGTTAATTTAATTCACCAACAAAGCAGCAAAAACACATGGTTGCATTATCTTAAGTGTTTTTGCACACATTGGTTTCTATGATGAAAAATGCTGCAAAAACACTGAAAGAATTGACATGCTGCAATTTTCAAAATTCAGTGTTTCTGAAATCTCATAGCTTTTGCTGATACTGTAAAAAGCAGCTTTTTAAAAAAAAAAAAAAAAAAAAACCTGCAATGTGTGAATAAAGCTAGCTTTAGGCTATGTGCCCTTGATGCACACATAGTGTGGATCTTGCCACAATTTTCCTGCGGATATGCTGTAGATCTGTGGTAAATCTGCAGCAGGAGTGAATTGTAAGCAAACTGAAAGTAAACGATGCAGACCTGTCCCAATGCTGTGGGATTTCCCGCAGAGGAAATAGTGCATTGTTTAGTGCGTGAAAATAAACAATATGACAATTCTTGCTGTGTATTTTCCTGCAGCAACGCACAAATTCCCTGTCAGGAGATCCCCCTCTCACACCCCAGGCTAGACCGTCGCCTCAGAGAAAGGGCTTGTGCTCTTTGTTATTGTGTGAAAATGTTAATAAAATTTATTTTGTGCATGATTATAATATGGGGCACCTGGTGAGAGGCTGCAGGAGCAGTTTTAAACCACTACTTTATTAGAATCAATGTTTGAAATTCCGTAGCTTTTGCCGGTGGAGCAGGAATTCTACGCCACTTCTGACAGCTCTCTATGCACAGAACTGTCAAAAGCGACACATCTCCTGCTCCCACACCACTTTTTAAAGTTCTGTGAATAAAGAACTGTCAGAAGTGGCATAGAAGTTCCGCTCCACCAGCAAGAGCCGGCGGGACTTCAACTATTGATTCTAATAAAGTAATGGTTTAAAACCACTCCTGCAGCCTCTCACCAGGTGCCCCCATGCACACAATACATTTTATTAATATTTTCACACAATAACATAGGGCACAAGCCATTCTTATGAGGTGTCACTTTCTCGCAGCTCACACACGCAGGACAAAAATCTGCACCAAATACGCACCAACAAACGCATTGTTGGCATGACACCTTTTGGTGTGCGTATTTTGTCAGAAGGTTCAAGTTTTGGTTTGCAAAAATCCGCACCTACATTTTGATCGTGGGCACATAGCCTTACTATGCAGCACTATGTTGCTTTTTTCTTTATCTGGCACAGTGTAGTGTGATAATGTGGAAAAGTGGGGAATGTGCTCTAGAAGTGATCGGCTATAGATGCCTGTGTGTTGTTTTCTGCAGAGATATGTCCTGGCTTAAAGAAGTGATACCGGTAGTAGTCTGCACAGATGAAGGGGAAAAGCGAAGATGAATTACTTCAAGTAGAGACGTCACTAGAGAAGTCAGTGTGTTACATGTACATGCTGTCATGATCCTCCACGCAGCTCATCATGGATTTTTTTGCATGTTTCTGCTATCTGTTGTAGCACTTCCTCATAAATTCTCAGTGGAAAAAGACCAATTTCAAATTTTCGGGAAGAGTTGTAAACTATTTTTTACATAGCGTCCCCAGTCTTTAGAGAAAGAGATCCAGTGCGTGAGGATTGTAATGTTTCTATTACGGAGGGGCTCCTCAGACTTGGGCATTTTCTTTCTCTACTTGCTCCTGAATGATCCTCTGTGGATGCCTTATTTGATGCGTTAGGACTTATCTATGAAAAACCTGACAGGGTCCAGGTGGCAGAGACAAGGATCATGAACCTGACACAGGGGGTGTTGCACCAACAAAGAATATAGTACTGAATTTCATAAGTGGTCTTCTGAAGTCCTGTGGAATGACGCAGCCTTCAGGTGTCAAATCCACAGGGGCCTTCCAGATACTCTAAAGGATGCTTTCTTTCTATATATGCTTCATCTGGTTTATTGGGGAGGCCATGACTCAGGCTATCCGCATGGATTGGAGGATTCAGGAGAGATGTGATGTTCAACAGGAGGTTCCATTCTGTCCCCTGGTCCTGTTTGCTTATCTGACACGGAACCTATGGTGGTTGACACAGCCAGCTCAAGGGCCATTGAGAAAAAACATTGTCAAGAACTTGGACTTTGCCTCTATTGTTGTCACTCTGGACACTTACTGAAAAACTGCTTGACACAAACAAGCGTCAGGAAACGGCTTAGTATGGGAGATTGTCAAGGAGGTCATCCAGACTTTAAAGTACCCTTTAACTCCTCAGATAATCAGCTGATAAAATATTAAAATCAAAGTCCAGCTAATTTCAATTCCACCTACTACAATATACATCCAAATCACCTGTATCCCACCTATATCAGAGTGCACAGATTACAAGTGAAACTGTATTAATTTGCACAAATTAATTCTTTATTTATTAAAATTCATGTTTAAAACTTAAATTTTCAGGTACCATAATAATTAATTATACCACAAAAAGGTGGGCCACTAACATATACTTTTACTCTCTTTGCACATATATAATATCCTGCCTAAAACACATAGATACGCCTGAAAAATAGCAATATCCTACTTCCAGCTATCCAGATCTTGCATCAACCATTAGTTACTTTGTACAAAGCTGGTTTTATTACCTTGTGCTGCAGTTACTTTCACAGGAGTGCAAATCCGTAGTGGCCCCCACCAAACTGTCTACGTACGTTTCAAAGTTGCTTCGTCCTACACGCTCTAACACTAGAGACCAGACTGTAACACGCTCCTTTATTAAGAGGATTCTAGAACAAGCCCTCGAACCCATTGGGAGAGAACGAGCTGATAATAAGCAAGATATATCCCAATAGGGGTACAAACTTGAAATGCTAGAAACTGCTCAGCCCGTATTTTTACAGCAATCAAACGACATCCTGTCCTGCCTTAACACACAGGAAGACCAACTCTATCTCATCCACACTACCTTGGAGGACCATGAGAACCAGGAACAACACAATAACATTACAATCAAGGGCCTCCCAGAAACGTAGTGCTAGAGACCTTGGAGAAAGCCGCAATGGAGATCTTCCAAGCCTAGTTACTCGAACAGGACCCTGAAGACATTGAAATTGTCCGTATAAATAGGTCATTATGTTTCAGACCTAAACAGGGTGAAAATCCGCAGGATGACTTGTGCAGATTTTGGACTATAGAGTCAAGGACCTGCTCTTGAGACGAGCAAGAAAGTCGTGGGACATCAGTTATGAAGGGACCCAAATAAGGCTTTTTCAAGACATCTCTCCAATTACCTTAAAAAAATGCAGACTACTTAAACCATTTACAGAAGCTGTTTTACAGAAAAAAATGCGATACAGATGGCTTTTCTCATTCGGGATACAGATTTTTAAAGAGGAAAAACGATACCAAGCGTGAACATCGGCTGACATTCGAGACCTCTGCAAGACACTAGATATCACATTGGAAAGCTATCCCGATCTTGAATCTTTCCACACTGCGTCCCAACTAGGGCCCCTCTCCCTACCGGTCCCTTGGCATACGACCCTGATGCCAAAAACGCAAAGGGCTAAACACAAGGTGGTGAATTTGACCCCCATCAAGGTGATAGGCACTTGAATGGCCCATTTCATCCCAACCTTTTGTATTACCAACTGTCATCTCTCGGTCTTCCCATTTCCTTCAGGGACATGGACTTAACTACCTGATTGATACCCCTGGCTCCCTGCCAGGGTTTCGTTGTGAAGCCTCTGGAATAACTCTGATACCTTAGAACCCAAGGGTTTATCTTAGTTTTAAACTACCTCATTATGGCCTCTTGGCTACAGGTTTGCCGATGAGCGCTGGCCATCCTGCATTGACCAAGCCTTCATCTCCTTCCTCCCCCCTCCACTCCCCACCCCAGTTAACTCTCCCTAACCCCCCCTCCCCTGACTCCTCCCCCTCTTCCCTAACACTTGGTCATCGTTTGAACCACAGCTGCTCCGCATGTTATATTGGGCCTGTGGAACAGTTATTATCTGAAGGCACCACTCAAAGATGGGTGTTCTCCATAAGGACACTAATCAGTTTGACAGTTTATTTCTTTAGCCATTCAATCCTACTGGAAAAAATTGGAAGAGACGATCTTTTCGGTCTTAAAAAAAACACGCTCAATCTGACAACTGAGATAATATTCCTAAACTTCCCACTGTGACCTAAGAATAAAAAAGCCTCATGTCTGACCAGCTATATTATTGCAGCCGTAAAATCTCTCATACCAACTGGTGTTCCATCTCAACCTCTAGCAAAACCCAGTTATTTCATAAAATCAACCTCCTTTATTGAACTGCGAAACTGGTGGCGTTGGTAATTCACACTTTAGCCTCATTCCTAAAAACCTGGCAACCCTTGATTTACTTTAGATCTTTACCGGACGTCTACATGCAAATTACCTCATGATATCCTTCCATGTTTCCCTCCCAAGGTGCCTACCCCCACCCCTTTTTCCTACCCCCACTTATTGCCAGCCCTCCTCTTACTCTGCTCTCCCTCTATCTATATTCCCTGCCTACACCCATCCACCCACCCAGCTTGTCTTCCAATCTATATTTTCTACCTCTCTATCTTCCAACTGCTTTTCCTACTATTCCTTTCTTAATGTTAAATTTACTGTTTGATCTATGCAAGGCAATACATGCTCCAGAAACATATCACACATTTACAGGCTACAATGCTCTTCCTTTCAGTTATTCAAGTTATGGAGATAACTGTCGCCCCTCAGGTCTATAAACGCTGACTATAGGCCTAATCAACTCTGAACTGAGAGCCTGTGTGGAGCATTATCTACTGTGTGTAAACGCAGCTTGTGACATCCTTATTATTCTCCAAGGACTGCCCTACTCACCCCCCCCTTCCCGTCATTATTTGCCTTGCTTGTAATTAATATGAATATCCGAAAAAACTTACGTTTATTATTCTGTACATTTCTATTCTTTGAATAAAGAGACTGTTGAAATGAAATGAAATGTGTAGGTTTTCTATTAGTCTTGTGGGTCTACAGGGATACCTGAAGGACATTGGAAAAAAAGAGACAGAAATTTTACCTCCCCAAACTACCTAAAGCCCATCTTTATAATTTGTCTGGCCCTGAGTGGACCGCCATGAAAGTATACATACAAAAAGGTTTACAGAAATATCATATGTATCCTTCCTCAATGCCTATAGTCGCTGGATTTTTTCATCAGGGGAAGATGAAGGCCTCTCCAAAACGCATATTGTTGGATATGTCTTAAGGGGCCGTCACACGCAACGATTTTTTAAATGATATCGTTCATACGTCACATTTTTGGTGACGTTGCAACGATATAGTGAACGACATCGTTGTGCGTGACACTTGTCAACGATCAAATTTACCGATGGTCGCCCGCTGGATACGCAGCATTGCTGCGTGTGACAGCGGGAAAGGAGCGATCAGCGAGCTCCCAGCACTGCACAGCCTATGCTGGGAGCTCGTATCCATGGTAAACATCGGGTTATTAAGCGCCGCGCGGCGCCTAGTAAACCAATGTGTACCATGGTTACCAGCGACCTCGCTGGTCCACATTGCTGGTGAGTCTGCCTGTGTGACAGCTCACCAGCGATGTGAATGATATTGTTAGCGATCTCGCTTGACTGAGATCGCTAACAACAAATCGTTGCGTGTGACGGCCCCTTTAGATACATACAGACCCTTCCTGTGGCCTTCTGAGGTATTTATGCCCAATATTAATTCTTATGCTTGTTTTTGGATTACTTCAGCAATTGGTATTTTTTCTCTGTTGCCCTGGTAGCTATTACTTTGTCAGTCAATATAATGCTGCTCAGTGCTCTTATACATTGATGTGATATGTTTACAGGAATGCACTTTTTGCTATATGTACTTTATACATACTCCTATACTTTGTCCTGGTATACTTACAGTGTTTTATGGTTTACCTAGGAAATGCACCTTATATGTACCCATAATTAATGTAGTTATTTTCTGAGTATGTTATTTCTATTGACTTGTACAGATCTTTTTTTTTATTTCTGTCTGCTTATGTGGCGCCCCTGCGGATCCAGTCGCCACAGATGTACTGCACCCCTGTTAGGGTGTAGTATCACACTCACTGGTAAGGAAGGTACAGACCAGTAGCGGGACACCCAGATCACACTAGGAACAATTGTAGTGGGGTCGGGTGGTGAAGGAAGTAGTTGGAGGGAGCACTTGGGAGGAGTGAGACCAGGAAGAACACAAAGATGACGTGGGATACGTGACAGAGGGTATAAAAAGAGTGGGAAAGATCTACAACAGAGGAGATGACAGTTAGCAGAAGATGAGGAGAGTTGCTGCAGAAAGACAAAAGGAGAGAAAAGCAATAAGAGTCGAGTTGGAGGGAAGCTAGAGTAAGAAAGCCGGTCACAAAGAAAGAAAGAACTTAAGTGTCCAGAGGCCTGGAGCAAATCAGAGCTCGTCCTAAGGCCAGACTGAGGAGCTGAAAAAACACCTAAGAGGCTTCAGAGGAAAGAAGAGGTCCTAGAGACACAGAGCACTCTACTCATGGGGCTCGAATTCACTGTTAAGCGCAAGGCAGTGGAGGGACTAGGCAGAAGAATAGGGACACCAGGAACCCCAAAACTAGCGGAGAATCCAGACCAGGCTCAACTAGTGACCCGGAGGCCTTGTAGCACTTCCAAGGTGACACGGTTGACAACCATGCACATCTGCTGAAAAGGTGGCAACCATAGGGCTAAGGGGAGATACTGCAGGTTAACCCCCTAAGAAAAGTCACTGGCTCAGAGCTCTGTGTGGTGAGGCGAAAGGCAGGACAGGTGAGGCAAGCACAGTGTAAAGAGGCTGAGAAAGGACAGAGAAGAATTGCCGGTTACGTGTCATCCTCCTACCCAGGAGTAGCTGGATCCCTGCCTCCGGGAACCCAGTGCTCAGTGAACTGTTACACAAAGACTGTGAGTAAAAGATCTGAAGACTGCAACCCGTTGTGTCTGTGAACTTTCTTAACGCATCTAAAGCACCAGAAACACAACTATCAACTCACTCAGTTACCTTTGACCACCTTAGGGGTTAGCCCTACCGGTAGAGGGCTTAAGAACATTGCTGCTTCCCAACCATCGGCCCCTAGAAAAACTGTAGAGCAGCGGCGGTCAGCTATAGCCGCAACCTGCGGGTGGCGTCATGTTTAAATTAACAAGTATCCCCAGGTCCAGTCACCCCTGCCCAGAATGAACCCTCCACACCACATTCCTATCCCTAGGAGAGAGAGCCACCCACACCAAACTTTTAATGACACTGCCAGGTCATAGAGCTGGGTCTCGGTCCCTATGATCCCTGTGATGAAGCCTCAAAACAGCCTGGTTCTCAATATTCTAAGGTCCTGGAGGGGCTTGTCAACTTGGTGTCACAAACAGGATCCACCTGCCTGGAAAAACAGGCTTTGTGCGCCTTAATAATGGTATTTGAGAACTTTGAACTGTGCCCGATAAAAAGAACAACCGCCATGACTAAAAAGGAGGGAGTAGTACGGTCTCCCTTTGTGGGCCGGTTCACAGGGAAGCGCAAAAAGCCGTGCCCGCCCACCAAGGGAACTCTTGTGCAGCAGAACTTACCAGTCAGCTAAAAAGACCCACCCAGAGGTGTGGCTGACAGCACCCAGAACAAGAACCGTCCAGAGAAAGGAGCAGGAGATCAAGGGAGTTGTGATCACCGGAGCAAGATGGCAGCCAAGTACTCGGACGTCCTGGTGGAGGAAGAGTTCTACTCCAACAAGATGGAGGAGAACATGGGAAAGCTGTCACTCCTGGACCGGGGATTCCTGCAGAGCGAGGTGGAGATCCTGGGTCAGCAGCTGAGAAAGGCCCAGTTGGAGGCAGTGGAGGTGTGGAAGGACAATTTGCTGAGCAGGATGAACCGGAGGTGGATGCCACCACAAACACCGTTGCCAGACCCAGAGTAGGAAGCAGACGTTGGAGCCGAGTACAGCAAAGGTACTGATGTTTCCCCGAAGGATGACACTCTGGTAGGGCCCTTAGATGCTTGTACCCCCCTAGCACCAGGCAGGGAGAGGAAAAACTTGCAGTGGGACCAGTCTGTAGTCCAGCACAGATGGCTGGCCCCGCTAGAGCTCAAGCCAGCCATGGAGGAAATGTATGTGGAGCAGGAGGTCATATGATGGATTGACCAGGGGGACTCACTAATGGGCTTCCCGGGAGAAACTAGAGAGGGAAGGCCCACAGTAGAGGCTCTTAGTTGGGCAGAACACTGCCGCCAGCACAGGGCCAAGCAAGAGGCCCAGAGGGAAGCTGAAGAGGGAGAGCGGCAGGCTAAATGGCTTGCCATGGAGGAGTGGAACCTGCAAGAAAAGCAGCGGGTCCGCCAATCCAAGGCAGGAGAGCGTGGCCCAATCTATCAGGGTCCCCTAGTCCATTTCAACCAGGATAGAGGCTGGGGGTTCGTCAAACAGTGGAGGAGCAGCCAAGAACTCTTTATAACCCGGCGGGACGTTGAATCCCACCTGCCGAAGGGGCACCCTGGTCGCGCCCTGCAGCCTGGGGACAGAGTCACCTTTACTCAGCACCTGGGAGAGAGGGGTGGTATGCCCTGGATATCCACCTAGTAAAGGACGAGCCACCCACTTATACAGCAGAGTCCCAGGTCTTTGAACCAATAGCCATGCTTGTGCAGCCTCAGAGGTTACACCAGCCATCCGCACCAGCGCAAGAAACCCATCCCAGAACTGTAGATGTTGCTACACAGACTATGCCGTGAGGAGCCACAGTAGTAGTAGTCGGTGTCAAGGAAGTGGCTACGTAGACTGAGCCCGTACCATGGGCAGCAGCAACTGTAGAAAACCTGGCTGCGCTGTGTAATATTAAAGAGGATGTGCCACCCTGGCTGCGGAAAAAGCCACGGTCCAACATGTGGTGATGTAACTAGTGCAGCCGTGTATATAGTTTATAGTTTTCTTGCTAACCCGGTTAGGGTCTGAGTGTATGTTTATAATGTCTAGTGTAATTATGTGTATAGGTAGATGTGATTATGAGAATGAACCCTCCACATTAGATCCCTATACCTAGGAGGGAGAGCTACCCACACCAAACTTTTAATGACACCGCCAGGGTCACAGAGCCGGGTTCCGTCCCTGTGATCCCCGTGATCTACCCTCAAAATAGCCCAGTTCCAAGTATCCTAAGGCCCCGGAGGAGCGTGTCACTTACACTTGTCAGCATATACTTTGTGACTCTGGGCTATTTTGCTGTTCATATTATAATATATATATATATATATATATATATATATAATATATTATATACATATATATATATATTATATATACAGTGGTGGACGAAAGTATTGACACCCCTGCAATTCTGTCAGATAATACTCAGTTTCTTCCTGAAAATGATTGCAATCACAAATTCTTTGGTATTATTATCTTCATTTAATTTGTCTTCAATGAAAAAACACAAAAGAGAATGAAGCAAAAAGCAAAACATTGATCATTTCACACAAACCTCCAAAGATGGGCCGGACAAAGGTATTGGCACCCTGAGCCTAATACTTGGTTGCACAACCTTTAGCCAAAATAACTGCGATCAACCGCTTCCGGTAACCATCAATGAGTTTCTTACAATGCTCTGCTGGAATTTTAGACCATTCTTCTTTGGCAAACTGCTCCAGGTCCCTGATATTTGAAGGGTGCCTTCACCTAACTGCCATTTTTAGATCTCTCCACAGGTGTTCTATGGGATTCAGGTCTGGACTCATTGCTGGCCACCTTAGAAGTCTCCAGTGCTTTCTCTCAAACCATTTTCTAGTGCTTTTTGAAGTGTGTTTTGGGTCATTGTCCTGCTGGAAAACCCATGACCTCTGAGGGAGACCCAGCTTTCTCACACTGGGCCCTACATTATGCTGCAACATTTGTTGGTAGTCTTCAGACTTCATAATGCCATGCACACGGTCAAGCAGTCCAGTGCCAGAGGCAGCAAAGCAACACCAAAACATCAGGGAACCTCCGCCATGTTTGACTGTAGAGACCGTGTTCTCTTCTTTGAATGCCTCTTTTTTTCTCCTGTAAACTCTATGTTGATGCCCTTGCCCAAAAAGCTCTACTTTTGTCTCATCTGACTAGAGAACATTCTTCCAAAACGTTTTAGGCTTTCTCAGGTACGTTTTGGCAAACTCCAGGCTGGCTTTTTTATGTCTCTGGGTAAGAAGTGAGGTCTTCCTGGGTATCCTACCATACAGTCCCTTTTCATTCAGACGCCGACAGATAGTACGGGTTGACAATGTTGTACCCTCGGACTGCAGGGCAGCTTGAACTTGTTTGGATGTTAGTTGAGGTTCTTTATCCACCATCCGCACAATCTTGCGTTGAAATCTCTCCTCAATTTTTCTTTTCCGTCCACATCTAGGGAGGTTAGCCACAGTGGCATGGGCTTTAAACTTCTTGATGACACTGCGCATGGTAGACACGAACATTCAGGTCTTTGGAGATGGACTTGTAGCCTTGAGATTGCTCATGCTTCCTCACAATTTGGATTCTCAAGTCCTCAGACAGTTCTTTGGTCTTCTTTCTTTTCTCCATGCTCAATCTGGTATACACAAGCAGGGGCTGGCTGGCAGATTTCAGCCTGGGTGGCAAGCACAGTGCAGTGGCCCATTATGACGGGCCGCCAGCCCCTCTGCCGCCTGAGGCCAAGTGAGGAGCGGGGGGGGGGGGTGTTTGGGGTGCTACCGCGGGTGAGGAGCAGGAGCGGGGAGGGGGCACGGAGCAGGAGAGCCGGTGGAGAAGTCCTCTTCTTACCACAGGTTTCCCCGCCTGTGTCTTTCCTTTCGCTCCACAATCCCGATGCTGCGCTCCCTCCTCCCTGTAGCTGCTCCCCAGGCCCGGTACTAACATTAAAGCAAAGACCGCAGCCTTAATAATGTGACGCATGGTGCCTGCAGATGCTTGCAGACCGCCGTGTGCTCCCATTGCCCGTCATGAGTGATCTGTGCGCATGCGGAGACATGCGCACAGATCACACTCTCGTCCGCACCGGGAACGCGACAGAAAGGTCACTCATGGCGGGCAACAGGAGCGCACGGCGGTCTGCAAGCATCTGCAGACACCGTGCGGCCCATTATAAAAGATAAGGCTGCCGACTCCTTGCAGATGTCCTCCGCAGAACGCAGCGGAGGAATCTGCAAATGTGAACCCAGCCTTACATTTACATGTAAGCAGCAGCAGGACAACAAACTCAGGCTACCTTCACATTAGCGTTTGTGTCTGCATGCTGATGGCATGCAGACACAAACGCAGTCAAAAGCAGTGCCATTTCGATGTGTCCGCAGCGGAGAATGTCCGCCTGCGGACACATCACTGTGCAGCCCGGCAGCTAATCGGCGGTGTCCGGGGGCGGAGATCAGCGCCGGAGATCTCCTCCTCCCGGCCGCCGGTAAGCTCCGAGACATGTCGGCGGGGAGAAACAGCTGATTTGACAGCTGTTTGAATCTCCCGCGCCGACACCGAGAGGGTATTACCGGCGGCGGGGAGGAGACCATCAGAGGCTGAGCTGATCTCCCGGTGGCCGTCGGTGATCTCCTGTGACATCACCGGCGGCCACCGGGAGATTTTTCAATGGGTCCGCAGCGTTCTCCTGCGTTGTCAAGCGCAGAACACTGCGGACCCATTGATGACAATGCATGGTTTGTGCGCTTAGGGACGCTTGCTGACTTTCCAAGGTCCCCGAGCGCCCAAAAAATGCAACATGCTGCGTCCCGGGTGCGGAAGCTGGACCCTGGAAGGAGCAGATATTGTCCGCATCCGCACCCGAACGCAGCAAACGCTGACAAACGCAGGCACTATGCGTTCCTATGTTAAACATAGGAACGCAGTGCGCATGCGTTTGGCTGCGTATGGGAACGCAGCATAAGCTGTGAAGGCAGCCTCAGAGTCACACACACAAGCAGTTCACTTACATTTACACAGGCGAGGCGACTCAGGCGAGGAACGAGGCAGGCAGCAGTAGTGCAGCAGCTCACTACTTGTCTTTGCAGCAGCACCAGGCAGGGAGGTAGTGGGGGGACTCAGACTGGCCTGGCTGGCCTCCGCTCCGGCTCCAGTCCTCAGTCAAACCAATGGCACTGCCTGTGGGGCCACCTGGCTGCCACCACCAGGCTCCAGTCTGTCCCACCGGCAGCAGAGCAGACAGCAGAGCAGCACAAATTTCAAACAGTATGGCGGCGGCCGTCACTGTTTGCGCTCCGCTCTGGAGGGACTGAGTGGGTTCACAGAAGGTTCACTGCCTGCGTGCTGACGTAGCACGCAGGCTACACACCGCTCTGAACCCTCCCCCCTCCCTGGCGCAGTCACCCTCTCCACTCCCTGCATCCCGCAGGCCAGCCGGGTGCCATGACAACGCACCCGCTGGCTGCTGCTGCCGGAAGCCCGGACCGGCCCCGCGGTGGCGCAGCCCAGTGCAGAGAGACCTGAGAGCTATTCTTAGAGGTGAGTGCGGCTGCGGGCGGCCGCGCCGAGCCGACAGACGGCCGCCCGCTAGCAGTGCACTGACACAGTCAGTGGCTTAAAGGGAACCAACCACCTCGGATGACCCTCATACACTGTTAATATGTGCCCCTGCAGCCTAGTAAACCATTTGCAGCACTGCTTTTGTGTGAAAAGTGGCTGCAGTAGAAGTGAGATAATGATTTTATAAACTTACATGCCTGTAGACTTTTGGGCGTCTCCCTGTGTGTGCTGGGACTTGTGGGCTGTGCTCATCATGCCTGCTCTCCCCCTCCCTTATGCACGCCCCCTCTCAGCCTGCTATACTGTGTGAGGCTGATTGCGTCATAAAGGGGGTGGGGCTACCGGGATGCCGCGATTTAGCCCCGCCCCTTTATGACGAGATCAGCCTCACATCACTATAGCAGGCTGAGAGGGGGCGTGCATAAGGGAGGGGGAGAGCAGGCATGATGAGCACAGCCCACAAGTCCCAGCACACACAGGGAGACGCCCAGAAGTACGCAGGCATGTAAGTTTATAAAATCATTATCACGCTTCTACTGCAGCCCGCCGGTTGCCTGGACAACGCAGCCCTTGCTGCGATATGAAGCCCGGGCGGTCCCACTGCGGCCGCACCGCGCTGACAGCCGGCCGCTCAGTCATCAGATCCTTTCACCATTCAGGGCGGCTGCGGCAGTACCGGGCGGGCCGGCCCTGAACTGTCACTATACCGGCGGCCCGGAGGGCAGTTGCCCCCCAGGAACCCGGGCCAGTCCGCCCCTGTACACAAGGACACAGGACAGAGGTTGAGTCAACGTTAATCCATGTCAACTGCCTGCAAGTGTGATTTAGTTATTGCCCACACCTGTTAGGTGCCACAGGTAAGTTACAGGTGCTGTTAATTACAGAAATTAGAGAAGGATCACATGATTTTTCTAACAGTGCCAAATACTGTTGTCCACCCCCTTTTTTATGTTTGGTGTGGAAATATATCCAATTTGGCTTCAGGACAATTCTTTGTGTTTTTTCATTGAAGACAAATTAAATGAAGATAATAATACCAAAGAATTTGTGATTGCAATCATCTTCAGGAAGAAACTGAGTATTATCTGACAGAATTGCAGGGTGTCAATACTTTTAGCCACAACTGTATATATATATATATATATAATTTGGAAAAGCTGCACAGCACTCAGCAGACCAGTGTGAACTGGTGCAAGCATAGGACGCAGAGATTAAACAAACCAAGTAAAAGTCCATGCAGCACACAGCTACCACCAATGATGCACAGTGCTAACAAGCCATATGTGATTGAGGAAAAAATTCAAAAACTTACGTTTTTTCAAAAAACTCAATAATCTTTCTTTTAATCTGGAGTTCTTAGTACATACATTGGCCAATGTCTGCTTGCTCATCAACTACGACAAAGTGACTCCAGGTATGATGAGCCCTATCTGACATCCCTGCCTTCCTTGTCCACCCCTTGGGGGGTGGACAAGGAAGGCAGGGATGTCAGATAGGGCTCATCATACCTGGAGTCACTTTGTCGTAGTTGATGAGCAAGCAGACATTGGCCAATGTATGTACTAAGAACTCCAGATTAAAAGAAAGATTATTGAGTTTTTTGAAAATACGTAAGTTTTTGAATTTTTTCCTCAATCACATATGGCTTGTTAGCACTGTGCATCATTGGTGGTAGCTGTGTGCTGCATGGACTTTTACTTGGTTTATATATATATATATATATATATATATATATATATATATATATATATATATATTGTGAGGCACCGGCCGGGTCGGTATGCTGCGACCGGTATGTGCCTCCCTGGGTGCGTGCTCCAGTGCCGCAGGATGTACTCCATCCCAGGTATTAGATGGGATTCCTCTTCTCAGAGCAGAAGGGGTTAAGAGGACATAGGAACCCTGGGTGTGGTTCCTTGAGTCTGGAGTGAGATTCTCTCCAGTGCAGAGCCTGATTGAGGAGCTCTGAAGGAAAGTTGAAGTGGTCCCAAGAAGGGATTATCTCCGGTGGGGCTGATAGAGCCTGTCAGCGGTCAGGAGATACACCAAGCGGTGTGAAGTGTGCCGGCTGCGCTCCGGATCTGTGTTTTGGTGACTGTAACCGGATGGAGATCAATAAACCGTGAGTTGAGAACTGTCCGTGCCTGGTTCCCTGCCTCCCCGACACCGCTACACCTCACATATGGTGGAGAATGCGGGCATTGCCGGTCCGGTGAGGTGTAGCCGGCACTACCGTTGCCCTCTGTTCCGGTGGGGAAGTGACTTTTCATGAGGCTAATGAGCGGCTGCTAAGTAAGAGGAGCAGCAGTCATCATTGCGGCCAGTCTCTTGCGTGGTGCCCGGCATCGCATGTCCTGGATTCGGCCGGCTACATTACAACACAAACCAGCAGCCAGCATGGAGGAGGTGCTCAAGCCCCTGGTGCTGGCCCAGCAGCAGCAACAGGAAGCTCAGCAGCAGCAGGAGAGGAGGCACCAGGAGCAGATGGCCCTGTTGATCGAGGCTGTGCGGACCATACCGGGGGATCCGCCTCGAGGACCAGGTGACGACTGCAGCGTCCGGAAAGCTGTAAGACAAGCGCTGCAAACGATGACCCCGGGGGACGATGTGGAGGCATTCCTGGCCGTGTTTGAGCGGGTGGCTGAACGGGAGAGACTGCCGGTCGCCCAGTGGGCCGAGGTGCTGGCGCCCTATTTGACTGGTGATCCCCAAAAGGCATACATAGACCTGTGTACTGAGGATGCCCTGGACTATGGAGCCCTGAAGGGGGAGATATTGGCCCGTACCGGGGTCAATACATATGTGAGGGCCCAACGGGTGAGCCAATGGGCCTATGAGGAAGGCAAACCGGTGCGCTCACAGGCCTATGATTTGTTGCATCTGGTTAAAAAATGGCTGCAGCCTGAAGCCCTGAGTCCGGCTCAGATGGTAGAGCGGGTGGTGGTGGATCGCTTCGTGCGTACGCTGCCCGTCCCCATACAAAAGTGGGTGGGACACAGTGACCCGGGTTCCCTAGACCAGTTGGTGAACGTGGTGGAGCGCCATGTGGCCACACAGGAACTGATCCGGGACACTGGGACAATGCGGGCTACCCGCAAGGCCGCGCCCACCACACCAGACAGTAGGGACCCCCAACCCGGTCCCCGGGTGGGCGAGCGCCCGGCTCAGGCTGAAAACGGGCCTCCCCATGCAGCAAAGCGGCGATCCAGACAGCCGCGGTTTGGCCCCTGGTATAGCGGGGAACCACCCCGATGTAGAAGATGCCGGGAGGTGGGACATATGATGGCGCAGTGTCCCCTCAACGGGGAACCAATGGACTGTGACTATTCCCGGAGGCGGTCCATGTTCGCCCACCTCGTCGGAAACCGGGGCTCGGCCCCCCGGGATACTGAGAATGTACTGTGCCGCGTACGGCTTAACGGTCATGAGGTGACGGCCCTACTGGACTCAGGGAGCAACGTGACCCTCGTGTGTGCCTCCTTGGTCTCCAGGACCAAATCCACCGGCCGTACGGTCAGGGTGATGAGTGTCCATGGGGATCATCGCAGGTATCCAATGAAGCGTGTCACGTTTGCTACCCCAGCCAGGCGGGTTCAACATGTGGTTGGGGTGGTAAAGGATCTCCCTTATGATGTTGTGCTGGGGAGGGATATGCCCTTGTTCCGGGTATTGTGGAACGGGTATATGGCCCTTCGGATGAAGGATAGACAGGGCCCGGAGCCCGAGGATCCCGCCCCCGGGATACCCGGGAGACTTGATGTGACTAACCCCCGGGTGCAGAGCCCCGTGTGCCGGCCGCGCCAACTCCCCGTCCGGAATGGTGCAGCAGTGCCGACCCAGTTTTCCTCGTAGGGCCCCAGGGCTCTGTCGTTGGTACCCGTCCGGGGTTGGTGGGTGCCGGGGGCCCGAACGGGTTGGTTGCTCGTGGGGTCTGGCACTGCTGGTACCCCCGGGTGCCCCTGCTTGGCTCCGCCGGTGCTCCGCGCCGTGACGTGGTCCCCTCACAGGGCCCAGGGTTATGGCCTGGTGTTCAAACCCATATGCTTGAACATAGGGGGGGGATATGTGAGGCACCGGCCGGGTCGGTATGCTGCGACCGGTATGTGCCTCCCTGGGTGCGTGCTCCAGTGCCGCAGGACGTACTCCATCCCAGGTATTAGATGGGATTCCTCTTCTCAGAGCAGAAGGGGTTAAGAGGACATAGGAACCCTGGGTGTGGTTCCTTGAGTCTGGAGTGAGATTCTCTCCAGTGCAGAGCCTGATTGAGGAGCTCTGAAGGAAAGTTGAAGTGGTCCCAAGAAGGGATTATCTCCGGTGGGGCTGATAGAGCCTGTCAGCGGTCGGGAGATACACCAAGCGGTGTGAAGTGTGCCGGCTGCGCTCCGGATCTGTGTTTTGGTGACTGTAACCGGACGGAGATCAATAAACCGTGAGTTGAGAACTGTCGGTGCCTGGTTCCCTGCCTCCCCGACACCGCTACACCTCACAATATATATATATATATATATATATCGGGGAAATTGTTCCCGTACAGGTTTGTTGTGTGGACATATATTTTTAAAACTATTTTTTGTGAAGTCTTGCAATTCGTGCACTTTGTATCACCGTGTGTTACATTTTTTATATTTTTATATATGACCTTTATTTTCAGATTTTTTTTATCTTTGGTGTTCGTTCATTATAGAGGTAGATACTTCTGGGGTTGGGGCCGTGTTGTCCCACAATCCTAAAGCATTAAGTAACCTGAGGCTGTGTGACTTTCTCAAAATAATTCTTGTCTACTGAAAAAAATTATCATGTGGGAAATTCAGTTACCTGCTGTCAAGTTAGTTTCTAAATAGTGGTAGACCGTCTACTGGACTCCTCGTCTGGTCCGTTGAGAAGGGGGCGGGAGCTGGGGCCTCTCTGCCGTGAGTTCCGGCTTCATGATGTGTGGCGTTACCAACACGACAATGAAAGAGATTACTCCTTCTTCTCCCACAGGCATAGATCGTATACCAGAATCGACTTTTTTCTGGTTGATGATCAGACACTCTCGACCTGTGCCTGTGCAGAGATAGGACTGATCACCTGGTCGGATCAGGCACCAGTGTCCCTGGAGCTGAGGCTGGGCGGTGGGGGACCCTCGCCGCGCTCCTGGAGGTTGAACACAGACCTGTTGTCTGATCGGGGAGTCCAAGACGAGTTTGCCAAAAAAATTTCAGAGTACTTTGCACTAAATGGCAATCGTGAGGTCTCTGATGAGACCCTCTGGGAGTCTCATAAGGCAGGCATTCGAGGCCTGTTTATCCAAAAGTCCTCACAGCTGAAACGTCATCGGGAATCGCTCCGTTCTGGCCTGTTCCTTAAATTAGAACAAGCCGAGGCGTTAAACAAATTGGGCCCCTCTCCTGTTCTAACCTCGGAGATTTTCCAAACACGGAACCAGCTAAGAGCCCTATTGTTGGGCCAATATGAGAAGGGTCTGAGATCCCTCAGAAAGGTGCATTACACTGAGGGAGATAGGGCGGTGCTTGCGAGGCGCATCAAAAAAGAGCTGCGAAATCCATGATTACAGTTATGAGAGACGAAAAGGGGGCAGAGGTGCGCAATCCCGCAGATATTGCAGAAATATTTGCCGGATATTACGAGAGACTCTACAATTTAAAGAGTGACAGAGACACTCCGCAGCCGGTTCCATTGGAAATTAGTAAGTTTTTATCCAAGCTAAATCTACCTTCCCTTTCCGATTTAAGTGCTCCATTCTCGGATAACGAGATTATCAAAGTCATCTCATCACTGAAAGCAATGTCTGCTCCGGGACCTGACAGATACCCTAATGTGTACTACAAATCCTTCTCTGCTTGATATGGATAATATTTCATAATAATATTAACAAGTTGCTGCTCCTGTCCTAATTTATATAGACCAAGTGCCCGGCGATGAAAAGTAGACACCAGACACACAAAGTCAGATGTACACCCTTCCTTGGTGAGACCCAAGCTCCAAGTGTCTGTTTATTATAATAGACCGGACATTTTGTTCAATAAGGGGCTCGGCCAGCCCTACTCAGTTGTATTCATTGGTCAGTGGGCTAGTCCATGGCGGATCCATGAGGTCATCAGGGGGTGTGGTCTTGATCGAGTATTTCCAGGTAAAGTGGCATTCTGTGATTGGTCAATCTTCCCTGGACTCCAGCTTCAGTGATTGGTCAGTCTTCTTCTATGGCATTCGGCTTCCTCCAGGAACTCCTTATTGTAGACAGGATGTAGTCATAGGTCCAGTCACCATCTTACATACCATGGCATGGTTTGATGAAACAGGAAATGGCAGCCATGTTTAAGTCACAATGAAGCTTATGCAATGTAAAATATTACACTCTATGGATCGTTTCTCCCATGCCCTTATGTCTTAAGGTTAAATAAGTATTTGATCCTATGGCTCTCCTCAACATGCTCAACTGACTCCCTAGTTGAGACGGTTGTTTACACTCTGGGGAGACAGAGGATCCATTCCGGCCACACTAGTAGAGGCGACTATTTCTACGATCCCCAAACCTGGAAAGGCCCCAGACCGACCAGGGAACTACAGGCCGATTTCACTTTTCAATTGTGATTTGAAAATCTACTCCAAGCTGATTGCTTGTAGACTTACCCTTGTTCTTCCCTTGTTGGTGGGGCCAGACCAGGTGGGTTTTGTAGCGGAGAGACAGGCGAAGGACGGAACCAGACGGGTACTGGACCTCATTGGGGTGGCGGAGTCCCAGGGTGTTCCCAGTGCATTCATTTCTCTAGACGCTGAAAAAGCGTTTGATAGGGTGCACTGGGGATACCTCCGGGCGGTGCTGGGGAAATTTGGATTTGCTGGTCCGATCCTGTCAGCCATTCTCGCCTTGTATTCTAACCCCAGTGCAAGGGTCCTCTCCACGGGGTTCTTATCGCGGAGGTTCCTGATTACTAATGGGACCAGGCAGGGGTGTCCTCTCTACCTGATAATCTTCGCTTTGGTGATGGAGCCATTAGCAGCTTGGATCCGAACAGACTCTCGGATTTCAGGAATCCGGGTCGGGGACTCTGTCCATAAGATTGGTCTCTACACAGATGATATAATCATAATAAGCACCGACCTCATGACTTCCTTCCAGGCTATTATGTCAATCCTGTCGACCTTCTCTAGACTGTCGTTTTACAAACTCAACGGCTCGAAATCAGTGGTTCTGCCGATTTGTGTCCCCCCTAAACCTGCATCTAGACTCCAGGCCTCCTATCCTTTCCAGTGGTGTCCAAAAGGCATACCATACCTGGGAGTAACTCTTTGTCCCGCCTCCATGGTTGTATCTGTGAATATAGATGGCCTTAAACAGGCTCTGCAGAAGGCCTTAAATGAACATTTGGCCCTGGAGCTCTCCTGGATGGCCAGGATCCAGGCTTTCCGCATGATTCTTCTCCCAAAGATCCTCTACCTTCTTAGGTGCATACCTTTCAGGATTCCTAATAAATTCTTGACGAAAATTCAAAATCAGGTGAATGCCTACGTCTGGGCAAATAAGAAACCCAGAATTTCCAAAAAAATTATGTTTCTTCCTATGCACCAGGGAGGTATGGGAGTCCCAGATGTTAAATCATATCACAAAGCTGTAATCTTGGAGGAGGCCAAAACGTGGTGGAATGTTAGTGATAGACTTGACCAACTGAGATGGCTTCAAATAGAGAACCACTTTGTTAGAGGAGGTGATCTGAGGGGAACATTGGCTGCGGAGTCCCTCTCTCCGTTGAAGGGTTCACTTTTGGCGACCATGCCTTCGATTAAAACCCTTGTGGAAGTCTGGAGAGACTCCCTGAGAAATTGGACTAAGCTGCCCACTTCAATCATTCCGCTTTCGTCTCTAAAACTACATGTCCCCCCCTGGATGTTGCCCGCTGGTCCCAAGCTGGGATGAATTACCTGGCTGATTTATACACTAACAATAAACTTAAATCTTTTGATACTCTGATTGGGGAGGCGCCCTCGTTGAACACAGTCTTACAATACATGCAACTCAGGCACTTTCTCCACTCTCAACAATGCCGTAGAGAGCTGGGAGCTCTGCTTTCCTCTCCGACCCCATTTCAGATGTTTCTGCTCTCAGACCCTAAAAGATCTAAAGGCCTTTCCACCATTTACGCCGCCCTTCTGGGTCTGGACACTCCTGACAAATTGACATACATGCACAAGTGGGAAGCAGACTTGGATTTTGAATCTGATTCGGATGATTGGGAAGGAGCCCTGAAAATTATATCTAAATCAACTTGATGTATTTCACATCTGGAAAATTTAAAAAAGATACACCTAAGATGGTATATCCCCCCGACCCGGCTACAAAAGTTTAACTCATCCCTCTCACCCAGCTGTTGGAGGGAATGTGGAGAGAGGGGTGACTTACCCCACATGTGGTGGTCCTGTCCCAAAATTGCGTTGCTTTGGCACCAGATAGCGGAATTAACTTCTAAGGTGTTAGATACTCAGATCCCACTGACCCCACAACTAGTAATACTGCACATAGGGGCCCGGGACTTTTCCCCGGTAGTTAGTAAAATGCTGACATATATTCTAATTGCAACCAGATTGAGCATTGCTGCAAAGTGGAAGTCCGTTTCTCCTCCATCCCTTTCTGAAGTGATAAATAGACTTAATCTGATTTTTTCATACGAGTTTCATCTTGCTCTTACTAGAAGTGATAGAGAGCCCATGTTGGAAGCTTGGAAACTCTTGGCCTCGCACCCACTAGCGTCTCCTCTTCCTGGTTAAATAAAGCTCCTCACCTAGATGATTGGTATTTAGAAAGTCACAAAGTGAGCAGGATTTTGATTTTTCTGCCTCTCGCCACGTTTTGTTGGTCCACACGACTATATGCCCTTTTACATGGGATGTTACGTGCTTTTTTGTCCCCCCCCATTTTTACCTCACTCACTCCCCCCCCCCCACCCAATGATATTAGAGTCGTGATGACTAGTGACTTACTCTTTGTTGATATTGATTAACCTGTGACACTTTTAAATGTACAATTTTTATATTTGTTACTCTCTTCTCTCAATAAAAAAATTTATTGTGTTAAAAAAAGTTAGTTTCTAAAGAATGTAGGCGTTGTTTGGAAGGAGCTGTTCATCATGTATTAATGGTGACAATAACAAAAATTTAGCATATATTGAAATCAACCAAATAGTGGACCCCTAGACAAGCCAGATGGTCTTTATTTTTTTCTAGATTAAATTTTTCGATCACGTTCAGGCCAGAGTCTAACATTGTAACACGTAGCCTAGATTCCGTGCCTCCTGCAGAACCTCCATCAACTATTCTTCTTCAGGGTATTGTGGTAGCTGTGATATCCTCACAGTTGGAAGCAGAGGTCCACAACGCTCAGTCATTGGCTCCATCTTCTACTCCTGAGTCCAAGTTATTTGTTCCAGTGTATTTAAGATTACGTCTATTGCAGGAATTCCATGATTCTGTGTTGAGTGGCCACCTTGGGGTCACTGCTACCCAGAAAGATGTTGCTAGACTCTTTTGGTGGTTCTCAATGTATTAAAGATTTTATATCTTCTTGTGAAACTTGCGCACGTGCCAAAGTACATAATTGCTGGCCAGCCAGGGAATTGGCTCCATTGCCAATTACAGAAATGATGTGGACTCATTTGTCCATAGATTTCATCACTGATTCGCCTTTGTCTGGAGGGAAAACCAGTAGTTGGGTGGTAGTCAACCGATTTAGTAAACAAGTTCACTTTGTTCCTTTATCTGGGATACTCAATGCCGAAACGCTCTCCAAATTGTTCATTAATCATATGGTACAAATGCATGTGATTCCTCTAAATATTATATCCAATAGAGGGTGCAATTCATTTCTAAATTCTTGAGGGCTTTTTGTAAAAAATTGGAGATTGATTTGTCATTTTCATCTCCTTATCACTCAGAAACGAAAGGTCAGATCGAGAGGGCAAATCAGTCTCTGGAACTAATTTTGAGATTTTTTGTCAGAGATCAGCTGGAGGACTTAAAAGTTTGATGTTCTTACCGAACACATTCTTTACAAAAAAAAACAGTGCTCAAGTTTGGAGTTCAAGCGCTTTACGTATGCAAACCACTGGAGTAAATATCAGTGTGCGCAGGGATGCTTGGTGCTCGGCCCAGTGCGAATTGCTTGCAGTGTTTAAATAGCTCAAACTGTGGGTAAAATCAGCAATATCGTATGCAGTGTGTACAAAAAAAAAAAAAGAATCCTGCCCTCCCCCAAAAGTGCTTTGTTTATAGATCGCTCTATGTGAGCAGAGAGTAAAACTGCCTAATCAGAGACTTCAAATGAGGGTCGGGTCAAGAAACTGACTTCATAAAAGGAGTGGAGGTGTTACGAAAGTATATATCTCCACAGAGATTGAATCTTGAGAGGCTGACAGTTCTGTGGAAACTGGTGAAAATACAAAGAGAGAACAACGGAAAAAACACCATTGTCAGAGTTTACTACAGGCCGCCTGGGCAATCTGAAGATATGAATAAACTCTTTATGCATCATATGTCTAAGTTATCAAAAAAATACAACATAACAGTAATCACAGGAGATTTCAACTACCCAGACATTTGTGGGGAATCTCTCTCAGGCAAATCTAACAAGTCCAGGTCAGTTATCTGGTCTTGCTGACAACGTTATCTTCCAAAAGGTAGAGGTGAAAACAAGGGTATCTGCTACCTTGGATCTAATCCTTATAAACAGGGAGGAAAAGTTGAGGAGGTAAGGGTGGCTGGGACCCTAGGAGGCAGCGATCATACATCATAGAATTTTGGATAACTAGACAAGGAAAACTTGTGAATACTCAGACTTTAAAATTGGATTTCAGAAAGGCAGATTTTAAGGTATGGTACTTAGAATAATAATATAATAATAATAATAAAACTTTATTTGCATAGCGCCAACATATTCCGCAGCGCTTTACAGTACAATGGTACGTATAAGTTAAAATATACGATACTGAATGGTAGGTAATACAGAACAGTAGTTACATACAATAAATATAGAATCAATGAAGGAAATACAATAAAAAGGCAAAAAATAAAGGTGACCCTGCTCGAAGGAGCTTACAATCTAAGACAGGATGGGAACGCAAAGTACAGGGGCTTATAACAATGAATATCTTATGTCTAAATGACTACTGTTAGGGAGAAGGATAGGCCGCCCCGAAGAGGTGTGTTTTTAGGGAGTGTCTGAAGCTATGCAAGTTGTGGATGGTCCTAATTTCTTGGGGTACAGCATTCCACAGGATTGGTGCAGCTCGAGAGAAGTCTTGGAGTCGGGAATGGGAGGTTCGGATTAGTGCCGATGTTAGTCTGAGGTCGCATTCAGAGCGAAGGGGACAGGTGGGGTGGTAGACAGAGATGAGGGTAGAGAGGTAGGGAGGTGCCGCACCAGGAATAGCTTTGTTGGTGACAACAAACAATTTGAATTGGATTCTATAGTGTACGGGTAGCCAATACAGTGACTTGAGGATAGACTGGAGAGGGGAAAGCTTACTGCGGGGGAGGCCAGCTAATAAAGAATTACGGTAGTCAAGGCGGGAATGAATCAGGGCAACTCTGAAGGTTTTAGTTGTTTCCATGGTGAGGAAAGGGCAAATTCTGGAGATATTTTTCAGGTGCAAGCGACAGGAGCAGGTGAGAGATTGTATATATGGGGTGAAGGAGAGATCAGTGTCCAACATAACACCCAGACAGCGAGCCTGCTGACTGGGCGTTATCGTGGTGCTGCACACCGAGAGAGAGATGTCAGGTTTAGGGAGGTTGGCAGAGGGTGGGAGCAGAAGTAGTTCAGTTTTGGAAAGGTTGAGTTTCAGATAGAGAGCGGACATGATATTGGAGACTGCAGTTAGACAGTCATTGGTGTTCTGTATTAGAGCAGGAGTAAGGTCAGGGGAGGAAGTGTATAGTTGTGTGTCATCAGCGTAAAGATGGTACTGGAAGCCAAATCTGCTGATGGTCTGTTCGATCGGGGCTGTGTAGAGAGAGAAGAGAAGAGGTCCAAGGACTGAACCCTGAGGGACCCCAATAGTGAGGGGAAGAGGGGAGGAAGTGGAGCCAGAGAATGATGCACTGAAAGAGCAGTCAGAAAGGTAGGAAGAGAACCAGGAGAGAGACGTGTCCTTCATGCCAATTGAGTGCAGCATAGAGAGTAAGAGATGGTGGTCAACAGTGTCAAAAGCTGCAGAGAGATCAAGAAGGATAAGCAGAGAGTGGTCACCATTATATTTTGCTGTCAGAAGGTCATTGGTCACTTTGATAAGGGCAGTTTCTGTAGAGTATAAGGGCGGAACCCAGACTGTAATGGATCTAAAAGAGAGTGAGTGGCAAGGTAATGGGTGAGGTGGGTGTAGACCAGGCGCTCTAGGAGTTTTGAGATGAAGGGGAGATTGGAGACAGGTCTGTAGTTATTTGTGCAGGATGGGTCAAGGGACATTTTCTTTAGTAGTGGAGTAATAATAGAGTGTTTGAAGGAGGATGGGAAGATGCCAGTAAAGAGGGAGAGATTGAAGATTGTGGTTAAGTGAGTGGTGACCACTGGAGAGAGGATCTGGAGTAGGTGTGAGGGAATGGGGTCAGTGGGGCATGTAGTGGGACGTGAGGACGAGAGGAGCCTGGAGACTTCTTCTTCTGTGACTGGGTCAAAAATGGAGAGTGAGCCAGAGGGGATGTAGGGACAGATGGGAGAAACAACACTTGAAGGTTGGGAGCTGATTTCCTGACTGATGTTTTCTATTTTCTCTGTGAATTAAGAGGCCAGATCAACAGCACAGAGGTCAGTGATAGGGGCCTGCACTTTCAGATTGAGGAGAGAGTGAAAGGTGTCAAAGAGTTTCTTTGAGTTGTTGGCTAGTGAGGAGATCAGAGTGGTCTGTTTGGCGAGGTGAAGGCCAGAATTGTAGGTTTTGAGCATGAATTTATAATGGATAAAGTCTTCTGGTGAGCAAGTTTTCCTCCATAGGCGTAGAAAGAGAATAGGAGGGATCCAATGGCTTCATGTCTTAAGAACAGAAATGTCCAGGAATGATGAAAATTTTAAACAATGAGATTCACAAAGCACAATCATTAATAATCCCTAAAATAGGGAAGAATAGAAAACATTTAAGGAAACCAGGATGGATGAACACATAACTTAAATACATACTAAAAAGGGAAGAAAGATAATTTTATCAAGTGGAAAGAGGAATCCTTATCTAAAAAAGATTGTAATACAGTCTGCAGAACCTGCAGGACACACATCAGATTAGCTAAAGATGATAATGAATTAAGGCCCGAAAGACATAAAAAAAATAAAATGGGATTTTGGGGGTATGTCAAAAGTAAAAGAAAAGTCAGGAGATACTATAGGATTTAGACAAGATGAAAATTGTGACGTAATAAAAAATGATGTTGTAAAGGCCAAACTTTTACATTTCCATTTTGCATCTGTTTTCTCTCAGAAAGTAAATGTAACATCAACTGATCTTCACTGCACTATTGAAGGAATAGAAGAAACCAGGCTATCTAAAAAAAAAAGAGAGTAAGGCTGCCTTCAGTCTTGCGTTCACCGCTGCTGCGTATTGCGGTGGGAGAGCGCAAGCTGAGCGCATACACCGCCCATCCCTATGTTTAACATGGGGACGCAGGTGTATGCGCTCGGCTGCGGATGGCCGTGCGCATTGTTAGACTTCAATGTGTGATTTGTACACATGCAAACAAGGTCTCATCAGTGCAAAACAAAAAAAGGACCCTATAGCAAAGTAATTTGTTCACAAAAATGTAGTAACCAATGGCGATCAATCACTAATACTTATTTTTTGCAATAAATCACTTTAATGTTGTATCAGGGACACAGGCATTTATTGACATTTCCTGAAACCAGATGATCTAACTAATACATTTGTACTTTTGCATAGGAAAAAGAAAACATAACTAAAAGGTCACTTTATGGCCCACTGAAAAGCAATAGTTAAACATCACGCTTTATTGGAAGCCATTGATAAATTGCAGCCAAGATTTGTACGAGGACTGACTTTTAAACATGGCAATAAGAACTATTTAACATTCAAGCATACGACCCAGCTGATAATTTTTTTTCTTCCTAGCACCTAATAAAATGGTTTCTTGCAGAATTGTGGAAAAGTTAAATACAGTCCTGTCTTATTATAAGGTTTCCTGTTACAAGGCTGTATGGTATACACATATGTTATGTTTCATTGTAAATGAAAAAGCCCTCTATATAACACACTCTTTGTTGCCATGCTGCCCACTATTTCCCTCACGGCAGAGCCTTCAATGAAAGTAAAAGAAATTCAGCTTTCTAGTCTCTTTCCTATCGTTTGTACAGTCTTGGTTTTCTACTTCCTCTTGGTCCCACTTCCTATTCTGACCTTCCATGCCTGCTTTCTTTCCTTCAGAGAATGAGGGGCTATTATACAATATGAAAGGCCAGTTTCTCAGTATGTTGAGGATTGATGGACAATTTGGGCAACAATGAGCTGAAGAGACACAGATCTCGAATTACTAACATTTCAGTGGAAACACCTACTCCCTTCACATGTCTGCTTCTAAACCACCTCATTTCAAAGAAAAGGAGTCTAATCCGATCAGTCAAATGAGACCCTCTTACTATTTAATTTCTAAAGGGAAGTGACCCATGGCAATAGTAAATAAAAAAAATACCTAAATGAACCACCATTATAACGCATTCCTCTTTGAGCATTCTACGTGTTTCCATGCATTGGTTAAAATTGCAAAAATGTTGTTGCATTATTTTGTATCAAAATTAGAATACTTAAAAATTGGTAGCTTTTTTTGTATTCCATATATTTGTAGAAATGTTCTTGCTTGTCTTGTCAGACCCATGTATATATTAGCATGGTCATTGGTGTGAACATAGAGAATGAAAGGTCTTGTAATTGTTTTAATTGCAAAATTGGTTAGGCCACATAAATTAATCCATGCTCCTAATTAGAAATGAGAAAACCTGTTTAAGGCCAGTTTAGGGCTGGCATTTGGGGTATTCCCGTTATCAAATTCCTGGAGCCTGGATTGCCGTGGTCCAGTACACTGCGTACCCTGGCCAGTGCAAGCTGTTTGCTGTGTATGATCACCTCATACTGACCCTAAAATCAAGATTAATCGTCCATAATGTTTTGTGTAAAAATTAAAAAAAATGAGATCCCCGTCCTTCCACATCGAAAGTGTTACACTTATAACTGGCTGTATTTAGTCGGAGAGCAAATCCAGCCAATCACTAACTAGCGATAAGGGTTCATGTTTGGATCCCAAACATGCAACCCCATATCTGAACCTCAATGGGTTTGCTTATCTCTACTCCTAATACCGATTAACTTATATTCACCATCAAATTTTAGGGTACCTAAAGAAGAAAGCATATACACTCCCCGACAGAAGTTATGTTGCTTATCCATGTTATGAAAATAAAAGCTTATAACCTGACGTTAAATTCATTCATTGGTTATATATAAATTACTCTTTTGAAAGCTGAAACCCTCCGAAATTTGGTTTAGGTTAAGAAAATAAATTGGCATCAATGCTGAAATATTGATTATTTAATGAACACAGAATGGTCAGATTTTAGCAAGACATGAGTTTTGTCGCCTGGTCATATAATGCACCCAATCCTAGTTTACATCCTCACCTGTGCTCTGTAAATGATCGGTTAATAAGTGGGTGTGTCATAAAAGAAACCCAGCACCCCAGACCTTCACTTGAAGTGCAACTTGAGCTCTGGCAACTAGCCAAAAATCCACCCTGCGACCAAAGCCTTGATTATCAAGAGGCTGAAGACCAGATCCACTGTAGAGTTGGCTGGCACCTTTAATGTGTCTCAGCGTCAAGTACAAAGAATTAAAAAAAGATTTGAAGAGACTGGAGATGTGTTTGACAAGCTCAGGACCCCGCAAGACAACTGCTCAGGAGGAACGTTTGTTGGCTAGAAAATCCAAAGCAAGCCCCTCTTTCACTGCAGCAGAGCTCCAACAGGCCTGGTCACCTTAAGTCCCTGTATCAACTAGAACAGTTTGTAGGATTCTGTCTTGAAACGGGCTCCATGGTCAAATCAGTGCCCAGAAGCCAGCACTAAACAAAAGGCAAATAAAAAATCGTGTGGCATTTGCAAAGTCCCTTAGCCTGCTAAACAGATGGATGCTGGAAAAGTGGCAGAAGGTGGATTTCTCTGATGAATCTTCAGTAGAATTACACCACAGCCGCTGCACATACTGCAGGAGACCTACTGGAGCCCATATGGATCCAAAATACACCCAGAAAACAATTAAATTTGGTGGTGGAAAGATCATGGTCTGGGGTTACATTCAGTATGAGGGTGTGCAAAACATTTGCAAGGTGGAAGGCAATATCAATAGCCTAAAATATCAAGAAGTATTAGCTACCTCTAATATTTCAAATCATAAAAGGGGTCAAATTCTGCAGCAAGATAGTGCCCCATCTCATACATCCATCTCTACAACAAAGTTCCTCCAGGCATAAAAGATCAAGGTGCTCAAGGACTGGCCAGCCTAGTCACCAGACATGAAAATCATTGAGCATATTTGGGGTAGGATGAAAGAGGAAGCTTGGAAGACAAAAGCAAAGAATCTAGATGAACTCTGGGAGGCATGTATGGGCCACGTCACACACACAGATATCTGTGTAGAGATTGTTCACAGATCTCTGGTTGCAGTGAAATCATGGACACATTGTTACGTTTGTACGCAGCCACAAAATGGAACAATGTGTCCATGATTTCATTGCAACCAGAGATCTGCGAACAATCTCTGCACAGATATCTGTGTGTGTGACGTGGCTCTAAGACTGAATTCTTTGCTATTCCTGATGATTTCATTAATAAATTGTATGAATCATTGTTGAACCGCATGGATGCAGTCCTTCAAGCTCATGGAAGTCACATAAAATATTAAATATGACTCTAATAGCACCACAATTTCATTCACCAATGTTATGCAACATATACTTTTATTTCAAGTTAATTATTTGTTTGAAAACCACATTACTTTCTGTGGGCGACAAAACTTGTGTCTTGCCAAAATCTGACCATTCTGTGTTCGTTAAATGATCAATATTTCAGCGTTGATGCCAATTTATTTTCTTAACCTAAACCAAATTTTGGAGGGTTTCAGGTTTCAAAAGAGTAATTTATAAAACCAATGGATGAACTTAAAGGGATCCTGTCACCCCCAAAACACCTGTAAACCTATTAAAACCTGTCCCTAGAGCATATTAACACTTTCCCTACACTATTTCTACCTCCTAAATGCAGTAAATGACATTGACTAAAAACGTTTTATAAGTACCTGCTTAGTGATGATAATGAGTGACTATCTATTCATAGTCACTCATGAAGACTGTCCCTCTGCTTCATAGCACGCCTCCATAGGCGTGATCGTCCTCCTAGATTCAAATTGCAGCCTCCCCGCTGTGCCCTGTGTCGTAGGAGGCTGCTGTGTGGCTTGTGACGCGATCCGCGTCATTCCCGGCGCCCTGTGACGTATTTACAGCGGCGCCGCGCTGTTAGCTTCAAAATGCGCACTGCGCATGCCCAATGCGCATGCGCAGTGCACATTTTGAAGCTAACAGCGCGGCACCGCTGTAAATACGTCACAGGGCGCCGGGAATGACGCGGATCGCGTCACAAGCCACACTGCAGCCTCCTACGACACAGGGCACAGCGGGGAGGCTGCAATTTTAATCTAGGAGGACGATCACGCCTATGGAGGCGTGCTATGAAGCAGAGGGACAGTCTTCATGAGTGACTATGAATAGATAGTCACTCATTATCATCACTAAGCAGGTACTTATAAAACGTTTTTAGTCAATGTCATTTACTGCATTTAGGAGGTAGAAATAGTGTAGGGAAAGTGTTAATATGCTCTAGGGACAGGTTTTAATAGGTTTACAGGTGTTTTGGGGGTGACAGGATCCCTTTAACATCAGGTTATCAGCTTTTATTTACATAACATGGATAAGCAACATAACTTCTGTCAGGGAGTGTATGATTGAAAATTTGAGCACAACTTAAACTCCATAAAAAGTAAATGTGAAAACAAAAAAAAGAAACCTAATTATGATAAAAAAAAGTGTAATCTGAAGAAATATTATTCAAAGGGAACCTGCCATCTCCCCAAATGAAATTAGCTTGTAAATATGGGGTTAATCTGCAGGCTAATAGCTTTCCAAAGTAGCCTGGCTGCTGAAATGAATGCCTTGCTACTGAGAGGAAATTAACTTTATTCCTCCTGGCAGCATTTGGGTTCCAATCAGAGGTTCACTCACCCCTCAATTCAATTACCGTAATAATTTTTCCTATCACAATCTACAGGGTGGTGCAATTTATATGGATGCATCTAAATAAAATGGGAATGGTTGGTGGTATAAATTTCCTGTTTGTGGCACATTAGTATATGGGAGGGGGAAAACTTTTCCAGATGGGTGTTGACCATGGCAGCCATTTTGAAGGTGGGTATTTTGGATCCAACTTTATTTTTTCCAATGGGAAGAGGGTCATGTGACACATCAAACATATTGAGAATTTCATAAGAAAAACTATGGTGTGCTTGGTTTTAACATAACTTTCTTTCTGAAATTGCTACGATTCAGATATCCAATGACATTGAGGTTTCCATTGATGAAGAATGGCCCCACTATCTTTGTACCCCATATACCACACCATACCATCAATTTTTGTGTTCCAAAAGTCTTGGAGGGATCTATCCACTGTGGGTTAGTGTCAGACCAATAGTGGTGGTTTTGTTTATTAAATTCACCATTCACAAAACGTTTTGCCTCATCATTCATCTGAAGGCAATTGTCTATGCTGTGAAGATACAAGATGTGCAGCATCTGAAACAACAGATACTGGAAGCCTGTGCTAGCATTTCTTCTGCGGTGTTGCTATCAGTGTGTCAAGAGTGGGAGAAGAGGGTTGCACTGACAATCCAACACAATTGACAGCACTTTGAACATATTTTATAAGTGATGCAATAATCTCCATATACCCTCAGGGATACCCTCCACTCTCATAAGAGAGGGACCCCTAGAAGCAACTTGGGATAAATTGATTACCAAGAAACAGGGAGTAGACATTGAATAAGTGTAAGATGAAATTTTTATTATTAACTTGAATTGGAAGCTCTGGTGAGGGAGGTGGTGCAGATACCTGTCACCTCACGTCAAGCCAGCACTGTAGACGAACTCTTGATCACAAATTATTCATATGTAACAAAATGCAGGTCAGAGGAGGACCCGACCAAGCTAACATCACAATGTTAAAAATTACAGAACAATTAATATTCCTGGCATATCCGCTACACTTATTATATACAGGTTACATATATGCCAGGGGTTCTCTATTACAGTTGTAGACATACATTAATGGTCAAGTCTCCCTCAGAACATCATACCAGTTGTACATAGTTACATACAAAATACATTGGCAATTCACAGTGCTGTACCATTACCGGTAAAAATGGTGTTAAGGCACCTTGGTGAAAGGGAACGTAGGGGAGTGGGCCCCAATGCCGTTTCGTGGTTAGGCTACCTAGCCTAGCCACTTCATCAGGGGGATGATTAGGTGCTGCCTGTGCCCCACTGTTATAGGAGGCTGCAAATGGCCGAGTCACTGCGGACTGGAAGTGATGTTCCGGGTCAGGCCGCGAGATCGGAAACGACGTGCGAGCTCCGTCCTGCATCACCGCAGGACAGGCTCAGCGCGCCCCTCCCCAATCACAGGGCCCACGGCATCACGTTACCATGGAGACCCGCAGCCAACCCCGCTGCATCTCCAGGGCTCCCAGGACGCGTCACTGGGAGCGTAAGACACAGAGAGGACAATGTGCCGAGAGGAGGCAGGGAAGCCAATGGTCCCCAGGGGAGCGCACCGACAGAAAGCCAGGGAGTACATGCCCAAGTACTATACTACACGACAATCAAATATTAAGTTAAAAAAATACACATTAGGACCATATGATAACAATCATAACCAGTATATGATATTATGCAGGATTGCAAATGCAATCAATGGGAAGTGCTGTGTATTTTTGCATGTTAGATCCACAGATTAAATTCCAGTCCACTGTGTGCTTCAAAAAGGTCCGATTGTTGTAAACTTCCCATACTGAAGTAGTCCTGATAAAGTCACTTGCAGACACTCATTACAAATCCCCAAGAGGGGGAGCAGGTGCACTTGTGAACCACAAAAATATCACCCATAAAACCATATAAAAATAGAGCGAGTCCCAAAGGATCACGTTGATACAAATTGGGTGCAAAACCCTAGTATCAGGCAGTGATGGCTAAAAGAAGGAGGTGAACGACAGATGTTCATTCTGGCCATGCAGTGACATAGTGTCTAAAGACACTATCCACCGTGTTTCGCACTGTGCAAGCATCCTCCTGGTATCACCACCAAGGATTCCGCGATGTATAATGTAATCCCTAAACATCAGGGATGCTGGATTGCTGTCGTGGTGATCCAGGAAGTGTCACGGCAGTGTTTTGAGGGCGGCCTTGTCGATCACCGCAGGTGCCGCCAGAATGTCTCTCGAGTGCTACCCCACCCTCCTCCTCAGTTCCCTGGACGTCATACTGACATAGAACAGTCGGCAAGCACATGCGGCAAAATATACCACATTGCTTGTACCGCATGATATATACTGTCTAATGTCAAACGTCTGTACGCCTTCGGAAGAGGTGAAGGAACTTATGCGCTGGACATTTGGGCAAGCAACACAGTGACCACAGGGGTAACACCCCCTCAGGGGGCCCCTAGAGCCGAAAGGGTTCAGTGGAGCAGGGACATAGTGACTCTGGACTAATATTTCATGACCTCCTAGTAGTCAAAAGGGGTCTTTCAAGTCTTTTAGAACAGGGTCAGAATGTAGGACCAGCCAATGTCTGTTCAATACATCACGTAATGTCCCCCATCCCCCTCAACAGAGCTTCCAATTCAAGTTAATAAAAAATGTCATCTTAAACTTATTCTGTGTATACATTTTATAAGTGGTCATAAACTTGTAAATAACTCATGAAAGAATAAAGTTATGTTAAAACCAAGCACACCATTGTTTTTATTACAAAATTCTTAATACGATTGATGTGTCACGTGACCCTCTTTCCATTGAAAAAACTAAAGTTGGATCCAAAATGGCTGACTTCAAAATGTCCACCATGGTTACCACCAATCTGGAAAAGTTTTCTCCCTCCCATATACTAATGTGCCACAAATAGAAAGTTGATATCACCAACCATTCCCATTTTATTTAGGTGTATCCATATAAATGGCCCATCCTGTATATTTAAAAATAAAATCAGAAATCTTTCAATTTCTCAACAGCAACAAGGGCTAGTGTTAAAATCATAGTTTTGGAATTTTTTTTCAACAGCCAAACAGACATAAGCAGCAATAAACTGACTCTCAATCATTTATAAATTAGAGTTGTCTAGACATGCAATATTTTGAGCAAAGGTCATCAAGAAGTGAGGTAGAGGAGGTGAGCTGTAAGCATAACCTAATGTAAATTCTGGGTTCTATGTTATTCACAGAATAATACACATGTGTTTTGTTGTGCAGCCTGTTATGATAATGAGCCTGTTGAAAAGACTTCTTTATAAAACAAGAAGTCTATATGAAAATGAAAAATGCATGTAACATAACATACAAACGTACCATAAACAATAGGTCATTTTTTGATGATACATGTCCCTCAATCAATTGAGTAAAATGTCGATGTTATAACCCTTTGGTACATATGGAAGTAACAGTACATCTGCTCCATGTTCAGGGTTTGGAAGATAAGCCCACTCCGCACGTAACATACAGCCGGCATCTGTCTGTAAGAACACCAACTGAAGCTACCTTCGAATGCTTCTGTTTAAAGTGAACTTGTCACAAGGTTTTTCCCCTATAAACTACGGCCACCACTAGGAAGCCTTGATATACAGCTTTCTAGAATGTCTAAAATAAAATACCTTTTATTATAGTCACTTACAGGGTGGTCCTGTCCGATGGGCATTGCAGGTCTTGATCCAGAGCAAAGTATTGTAGTGTGCAAGCATGGGTGTTCTTTGACCTTTTCCCATGCCTGTGCATTACAGTACTGTGTTCTGCCCTTTGCAGGGCAGAGAGAAGTGTGCGAGCACAGGAGCGCATTGGAGGAACGTGTGTGAATGACATAGGACTCGTCACCCACAAGACGCTGTGAAGGGAAAAATAATCATAATGCTGGAATTAACATATTTTGGCCAATGTGCACAAAAAAACATGCAATGAAGAATCAAATGTTGTGAGTTCCACAAAATTGTATCTTTAAAAAACGCCACTGTGCCATGCCAAAAAACAAGCCTTCACACAGTTCCATCACTTGAAAAATTAAAGTTACGGATCTCAGAAAATGTTAAATATTTGTTTTATTATTATAACTAGCCAATGAGTGTTGTAAACACTAAACCCCAGAAAAATGGCATTTTTTTCCCACATTTTCCATGCATTACGTGATAAATTGCATGGGGCTGAAACTACAACTCAACTAGAAAAAACAAGCCCTTATATGGCTATGAAGATGGAAAAATAAAAAGTTATAGCTGTGAAACGAAGGGGGGGGGGGGAACTAAAGCACAAAAATGAAAAACTGCCTTGCCCTGAAGGGACCCATATATATATATATATATATATATATATATATATATATATATTAATCATTAGGATGGGGTCACTTTAACGTAGGTTCTCTCATGTAAGAAAATCAGATCAATTATACAAATGACAGTCGGCTTGAACTCTTATCAGAGTTTGATCTAAGTGTTAGCGTATCTGAGAGAATCGGAGCACTCTGTCAAGGAAAGATGGAGAGCAAAATGCATCCATCTTCTCAATCATGTGAGCCCCATGTAATCTGAATACAAGCCAATGATTTCCATGCAACCATAAACTTGAATCAGTGCATGCCATCTGATTTGCGGAACAAATCGCTGCATACAATTTTTTTATGACAAATTGGCATGAAAAAGAAAAACAATGATCCGCACTGCCCCAATGAATAACATGGGGCCGAGTCCTATCCGACAAAATATCAAATAGAACTTGTCCAATGTATACGGTGGTGTGAGCGAGCCTTTAGGGAGGTCTAATACAATCTAGTGCTTTATTAGGATTATTAGGATTACTGTTTAGCAGGGCAGACTTTTAAATATGTAAAATGTCTTCATTATTTTTTTATAGTGCATGTAAAATGTTTGCCAAAATATAAATCTCAGTAACTGGGTTTAAAAAGATTAACAGCCTCATCACAAAAATATTCTCCAATTGCTTTATAAAAATATAAGCGTAAAAAAATCAGAAAGATTTTTGTTATTCAATTTTCTGGTTCAACTAATGTTTTTAATAATTGTCGGAGGACATCTAATGTTTGAGTCTTACCATTGCTGACCCAAGATTCTAACACTTTGTATTTACACATTTGCACCTTGACAACGGTGAACCATTGGGGATTTCCTGCTGATCCAATCTTGGCAATGTTTTAGTCAAATGTCACATTAGTAGGAATTCCTAATCATCACATCTCAAATCTACACAGTTTTACTGCAAATACGAGTAAATTCATTCAGACACAGCGCAAATTCCTTCAGATAAAGCAAGTACACTTGATTTGTACAATATTGCCGGAATATAGTATGTAATGTGGACATGTTAGGGCTGCAGAGTCACCTAGTGGTGTTAACACAAAACAGCACAACGCACTTGAGTGTTTGAGAAGTTCTATACAGAGTGAGGCCAGGGTCACACTGACGTATTGCATCTGATGCCTGAGAATCAGATGCTAATTGCTAATGACAGCCAGCTCAAATTTTCCGGCACGAGTGCTATCCAGCATAAGATAACATTTTGCAACATGCTATGATTGGCAGGGTATATTAGATCATGCACACTCTAAGTCTAAGGGTGCGTGTAAAACAACGGACTGAACTCGGATAAAATCTGAGTGCAGTCCGATTTACGTGGACACGAGCAATGGAGGAGATTGTGAAATTAAATTCTCTATCTTCTCTGTACCTGGCATCTGATTTTTGATTGCGAGAGAAGCGCATCACGGTAAACTGACACTTGACTCAAACTCTTATTAGAGTTTGAGCGGAGTCTCATTACCATAATGACATTGACAGAGAATATTGGCTTGTGTGAGCATACCCTTACAGTGTTAAACAGGTCTGCAACTTTCCCAACTGGTAGGTCTGCACATTCAACTCAAAGGGTGGTTGTAAATCAATTGTGTACAAATCTAAAATCTATTTCTTATTAATTTCCTGTTATTCGTTGTATTTTGTACTGTATTAGTTGTGTTAAAAGGTAATCTGTCAGCTGCCCTATTGTCCCTAAACAGGTCTATGTTTATACCCGATGCTATTTCTGCATTCTAATAGACATCTACTCGTGTCTTTGTGATATCAATATACTTTCAAACTCAAGCTTTATTCTGCTCTTGTATCATGCAATTTTATAAGTACTAGTCCAGTGTGGTGTTGATACTTCTATCTATTCCTGCCTTCCATCTTGTCAACACGCACATCTGTGCGCAACTGACATGAGTTGCAAGAACAAGGTCTCCATCGGCAACTTGAGAATAGTGTGCATTTGTACAGCAATGTGCCTCCCTCACAATGAAGATGGCACACTATGCATGCCAAGGGGAAGCAAGATGTAGTGTGTATACTCGAGATCTACAAGGAGCAAACTACGACATCCTTCTACAAAATCACGTCGGTTGCAAAGAGGGGCATGCCCTTGAGGTTTGAAGCAAGACTAGACAGGATAAGTAAACACTCCGCCGGACTAGTCATGAGATATGGAGAAAACCACTTCCCCCCGCAACTGTAAAACCTGATACAATTGGATGCTCCCGCACCAGTATTTTTACTGATCCAGCATAATACCGGTGTGGTAGCAGCTAGCTGCATCAGGTTGTGAAAGTTTTTTACGGATCTGGTGAAAAAATACATTTTTGATAAACACCCCCTAGATAGCATGGCATATGTATACAGGGGCACAGCACCAAGTGACCTTTTCAGCTGGGTTTGTACTTTACCCAATGCGTAAGGCGCACGTCTCGTCCAGGGAGTCCCACCCAGACCAAGCCATAAACATAGAGAATAAAGGACTGCGCCTCACACTTTGATGTTTGATTCAAGTGATCTTTAATCCATATCTATACAAGCGACGTTTCAACCTTTATGAGGTCTTTCTCAAGCTCATTTTATCATCCAAATAATATATAGTGCAAAACCCTCCCATATAATTACAATGACTAATCACAGTGTTACAAACAATTAGTTTAATACATTACTTTCACTATCTTTAAAAACATCCCAGCAGATTGTCACGTGTCATACGTAACTGGTTTCTGGGTATGCTCAGTCAAAAAACCCGGATTTGGTGTCCAGATCCAGCGGGATCTGGATTCCATAACTCACTATTTTATTTTAGGCCACATTGGCCCAAATCCGGTCGTTTACGGTTTTCAAGAAAACATAAAAAAGTTACAAAATGCGTTTTTGGTTTCTGTTAAAAAGCATTCTCAGCCGGATCCATATGCAATTTCATGCTGCCGCATGAGCCTGCTCCCCATTGAAAGTCAACAGGGAAGAAACCTTATGCATATATTCTGCATACAGTTTCAGCCGTATTCGCCTGGATTAAAAAAAACGGTGGTGTGAAACCAGCCTAAAACAGGATTTGGTCACATCAAGCGTAATTGTATGTGCACACTCTCTGATGCATGGCCAAGAGGCGGCTGTGACAGCCGAGCCAAGGTTTCAGTTTACTATCAAACAAAACTATTATAAGTATGAATCACACTTGAATCTTCTTTCTTTCTACCAACAAACATTTTGTAATGTTCAATTTGTAAAAGATTTTCAACCTGACAAGTCAATAAAAATGTAAAATTGCCGCCATGCCATTATGGCATAGTTTGATAATTGTAGACCATTTTATCTCTAAAGGTATCGTCACACGCAGCAATATGGCTTCCATATCGCCGTAAATTTGTGTATTTCGGCGATGTGGCAGCGACATCGCCTGTGCATAGTGGCGTGAGACAGGGCAATTGTACGGCGAGAAATCGCTGGTGGAGCGCCCTGCACTGCAGTGAAATCAGGCGATAATCACCAGGTGATTTCTGCACATGGTGGCGTGTGACAGGGAGAAGGCGACGTACACAGTGGTCGTGAAAGAAACCAAGTGGGCGTGCTTGGATGTTGTGTTTTTCACATCGCATCTGCGGCGATTGGTAGGTGATGCTGCGTTTCGATTGGCTGGCCGTGTCCGAGGCGCCTTATTTGATGACCCGTGCATTCACGCAAGGCTCACCAATGGGAACACAGTTACTTGCACCAATCGCAGTGATAGGGGCAGCCGTGAAAAACACTCTAGCACGCCCCTATCACAACAGTATGGCGACATTGCTGCTACGATTGTGCCGTGTGACACGGCGATGTGTGAAGGGATGATTGCTTCCGGTCTTCTGCAGGCAATTTCCCGAACGCAGGATCGCCGTAGAACGCAGGCGAGATCTCTATGTGCGACAGGCGACGGTGATGTTCAAAAATGTCCCTAAAATGTGCGCGCTCACGTCAAACTGCCGTTGATATGGAAGCCATATTGCCACGTTTGACGGTACCTTAAAGCGAACCTGTCACCCCCTCCAGGCATCTAAAAATAACATAGCCACCTTCTGCAGCACTAAGGCTGCAGTCTCAGAAGGTGTCTATAGCATTTATGCTCCCTTGATTCACGGAAATAAAGACTTTTATAAAATCTGTTTCAAACCTGACCCAAGACCAGGAGGCGGATTTTCAAGCGTCTATCTCCCTCCTCTATGGTGTCAGTCATCCCTCTCTGCTCTCTGTGCACCGCCTCCAGGGCCATCTCCCTGCATTACAGAGCTTTGTCAGCTCTGCTACAACATAGAGCTGCTGTTATAGGAGACCCCACAGTAGTAAATCTAGCAGGAGGACGAGCAGACAAAGCACTGCCTGCTACATTGCAGCCCTTGAGCTGAGCTGTCAGCAGTGCAGCAGAGTTGAGTTTGTGCTTTAGATCAGGGGCTGAGGACGGAGCAATGCTGCTGGGTACAAGAAACTGAAAGTGAAACCTGCTCAGCTCAAGGGCTGTTATGTAGCAGGCAGTGCTTTGTCTGCTCGTCCTCCTGCTAGATTTACTACTGTGGGGTCTCTTATAACAGCAGCTCTGTTGTAGCAGAGCTGACAAAGCTCTGTAATGCAGGGAGATGGCCCTGGAGGCGGCGCACAGAGAGCAGAGAGGGATGACTGACACCACAGAGGAGGGAGACAGACACTTGAAAACCCACCTCCCGGTCTTGGGTCTGGTTTGAAACAGATTTTATAAAAGTCTTTATTTCAGTGAATCAAGGGAGCATAAATGTTATAGACACCTTCTGAGACTGCAGCCTTAGTGCTGCAGAAGGTGGCTATGTTATCTTTAGATGCCTGGAGGGGTGACAGGTTCGCTTTAAGGTCCTCTATTTTCAATCAGAGATGTCATTTTACGAGCTAGATATGATTTTTTTTTTCATAAAATTAACAACTGGGTAGTTATCCATTGTCCAATGAAAAAGGGACATCAACCTGAGCTCCTCTGTCACTATCCAAGTGTGGATGTGAAATCAGGTCCGGCAGCCTGACCTTCTGAGACTGAAAGTGTAACCGTTGTTTTAATTTTTATTTCATAGATCAACATTACACATGAATATAAGCATGTTTGTAATATTTCTTAACAGACAAATTTGCTTCCTTCTCTGCCAGAATTGATCAGTCATTATCAAAATTTTCAATTCAAGGTAAAATCTATACTGTGTTCCAAATTATTATGCAAATTGGTTTTAACTGTCATAGGGTTTTATTTTTATTTTTTTCAATGAAACCCATTGATGGTATTGTGTCTCAGGGTTCTTTGGATCATTGAAATCAATCTCAGATATCTGTGATAATTAGTTTGGCAGGTGAACCCAATAAAAGGAAAAGTGGGTGCTCCACAATATTACGCAGGCAACAGTTTTCAAGTAACATGGGAAAGAAAACGGATGTCTCTGCTGCCGAAAAGCAACAAATAATGCAATGCCTTGGACAAGGGATGAATACATTTGATATTGCACGAAAACTTAAGCGTGATCATCGTATTGTGAAGAGATTTGTGGCTGATTCTGAGCACAGATGTGTTCGTGCAGATAAAGGCAGAATGAGGAAGGTTTCTGCCAGGCAAGTTCATCAGATTAAGAGAGCAGCTGCTAAAAAGGCCTTACAAACCAACAAACAGATATTTGAAGCTGCTGGTTCCTCTGGAGTCCCTCGAACCTCAGGGTGTAGGATTCTTCAAAGGCTTTCTGTGGTGCATAAACCTACTATTCGGCCACCCCTAAACAGTGCTCACAAGCAGAAACTGTTGCAGTGGGTCCAGACATACATGAAGACTAATTTTCAAACAGTCTTGTTTACTGATGGGTGCCGAGCAACCCTGGATGGTCCAAATGAATAGAGTAGTGGATGGTTGGTGGATGCCACCATGTCCTAACAAGGCTGCGACAGCAGCAAGGCGTGGAGGAATCATGTTTTGGGCTGGAATCATTAGTAAACAGCTGGTAGGCCCCTTTAAGGTTCCTGAAGGTGTGAAAATGACCTCTGCAACGTATATAGAGTTTCCAACTGAGAACTTTCTTCCATAGTACAAAAAGCAAAAACGTGCCTTTAGGAGCAAAATCATCCTCATGCATGTCAATGCACCATCTCATGCTACAAAGAATACCTCTGTGCCATTGGCTGCTATGGGCATAAAAGGAGATAAACTCATAGTGTGGCCACCATCTTCCCCTGACCTCAACCCTATAGAGAACCTTAGGAGTATAATCAAGCAAAAGATCTATGAGGGTGGGAGGCAGTTCACATCAAAACAGCAGCTCTGTGAGGCTATTCTGACATCATCCAAAGAAATACAAGCAGAAACTCTCCAGAAACTCACAATATCAATGGATGCTAGAATTGTGAAGGTGATATCAAAGAAAGGTTCCTATGTTAACATGTAACTTGGCCTGTTAGGATGTTTTGGAGTTAAATATCTTTCTATTTCGGTGAATGTGACCTGTTAATGCTGTAAATTCAACAAATGACCATTTTCAGTTCTCTCAAACATATCAAATGCTTACAAACTCTACTGTGCGTAATAATTTGGAACAATGCTTTTAGAGTTTTTTAATTTTGAAAATTATACTGTTATCATAGGGAGATTTCTTCAATAAAATTTGTTGTATACTCTAACGGGTGATGACTTTTATTACACTGACTGTCATTTGAACCAACCATTTAGAAAAATCAGAGAAAAAGAACATTTGCATAATAATTTGGTGTATATTCAGTAAAGACTTTCCCAATACTGAGATAGGAGATGGCAGTTGGTACTGATTATACAAGTGAACCCCTGTTCGGGTGCCTGTCTACCAAAACTAAAACAGTGGCCTAAGGTACCACACACCAGAATCAGATTGTTGCCCAAGACACTTGTCACTCAAAAACTGAAGGGAGGTGAATTTAAGGCGCTCTGTAACGAGGACATGCTTCTTGTCAAACAACAAGAAGGATGTTCTAATGTTAACATTAATTCATGATGACGGAAGCAACCAAATTTCTGTATGCGGGGCAAGTTCTAGTGTTACAAACATGGTGGTTTTTCATACAGAATACTTAGTGTTCCTGGTCAATAAAGAATAGGCTTTACTATTGTGTTATGTGTGTATTATAAAAACCGTTATACCTGCTAAAACTCTCCATATGTACTGTGGCATGCTGCCTCTTTTTATATTCTGTAAAAGGATGGGTTGTTCTGCCCAAATTTTGGTTCCTACTTTGGTGGGCAGGGAATGTTGTAATTTGCCAGTGTCACATTGCACATCTGCCCCTCATTTGAGGATTGAGTGCTACAGAGACGATTTAACAACTAGTCCCTATGAAAAAAAAAATGAAAAAAAAGATTGGCAGTAGCCCTGAATATTCTTTTATCCTGTGAACATGCGCAGCTTTGCAACATTGTTACACTCATCCATTTTGAAACATGTTGGCCTTTATTTCAATACCTTTTTTTTCCAGCTCTTGTGAAAAAACAGAGGTATGCTTCGTCAGAACGGTACAGTGGAACCTTGATTTATTAACATAATCCATTCCAGGGAGTGTGCTTGTAATTCAAATCGCTTGTAAATCAAAGCAAATTTTCCCATAAGAAATGACAAAAGACAGACGATCCATTCCACAATCCAAAAATATCTACTGTACTCATATACATGTACATACAGAGCTGTAAAATTATTGCAGAAATATCGTACAGTAAAACATAATAATGCCCTTGTAGCCCCCATCATCCCCACGCAGCCCCCAATAATATCCCCATCATCTCCATACAGCCACCAATATCCCCTTGCAGCCTCCAATATCCCCATCAGCCCCTTGCAGCCCCCAATATCTCCTGGCAGCCCCCATCATCCCTATACAAGCCGCAATATCCCCATGCAGCCTCCATCATCCCCATGTAGCCCCCAATATCCCCACTAAGGTTCCTGCAGAAAGAAACAACCACACATACTCTTTCTCACACTCCCCCTCTCACACCTCACCAATCTGCCGCTGCAAGTATTGTGCCTCACTGGGCACCACACTGAGCTCTCTCAACTGCCGTAGATTTACAGGAAGCCGACGGCCAATCAGATGCCTGCAGCTGCTAGTGGCTAATTCTCTGGCGACCACTGGTATCTGATTGGCTGGAATAAATACAGTGGTGGCAAGCGGCGCACAACGGCGTGGGCGGGCGGCCAGTAAATATCTAGAATCATTAGCATCACAGCAGCATCACATATGCACACTATGTGCAGTGTCGGCTGGAACCTGGAAGTGAGGAAAAGACTACAATGCTCATAATCCAAATCATTGCTCATTAACCAAGTTACAATTTTTCAGAAATGGTAGCTCGTATTTCAAAATTCTCGCAAATAAAGTTCCTAGTAAATCAATGTACCACTGTATATGCAAATTTAATGGCAAATGTGATGCTGGGGACATTGTACCGTTTGGGCCTGATCGTTCAGTCAAACTATACTAATGGCGTTATGTTTGCGCACAAGAGGAATAGTTCTATGAATTTTGGGAGCCATTTCCTCACCTCTCACTAATATTTATAAAACGTTTGTGCTAAATATGACACTTTGTTGAAAAAAATTAAATATTTTTACACTCATTTTGATCTAAATCCTGTAATAAAATGTGGGCTCAACAGATTCATTACATTCCATAAATGAATTATTCGTGGTGTGTAGTTTAGAAATGTGGTCAGTTGTGGTATTTCTGCTGTTTGGCATGTCAATAACTGAACATCAGCCATATTTTTTTTCCAAAATTTAAATAGTGATCAGTCCAGTCCATTCCAAGTGCTATCGTTTGTCCTAACAGAGGTTTCTGACCACACGTGGGGTATCGGCACACTCAGAAGAATGTAAGTAACAAATTAAGTGGCCCATTATTTCATGTTACCTCTTGTAAAAGTTTAAAAATTTAGGTTAAAACAATATTTTCATGAAAAAATAAATTACCGTATATACTCGTGTATAAGCCGAGTTTTTCAGCCCAAAATTTGGGCTGAAAAGTCTCCCCCTCGGCTTATACACGAGTCACTACGGTATTGTGCTGTGGTGGGGGCTGTGGGGCCGGGGCTGTGGAGGCTGGAGGAGGCGGGGGGAGGCTGCTGTATGAGCGGCCCCATCACGTGGGGCCGCTCATTATATATGCACTGCTTCCCCCTGTCAATCAGCGGCAGGGGGAAGCAGTTCATATATTCCCCCCAAAAGCTGGCACTCACCCCCCCTTGTAAGGCCCCCCCCATCGCTGCTTATACATTACCATTCCGGTGTTCTGATCCGCGCCGCTCCTCGGTGCTTCTTCATGCTCCGTCCTCGCTGGCTGCATCCGGGGATCTCCGGCTGTCGCAGCGATATGACGTCATCGCGCGACGGCCGGAGAATGGAGATCCCGGATGCAGTCAGCGAGGACGGAGCATGAAGAAGCAGCGAGGAGCGGCGCAGATCAGAACACCGGAATGGTAATGTATAAGCAGCGGGGGGGAAGCCTTACAAGGGGGCCGAGTGCCAGCATTTGGGGGCTGTTCGTACCCCAGGGCTGCTGGGTACCCCCTGGGGGCTGCTGGGTACCCCCAGGGGGCTGTTGGGTACCCCCTGGGCTGTTGGTACCCCCAGGGGCTGCTGGGTACCCCCTGGGGGCTGTTGGTACCCCCAGGGGGCTGTTGATACCCCCAGGGGGCTGCTGGGTACCCCCTGGGGGCTGTTGGTACCCCCTGGGGGCTGTTGGTACCCCCTGGGGGCTGCTGGGTACCCCCTGGGGGCTGTTGGTACCCCAGGGGGCTGTTTGTACCCCCAGGGGTCTGCTGGGTACCCCCTGGGGGCTGTTGGTACCCCAGGGGGCTGTTGGTACCCCCAGGGGGCTGCTGGGTACCCCCTGGGGCCGTTGGTACCCCAGGGGCGTTGGTACCCCAGGGGGCTGTTGGTACCCCCAGGGGGCTGTTGGTACCCCCAGGGGGCCGTGGTACCCCCGGGGGCTGTTGGTACCCCCTGGGGGCTGTTGGTACCCCCAGGGGGCTGCTGGGTACCCCCTGGGGGCTGTTGGTACCCAGGGCTGTTGGTACCCCAGGGGCTGTTGGTACCCCCAGGGCTGTTGGTACCCCCTGGGGGCCGCTGGGTACCCCCTGGGGGGTGCTGTATAACCCCTGGGGGGTGCTGTATAACCCCTGGGGGCTGCTGTATATACTGCTGAGGCCTGTATACCACTGGAGCTGCTGTATATACCACTGGGGCTGCTGTATATACCACTGGGGCTGCTGTATATACCACTGGGGCTGCTGTATATACTGGTGGGGTCTGTATATACCACTGAGGAGGCTGCTGTATACCACTGGGGTTGCTGTATATACTACTGGGGCTGCCTGTATACTACCACTGGGGCTGTATATACTACTGGGGCTGCTGCTGTATACTACCACTGGGGCTGCTGTATACTACCACTGGGGCTGCTGTATACTACCACTGGGGAGGCCTGTATACCACTGGGGGGGGCCTGTATACCACACTGCTGGGGGCTGTATACCTCTGCTGAGGTCCACCCTTGGCTTATACACGAGTCAATAGGTTTTTCCAGATTTTTGGGGCAAATGTAGGGGGGTCGGCTTATACACGGGTCGGCTTATACACGAGTATATACGGTAAATATTTCTATATCATGTGTTCTCACATTGTGTGTAGTAACTGTGGGTTTAAAATCCTAACTATGTTCTTGGATAAAATCTTTGAAGGGTCTAGTTTTCAAAATGGGGCAAGTTGTGGGTGGTTTCTACTGTTTAGGCACCTTAAGGGCCCCGCAAATGACACATGGTGCACACAATCTATTACAGACAAATTTGTGTTGCAAAGTTCAAATAAAGCTCCTACCCTTTCGAGCCCTCCTGTTTGCCCAAATAGAGGTTTCTGACCACATGTGGGCATTGCCACACCCAGAATAATGTGGGACACAAATTGAGTGGTCCATTTTTTCATGTTATGTCTTGCAACAGTGAAAAATTGGGGCTAAAACATTTTCGTGAAAAAAATTGAAATCTTTCTATTTGTTGATCTAATGTTATTATATTGTGTGTAGCTTCTGTGTGTTCAAAATCCTCAATAATCTCCTGCATAAAATCTTTGAGGGATCTAGCTTCCGAAATGTAGTCACTTGTGGGGGTTGCCACTGTTTAGGCACAGTAGGGGCACTGCAAGTGCAGCATGGTGTCCACTATCACTTCCAGATAATTTTGCGTTTCAAAAGTAAAAGAGCGCTCCTTCCCTTCCCAGTCCTGCTGTACGCCCAAACCATAGTTTTCCAGCACATATGGGGTATTGGTTCACACGTGAGAAACTGCAAAACATATTGTATGTTGCATTTTCTCCAGTTACCCATGTGAAAATGCAAAAATTGGGACTAAAGTAACATTTTTGTGGTCACTAAAAAAATGGTTTTGTAAATTTTGTTAGTAAAATGAGAAATTGCTGATAAAATTTTATCTCTACTAACTTCCTAACAAAAAAATTATGTTTAACAAATGCTTCTGATGTAAAGTAGACATGTGGTAAATGTTCTTTATTAACTATTTTGTGTGGTAAATCATCGGGTTTAAAGGGAACCTGTCACCTGGATCTAAGCCCCTACACTATCACTACCTGTCCCTGCACCTTCCTAGCAGCTCCCTATCTATCCCTCTCTGAGCTAAATCCGCCCTATAAAACTGCAGAAAAATAACTTATAACTTACAGAAGTCCCTGAGGCTGGGGACTGAGAAGGCGGCGCCAGGCTCCATTCTGCCCCTCCTCAATGCAGCAGCACACGCCCCGCTGGGCGGCATTATTCTTTCTTCATCGCCGCCTCCTCCATTTGGAATCTCCCGCCCGCTTTACACCTATCATGTTGTGGTGATGCGACCTCGATGTGTCCCCTGACTGAGACACAGCATATGGGAGATTGTATCTTCTGCTTGGTAGCAGCACACACAGGGTGAGCTGCTACTGGAGCTAAGTGCTGATTGAAATCACTGACCCCCAGGTGTGCGGGTGAATAGGAGATGATATGTGCTGCCCTGGGCTGTGGGAAGGGGGTGGAGTGTGTCAGGACAGCAGCAGGAGCTGCTGGGATTGTATGAGGTTCTACTCGGCTGTGCCCCGGTGTAACAGGCCAGACTAACCCCCCCGACCAGAATATACTCGGGGTTAAAGTGGCCTAGGCCAGATTATACCCCTCCGTATACCACAGCAGCTTTAGATCAGGGCTCCAAGCAACACATGGGGGCCCGAGGCAGCACAAAGTGGCCCCAGGCAGCAGAAAGTGGCCCTACGCAACATACAGGGGCCCCAGGCAGTGCTAGGGCCCCAGGCAGTGCTAGGGGCCCCAGGCAGTGCACGGGGCCCCAGGCAGTGCACAGGGCCCCAGGCAGCACAAAGTGGCCCCAAGCAGCACAAAGAGGCCCCAAGCAACATACAGGGGCCCCAGGCAGTACTAGGGGCCACAAGCTACACACAGGATCCCAGGCTACACACAGGGGCCCCATGCAGCATACAAGGACCCCAGGCAGTACTAGGGGCCCCAGGCTACACACAGGGTCCCAGGCTACATACAGGGGCCCCATGCAGCATACAAGGGCCCCAGGCAGTACAAAGGGGTCCCAGGCAGCGCATGGGGGCCAGAGGCAGCACACAGGGGCCCCAGGCAGCACAAAGTGGCCCCGGGTGGCCCACTGCCTGGGGCCCCTGTATATTGCCTGTGGTCACTTTGTGCTGCCTGGGGCCCCTGTGTGCTGCCTGGGGCCCTTGTATGCTGCATGGAGCCCTTGTGTGTAGCCTGGGATCCTGTGTGTAGCCTGGGATCCTGTGTGTAGCCTGGGGCCCCTAGTACTGCCTGGGGCCCCTGTATGTTGCCTGGGGCCTCTTTGTGCTGCTTGGGGCCACTTTGTGCTGCCTGGGGCCCTGTGCACTGCCTGGGGCCCCTAGCACTGCCTGGGGCCCTAGCACTGCCTGGGGCCCCTGTATGTTGCGTAGGGCCACTTTCTGCTGCCTGGGGCCACTTTGTGCTGCCTCGGGCCCCCAAGTGTTGCTTGGAGCCCTGATCTACAGCTGCTGTGGTATACGGAGGGGTATAATCTGGCCTAGGCCACTTTAACCCCGAGTATATTCTGGTCGGGGGGGTTAGTCTGGCCTGTTACACCGGGGCACAGCCGAGTAGAACCTCATACAATCCCAGCAGCTCCTGCTGCTGTCCTGACACACTCCACCCCCTCCCCACAGCCCAGGGCAGCACATATCATCTCCTATTCACCCGCACACCTGGGGGTCAGTGATTTCAATCAGCACTTAGCTCCAGTAGCAGCTCACCCTGTGTGTGCTGCTACCAAGCAGAAGATACAATCTCCCATATGCTGTGTCTCAGTCAGGGGACACATCGAGGTCGCATCACCACAACATGATAGGTGTAAAGCGGGCGGGAGATTCCAAATGGAGGAGGCGGCGATGAAGAAAGAATAACTCCGCCCAGCGGGGCGTGTGCTGCTTCATGGAGGAGGGGATGAATGGAGCCTGGCGCCGCCTTCTCAGTCCCCAGCCTCAGGGACTTCTGTAAGTTATAAGTTATTTTTCTGCAGTTTTATAGGGCGGATTTAGCTCAGAGAGGGATAGATAGGGAGCAGCTAGGAAGGTGCAGGGACAGGTAGTGATAGTGTAGGGCTTAGATCCAGGTGACAGGTTCCCTTTAAGGGCATAAAAATTAAATGTTTGAAAGTTGTGAAATATTCACATTTTTTGCCATTTTTTTTACATTTTCATAAACGCAAATAATAACAACCAAAATTCACCACTAACATGAAGCACTACATGTTACTACTTCTGGACCGACATACATAACAGCAGCTGAAAGGGAAGCAGTGAGATTGAGATGCCACCGAAGTAATCCAAAACTACAGCTTAGGCGGGAAAAACTCAGAAAGATATTGTGGCAGTTTTTATTTTATTTGTGCTATAATACCGTATATACTCGTGTATAAACCGACCCGTGTATAAGCCAACCCCCCTACTTTTGCCCCCAAAACCTGGGAAAACCTATTGACTCGTGTATAAGCCGAGGGTGGACCCCAGCACAGGTATACAGCCCCAGCAGTGTGGTATACAGCAGCCCCAGAGGTATATACAGCAGCCCCAGTGGTAGTATACAGCAGCAGCCCCAGTGGTATATACAGCAGCAGCCCCAGTAGTTAGTATACAGCAGCCCCAGAGGTATATACAGCAGACCCAGTGGTAGTATACAGCAGCCCCGAGGTGTATACAGCAGCCCCAGTGGTAGTATACAGCAGCCCCAGTGGTATATACAGCTCCAGTGGTAGTATACAGCAGCCCCAGAGGTATATACAGCCCCAGTGGTAGTATACAGCAGCCCCAGAGGTATATACAGCCCCAGTGGTAGTATACAGCAGCCCCAGTGGTATATACAGCCCCAGTGGTAGTATACAGCAGCCCCAATGGTATAGCCAGCCCCAGTGGTAGTATACAGCAGCCCCAGAGGTATATACAGCCCCAGTGGTATATACAGCCCCAGTGGTATATACAGCCCCAGTGGTAGTATACAGCAGCCCCAGAGGTATATACAGCCCCAGTGGTAGTATACAGCAGCCCCAGTGGTATATACAGCCCCAGTGGTAGTATACAGCAGCCCCAGAGGTATATACAGCCCCAGTGGTAGTATACAGCAGCCCCCAAGGGGTTTATATAGCAGCCCACAAATGCTGGCACTCGCCCCCCTTGTAAGGGCCCCCCCCCCGCTGCTTATCTTACCATCCCGGTCTTCTGCTCAGTGCCGCTCCTCGGTGCTCCGTTCTCCATGCTCCGTCCTCGTTGCATCCGGGATCCCCGGCCGTCGCGCGATGACATCATATGCCTGCGACGGCCGGAGATCCCGGATGTAGCAGGACGGGAGCATGAAGAACGGAGCACCGAGGAGCGGCGCTGTGCAGAAGACCGGGATGGTAAGATACGCAGCGGGGGGGCCCTTACAAGGGGGGAGAGTGCCAGCATTTGGGGGCATATATGCACTGCTTCCCCCTGCCGCTGATTGACAGGGGAAAGCAGTGCATATATAATGAGCGGCCCCGACTACCGTATTGACCCTTGTATAAGCCGAGGGGGAGACTTTTTAGCCCAAATTTTGGGCTGAAAAACTCGGCTTATACACGAGTATATACGGTAAGTCATCTTCAATAAAAAAAAAAAAACATTTTATTTTTTTATCTTAATCTATTTCATTTAGTCCAAGCAGTAATCTCAGAAATGCGACATTACAGAAAGTTTCACACTGATGCATGGCCTACCCTGTTTCCCCGAAAATAAGATAAGACAGTGCCTTATATTAATTTTTGTTAACGAAGATGTGCTAGGTCTTATTTTCTGGGGATGTCTTATTTTTTCCATGACGAAGAATTCACATTTGTTGTTAAACAAAAAAAATTAACATTTACTATATATTGTACAGTAGTTGTCATGACAAACCAGCCCCGATCATCCCCATCATTCTTTTGCAGCCCCGAAATATCCCCATCATCCACTTGCAGCCTCCATCATCATCCTCTTGCAGCCCCTATCATCCTTTCTCAGTCCACAATATCCCCATCATCCCCATTGTCCTTTTGCAGCCCCAAAATATCCTCATCATCCCCTTGCAGTTCCATCTTCCTTTGCAGCCCCCAAAATCCCCATCATCCCCTTGCAGCCCCTAACATCCGCATCATCCTTTCTCAGTCCCCAATATCCCCATCATCCGCTTGCAGCCCCCATCATCCACATCATCTTTTTGCAGCCCTCAATATCCCCATCATCCTTTTGCAGCTCCAATATCCCCATCATCCCCTTGCAGCCCCATCATCCCCATCATCTCCTTGCAGCCCCCAATATTCCTATTGCGGTAACTGAAACAAAAAAAAACACACATACATATACCGTACACACATCCACACACACCCAGACACATCTTTTCTCACCAGTCCTCCACAGTCTGCGCTGTATGTATTCTGGGAACCACTCTGAGCTCTTCTGGCTCAGCTACTGTACATGTAAGCCTCTGGCCAATCAGAGGCCAGCAGCCGCTTGCCAATCAGAGGATTGCATGTAATGTCATGCGCCGACGTTAGCAGCTGGTCCCTGATTGGCCAGCGGCTACTGGCCTTTGATTGGCTGGCAGCTGCTATTAATGGTGCTGAGCCAGTGAACTTGTCCAAGTAGCGCTAGGAATACACACAGTAGCAGTCACCTGAACGACGGCAGTAGGTTAAATACAGTATAATTACAGGTACATGCCCTGGTCTTCTGTTCAGCAGGCATGTTTCCCAAAAAAACTTTAGTAGGTCTAAATTTTAGGGGAGGCCTTATATTTACCACTTCATCAAAATCTCTACTAGGTCTTATTTTGAGGGGATGTCTTATATTTGGGGAAACACGGTAAAAAACATAGAAATGAATTAAACAGGTTGCGCCAACTTCAGAAGTTATCCTCTATGCCTCGGTTAGGGATTACTTCTCAGATCACTGGGGATGTCTGACTGATTGAACAGCACCTTGCTTAAAGGGAACCTGTCAGGTCCCTTTACCCCTCTAACCTATCTCTACCTGTCCCTTCAGCTTCCTGTTTCCTAACCATTCCTCTCTACTCTAAAGGCACCCTATAAAGAGGGAGAAAAATAACTTCTATAGTTACATACAGTCTTCAGTTGGAGACTGGAAAGACGGGCACCAGGATCCATTCCTCCTCCTTGTTTGGTCTCCACACGCCCCGCTAGGCGTCATCGGTCCGTCTCTTGATCGCCTCCTATTTTTGAAGTTGCCGCCTCTTCTGCTCCTATGAAGCACCGGCTGGAACGTCACATCTGACCGATGCATTGTGGGTGCTGATCACGTGGTATGGATTGGCTCCGACGCATGCACAGTGCGCATATTTGAAGCTGGCCCGTACCATGAAGCTCAGCCCCACAATGCACCGGACAGGATATGATGTTCCGGCCGGTGCTTCATAGGAGCAGAAGAGACAGCAACTTCAAAAATAGGAGATCAAGAGACTGAACGATGACGCCCAGTGGGGCGTGCGGAGACCAAGCAAGGAGAAATGGAGCCCAGAGCCTGCCTTTCCAGTCTCCAACTGGAGACTATATGTAACTATATAAGTTATTTTTCTCCCTCTTTATAGGGCACCGTTAGAGCAGAGAGGGATGGTTAGGGAAAAACTAGGGAGGTGCAGGGACAGGCAGAGATAGGTTAGAGGGGTAAAGCGACTTGACAGGTTCCCTTTAAAGAAAAGGCTAATTTTTAATGGAAGCAACAGAGACACATGAGAGCAGCATTTGGCAATCTACTGCAATCTCATTCAGAATTAATGAGGCAATCAGGAATGGGACTCCCATTAATAAATAAATACCTACCCCCAGCAATTGGGAAGTTGTCCCCAAAATGCAAAATAGTTTTAATTGATTATTTCTATATTTGGCAGTTATCACCTATCCATTGATGGGGCACATTGCTGGGACACCCAAAGATATCAAGTACAGGGCTTTTCAAAGCCCCATCTGAATGTAGCGGTGCTCAGACATATGAACAAATTGCATTTCTTTATTCTCTATGGGACTGCAACAAAAAAAAGAGTTGGCTCCCTCTGACAGCTCTATAGTAAATGAATGGGGCAGTGCTGCATATGCACAGCCACTGTTCGATTCAGACAAGGCAATTCAAAGCCTTGTACATGAGATGAATAGGGGAATAACCCATTAATAACAAGGGACTGACAAGGGAAGAAAAATGATACTATATGGGGTTAAATTTTAGCCTCTATAAAAGGCATCCAATTCATCAAGCAAACTTCATTTATGCAATAGTGTCTGCAATCAATACTGAATTTGCTGCTGACAAATTTATATATCCCACGACAAAAGTCAATGCCAATATCCTTGCAATAAAACCCAGCAGGGATTATCACTTTTATTCAAACAATTCCAATTTATGATGAATTTTCATGTGGTTGTTTTAGTCTGAGTGGATTTACATCCTGTCACTCTGGTTTTCTCATCTCAAAATTCCTCAATTCCTAATAAGATGATATTTTTTATCCTTCTCTTATTTCGGTGCTGAAAATTTGCTCCGCAGAGAGCACTTGATAGCAGTACTACAGATGAAAGTGTATGTTAAATCATTGGTTATACTGAATCTCTTCCAAGTCTAATGAGACAGGATTTGCAGTTATCGAAAATAAATGAAGGTAGCTCCATTGGTAAAACTGAAGACTCCCACTCAGTCATCCTCCATCCTGTCCAGGTGAGCTATAAATAAATAGACATACAGTGTTGGCCAAAAGTATTGACACCCCTGCAATTCTGTCAGATTATACTCAGTTTCTTCCTAAAAATGATTGCAATCACAAATTCTTTGGTATTATTATCTTCATTTAATTTGTCTTCAATGAAAAAACACAAACGAGAATAAAGCAAAAAGCAAAACATTGATCATTTCACACAAAACTCCAAAAATGGGCCAGACAAAAGTATTGGCACCCTCAGCCTAATACTTGGTTGCACAACCTTTAGCCAAAATAACTGTGATCAACCGCTTCCGGTAACCATCAATGAGTTTCTTACAATGCTCTGCTGGAATTTTAGACCATTCTTCTTTGGCAAACTGCTCCAGGTCCCTGATATTTGAAGGGTGCCTTCTCCAAACTGGCATTTTTAGATCTCTCCACAGGTGTTCTATGGGATTCAGGTCTGGACTCATTGCTGGCCACCTTAGAAGTCTCCAGTGCTTTGTCTCAAACCATTTTCTAGTGCTTTTTGAAGTGTGTTTTGGGTCATTGTCCTGCTGGAAGACCCATGACCTCTGAGGGAGACCCAGCTTTCTCACACTGGGCCCTGCATTATGCTGCAAAATTTGTTGGTAGTCTTCAGACTTCATAATGCCATGCGCACAGTCAAGCAGTCCAGTGCCAGAGGCAGTAAAGCAACTCCAAAACATCAGGGAACCTCCACCATGTTTGACTGTAGGGACCGTGTTCTTTTCTTTGAATGGCTCTTTTTTTCTCCTGTAAAGTCTATGTTGATGGCTTTGCCCAAAAAGAGACAACAATCTTCCAAAACATTTTAGGCTTTCTCAGGTAAGTTTTGGCAAACTCCAGCCTGGCTTTTTTATGTCTCGGGGTAAGAAATTGGGTCTTCCTGGGTCTCCTACCATACAGTCCCTTTTCATTCAGATGCCGACGGATAGTACGGGTTGACACTGTTGTACCCTTGGACTGCAGGGCAGCTTGAACTTGTTTGGATGTTAGTCGAGGTTCTTTATCCACCATCCGCACAATCTTGCGTTGAAATCTCTTGTCAACTTTTCTTTTCCGTCCACATCTAGGGAGGTTAGCCACAGTGCCATGGGCTTTAAACTTCTTGATGACACTGCGCACTGTAGACACAGGAACATTCAGGTCTTTGGAGATGGACTTGTAGCCTTGAGATTGCTCATGCTTCCTTACAATTTGGTTTCTTAAGTCCTCAGACAGTTCTTTGGTCTTCTTTCTTTTCTCCATGCTCAATGTGGTACCCACAAGGACACAGGACAGAGGTTGAGTCAACTTTAATCCATGTCAACTGGCTGCAAGTATGATTTAGTTATTGCCAACACTTGTTAGGTGCCACAGGTAAGTTACAGGTGCTGTTAATTACAAAAATTAGAGAAGCATTACATGATTTTTCTAAGGGTTTCAATACTTTTGTCCACCCCCTTTTTTATGTTTGGTGTGGAATTATATCCAATTTGGCTTTAGGACAATTCTTTTTGTGTTTTTTTCATTGAAATAAATTAAATGAAGATAATAATACCAAAGAATTTGTGATTGCAATCATTTTCAGGAAGAAACTGAGTATTATCTCACAGAATGGCAGGGGTGTCAATACTTTTGGCCAACACTGTAGGTACAATTCCCACACTGAAGCTTAGTTAATGAATGAGAAATAGGGTTATAGGGTTGGTCCGAATGCAAAAAGTAACTTAATTTAATTCCCTATACAATTGATGCTATAATCTAATCTACTTTCTAATATACTTGCATTTTTTTTTCTAGTTCTTTTGAGAATCCCAGTGTATGTTGGTATTGTCAAACCAAGTGTCATCAGGGCAAGAGTCTGTGGCAGTGACCGCAGCCTCTGCTCCCTCCCTAAAATGAAACTTCATCAGGATGCTCATCCCTGCGCATGCTCTGTCTCTGATCTGTCTCTCCCTGCTCTGTGCCTGCTGTCCCTTCTCTATGCACTGCATGATCTGCGATCTCCACATCGCTTGCTCTGTTATCTGCTCAGATAGGAAAGGATCAACCGGTAACAGAGCGCTGTCTATAGCTGGCATTCAGACCAGTGATGTCACCAGCAGGCGTAGCGCTAGTGTTCGGCATGCGAGGTCTAGGCACCGCTCCGTTACTGCTGAAAATGGAAGAAAAATAAAATGTGTGTTAATCAACATCGATCTGGGGCTCCATGCAAAATCTCACCTTGTGGGGTATCCAGGATCATGAGGAAGGCAAGAGATCAGCCTAAAACTACACGGGGGGATCTCAAGGCAGCTGGGACTACTGTCACCAAGAATACCACTGGTAAGACATTACGCCGTAATGGATTTAAATCCTGCAGTACCCGCAAAGTCCAACTGCTCAAGAAGCAAATATGCAGATTTTTCTGATGTTTTCCAATGAACACCTTAGTGATTCTGAAAGTGACTGGGAGAAGTTGCTTTGCGCATCAATGGGACAATGGATAGAGCCATATTCCGTAAAATCCTGAGTGACAACCCCCTTCCCTCCACCAGGACATTAAAAATGGGTTGTTGCTGGGTCTTCCAGCATGACAATGAACCAAAACATACAGCTAAGGCAATAAAGGAGTGGCTCAAAAAAAAGCACATGAAGGTCATTTAGTGACCTAGCCAGTCTCCAGACCTAAATCCCATAGAAAATTTATGGAGGAAGCCGAAGCTCTGAGTTGTCAAGTGACAGCCCCAAAATCTTAATGATTTAGAGATGATCTGCTGTACCAGAGGGATCAAATGTTATTTCTCTCTTCAAAATGCAAATACATTTATATAATTTAGACAATGTGATTTTCTGGATTTTATTTTTGATATTCTATCTCTCAGTGTTAAAATTAACCTACCCCTAAAATTATAGACTGTTCATTTCTTTGTCAGTGGGCAAACTTGCAAAATCAGAAAGGGATCAAATAATTATTTCCTTAGCTGTATATATATATAATATATACACACATACATACACTGGTGACTAAATTAGACAACACTGATATAAAAAACCATAAAGTCATATGATTATATATATATATATATATACTAGCTGTAGTACCCGGCTACGCCCGGGTTAATAAATAACTGCTGTTAGCTATAACAAAAAAGAATTTGAATATGTCATATTAATGACCTGTAAGAAAATAGAAGCTGAGCTGTGATTGATTGCTATAGGCAGCCTAACAAATCTCCAGCCAACAGTAAACCCTCCCCCTGGCCGGGCAGTATATGTTGCCTCACACATACACATAATAGACAGCTCATGTGACTGACATCTGCCTTAATTCCCTATATGGCACATGTGTTGCACATTGGTTGTTTTTAATCAGATGTTTATGTTTGGAAAATAAAGATAGCACACGTATGAGGCGAGTTGTGTGAGGTAATTTGTGCACATCTGTGTCTGTCTGTGTGGTGTGTGTGTCCCTGGGGTGTGTATGTGTGTGTCCCTGTGGGGGGGGGTCTGTGTGGTGTGTGTCTCTCTTGTGTGTGTCTCTTTGTGGTGTGTGTGTGTCCCTGTGGGGTGAGTGCATGTGCCCCTATAGGGTGTGTATGTGTGTGCCCCTGTGTGGGGGGGTCTGTGTGGTGTGTGTCTCTGTTGTGTGTGTCTCTTTGTGGTGTGTGTGTGTGTCCCTGTGGGGTGAGTGCATGTGTCCCTATAGGGTGTGTATGTGTGTGTGTCCCTGTGGGGGGGGTGTCTGTGTGGGGTGTGTGTGTCTCTGTGTTGTGTGTGTCTCTTTGTGGTGTGTGTGTGTCCCTGAGGGGTGAGTGCATGTGTCCCTATAGGGTGTGTATGTGTGTGTGTCCCTGTGGGGGGGTCTGTGTGGTGTGTGTGTGTCTCTCTTTGTGGTGTGTGTGTCCCTGTGGGGTGAGTGCATGTGTCCCTATAGGGTGGCTATGTATGTGTGTCCCTGTGGGTGGGGGAGTCTGTGTGGTGTGTGTCTGTGTTATGTGTGTCTCTTTGTGGTGTGTGTGTCCCTGTGGGGTGAGTGCATGTGTCGCTATAGTGTGTGTGTGTCCTCTTGGGGGTGTGTGTGTGTCTCTGTGTTGTGTGTGTCTATTTGTGGTGTGTGTGTGTTTGTTCGGGTGCGTGGTGAGTATCCAGTGTTGGGGCTGCACTTTAGCGACTATACACTTGCAGTTACTCTTTGTGTGCGTGTGGTGTGCATACATATCCCCGTGTGTGGTGAATATCTCATGTTGGGGCCCCACCTTAGTGGCTATATGCTGGTATATGCTGTTAGTCTTTGGTGCTATCATTAAGCCCCTCTCATTCACAACTATCAACTGGTAACTGTCACTCTTTCCCCATTATGTAGATAGGGGCAAAATTGTTTGGTGAATTGGAATGCGCGGGGTTAAAATTTCGCCACACAACAAAGCCTATGATGCTCCCGGGGTCCAGACGTGTGACTGTGCAAATTTTTGTAGTTGTAGCTGGCAGCTGTCGATTTTCCTCCAAAACTTTTTATTCACTTTTTCCCCATTATGTAGATAGGGGCAAAATTGTTTGGTGAACTGGAATGCGCAGGGTTAAAATTTCACCTCACAACATAGCCTATGACTCTCTCGGGGTCCAGACATGTGACTGTGCAAATTTTTGTAGTTGTAGCTGGCAGCTGTCGATTTTCCTCCACACGTTTCCTTTCCCTTTTTCCCCATTATGTAGATAGGGCCAAAATTGTTTGGTGAACTGGAATGCGTGGGGTTAAAATTTCGCCTCACAACATAGCCTATGACGCTCTCGGGGTCCAGACGTGTGACTGTGCAAAATTTTGTGGCTGTAGTTGCGATGGTGTAGATGCCAATCCCAGATATACACACACACACACGTTCAGCTTTATATATTAGATATATACACACTAGCTAACAGACTACTATACTACTATACACAATTACTAATAATTATATCCCACTCACGTTACCTAACCATACATCCACCCACTATTAATTATACCCGTCCGCCTGACACTGAACTATCCTTGAACATAAGGGGTTAACAGACCACAAAGCAAAAGGGGGTTAACATATAATGTAGGGTAAGCAAAGGGTTAACACAGAGCAGAGGGAAACCAAGGTTTACAAGTAGCAGGAAGGGAAGTAGAGGGATAGAGTGCAGGGAAAGATTTGATACTTCACACTCTGTTGATGCTGAACGCTGAAGAACACAGGATGATGCTGGATGTCCTCAGACACGGAGGCTGGGAGCTGCAGGAGATGAGAATTTAACACTGGAAAATCAGTGGAGGGGGGACATGAATCTGGGAGACACATGGAGGGGAGAGAGGGAGATAGGATAGTGTTGAGGGGCTGTGGTCAGAGAGGACGTGTATATCACAGTTCCTGCTTTTTAAGCTATCTCAAGTCACATGTACATGGCAGACATGCCCCTGCATACGTGATTGTCGTACCATGCACTCCTTGAAATGTCATATGTCTGGTAAAACGATTATATCACAACAGACTTCAGACACTTAGACAGCGATTCCTGACAGAATAATGGACTTATTGTCCCTTATTCTGACAGCCTTGATCATCCTCTGATATGGTGTGTTTTGACTATAACAACAGATTTCCTTTCAGAAGAGTGACAATCTTGCTTGGTATGTGCAGACTGACAATAGTCTGAAACAATAGCGGCAACTTCAAAATGGAAGCTGTGTGTGGATATAATAAATGTATAATGTGGAGGGAGATGTGAAGGGAGATTAGGAACACCTGTGAGGGCATATATGTTGCATTAAAAGACACATGCAACTATAAATCTACATATATATATTGTTCTGAGACTCTTCCCTTCTACAATAGGCGCAACAGAGAATGGGAAGTGAGGGGATGGGATTGGTGCAGACACAGTATAAGGTGTAAGGGTGGATGGTTGCAGAGAAAGTATGAGTAAGGGGGGATGAATGAAGACACAGGATCAGGAGTGAAAGGGTGATTGTTGCTGACACAATATTGGGAGCAAGGGGGGATGACTGTGGAGATAGCCAGGACAGTGTGAGGTTCTCAAACTTTTTGCCATATCTGCTGTTTTTGCTTTGAATCTAGTTTTTTCTGTTGGCCATCTTGCTTCCTGTGCTGCTGCATCCACCATGCTCTCAATAAGTATAGAGTCCTCAGCTTCTTTGTTCCCACCCAGTCCTTGCCTCTGGCTCATTTAACACTAGAAGTCCCAGAAATTTCGAGCTCCCCCTGAAGTTCCGAAAGAGGGTCAAATGACCCTTAGTCCAAACTGAATAGAACTAACTAGAAACTAAATGGCTAAACTCAATGGAAAACAACAACCTCCTGTGGTGCGACAGTAATGGCCTTAATTACAGAACCAAAGACGGTGATTAGAGGATGTTAGCTAAAATCCTTCAGGTCATTCGACCTGTCTCTGGGTTCCAAAGGTAGAAATGTTAAATGACCCCTCTCTGGGACTTCTAGTGTTAAGCAGCCTCAGCTGTTCAATCAGTGCTTCTGAATCCTGTCTGAACCTTGTCAGTATTTTGAAGGAAAAATGTGGTCAGTGAGGAGCGCTTTAGAGACGAGGGACTATAGGGAAAGCTGCAATAGTTGACAAACCTCTTTATTAACACAACGCGTTACAACAGCGGGCCGCTGTCTTCATCAGGTGAATTTATCAGACCACATTTTTCGTTCAAATCACTGTCAATCCCCTCTGAGGTTTGTGGCTGGAGCTGCTAGAGATCTGGGATGCTACAATAGCCTGACAGCCATCACATGACTGGAGGATGCCCCACGTGATTCGGACCAGGAAACAGACGAGGAGTGGACCGGGAGCGGCATCTTGTCAACAGAGCAAATCACCGAAGTTGTGCAGGGGTGCACAACAGTGGCAGGTGAGCGGCTAATCCCCCCACCGTTATAATTGCTGTCCCTACTAGACCACCATGTACCTCTCATAGTGCTTTCTATATCTGTTTTTGTCTCCACATATGCACCATGTCAGTAGTCTGGCCTCCTGAAGACTTGTGGACCTTCTATTAGAGCCATCCTCTATTTGGATCCCTAGAGCCTGTATGTACACAAGAACCCTGCTGCTGTGCCATAGAGAGTTGTAACGAAAGTAAGAGTGACGGTGAAACTATTCCTTGAGATTTATGCTGAATATAAGGATTTATTCCTGCTTGCCATTTTTTCAGCCACGGCATCTGCAATTTATGTTTCACCCTGCCCCTATTTTGTGCATTTATTTATATGAAGTAATATAAGAACTTCCTAAGCAAGCCTGTGTCTCCTGGGTTCCCTTGCACCCATGCATTAGACTCTATACTGACAGTATTTAATACGTAACAGAGTGTAGAATAAAAAAATGTGAGGTGGCACAGAATAGAGACTGGGCAGTGTGGGGGCAGTATGGAGAGATGTCTTCATGGAGGGACAGTGTCAAACCACAGAAAGGATGAGAAAGTATTGCGAGGAGTGATAGTGTGATGAGAGGGCACAGAAAAGACAGGACAATAGAGGTTGACACAGTGTGGAAGACAGTATGAAGAGGGGGCCCAGTTTAGAAAGAAGACAGCAGTGTGGAGGACATGTACCTATATGGAGGGACAGTGTGTGCATCATATTTTATACAGGGAACACAGTGAGGAGCAATCATTTATTCAGTAGCATATTGTAGGGCAGATATTTTTAGTCAAGAGTATTATAATCATTCTACTAAGGGTATTGTGCTGGAATGTGCTGAGCAAGACCGGAGAAAATGGAAGCTGTGGCCATGAAAAGTCATCATGGTGTCTGGACAAGATGAAGAAAAGAAAGAGAATGATTTTGATTGACAACATAATACAAAGGTACCTGGAGGTAAATAATTTCTTATGATACTGACTAATTCTCATCATTATTGTGGTTTGTATATGGTCTGATGATGACTGGTAACAACTCCCAGTATTTTCTTACCATTGCTAAGGACATACAGGGAGTTGTAGGGTCATGCGATACAAATATATATGGAGCTGACTTGACATTACAATTAATGTACCATGTACTGATGAATGTTTTTGTAATGTAGTCCTGTACTGATGAGGGCTTTGATGCTGTGTTTCTGTACAGCTAGTAGTTCTGATGATGAATTTCTGTACTGATGAGGGTTCAGATGTTGTGTTTCTGTACTGATGAGGGTTCTGGTGATGGATTCCTGTTTTGTTACTGGTTCTAATCCAACACACATATAACAATCCATAACTTGTATGGCTATGTTAATAAAGTATTGTGCCATCTGACAAGGTTTTTATTTATGTTAGGGGCATTATAAGAGTTGTCCCAAGTTTGTGATGTGTCTGCAGTTATTCTATGAGACGGCAGACTTCTGAATTCTCTCGGCGCATGCATTGTATGCTGTCAGGATTCGCTGGTACCAGCTATGATAGTGGGAGTTCATGAAACCACAATTATGCTAGTTACATACATTCAGTTATGTGTCAACTAGACATGCATGGCCTCTTGCAATACAAGTGAATTGAGTGAGGCCAGACAAGTCTACTCGGAATGTGGCCAGAAGTACACAAATCACATACTTGTGCTCATATGACGGTCCTTTCTTGCCATTGGCAAGACGAGAATCTTAAAAGGGTATAGTGCATGCGCTGCGAGAATTCAGAAGCCCATAGTCATCTCCAAAAGCTCCCAGGGGTCAGCTGGAGGGAATGAGAAATTAACTGAGCCTGTGCACCTGAATTTAACCCTGAAGGTATGGCTGGGTGCCCCTTCCTCTTAGATCCTATTGGCTACTTGGCAGCCACATTTGTGTATCACCTGGGGAGTGGTGGAAGGGGAAAATTGGGCACTGAACCGTATTTTCCTCTAGCTTTAGTCAGAAGCACGTTCCTTAATCAGCACCGTGACTGCCAATACTCACCATCAGAATTCAGCTATGCTTGCTGGTTCCAGCAGCATAATCACATCTCCACATATGTGATTTTCATATGGTCATGTGACAACTTTTCTTCCTGCTTTGGTTTTTCACTAAACATTGAGAGACGTGGCTGAAAGTGTGAAAACCGCGTATGAAAGATTGGTCACATGATGACTACTCAAATGCTTGGGGAAGAGGCACCAAACTGAATCCTTTCCCCTGTTCCCCTGTTGCCAAAAAACCTAGATACAACTGTGCATTATGGAGAGTGCTTGTGTGGGTGACAATATTATGTAGCGGTTCAGTATGGGGAAAGGATTAGATTATGAAGTGGGGCACTGTAGGGGGATAATATGGAAAGGGCTACTGAGAGAGGGGTGATTATTATGGAAAAGAGAACTTTGAAAGGGGGATCTCATGGAGAGAAGTACTGTTGGAGGGGTGGGAGAGCCACTGTGAGAGGGGTTTTATTATGGATAGAGACTCTGTGGGAGGTAATATATTATGGAGAGGCTCGGTGTGGGGGGATGACATTATCAATAGAGGCACTGTGGGGGGAGGGGAATATTCTGGAAAGGCTATATGTCTGGGCTATATTATGGAGAGGGGTAGGATGGAAATATTATGGAAAAGGGCTGCATAGTGGGACAATATGGAGATTACAGAGAGTGGCAATGTGGGGGGGGGGAAATTTCTTGCAGGAAGCACAGTGAGGGGCAATTATTTATTTAGGGGCAAAGCATGGGAGATACTTATAGAGCAGTATGAAGATGCTATTATTTTAAGGGCATCATATCAGGAAGTGCTACTTAAGACAATGAAGAAAGAAGTCTAGAGAAACAAGCACTGGGCATGAAATATCATGACGTCTTTACTACAGAAGACACAAAGGGTGGGAACGACTGCAATTAGTGAAAATGTCCCCTATAAGGTACCTGAATGTAAATGTTTATTTGTGATATTGACTACATCCCATCAACGCTGTAATTCCTGTATGGTTTTCAGTCTGACGATGGCTGGTAACAACTCCCAGTATCTCCTTACTATTGTTAATGTAGTTTCAAACAATGCAAATATGGGGCTGACCTGACATTACATTTACTCGCTGCACTATGCTTGGTACTGTATAAGTGTCCTGACGGTGGTTCTACAACACGAAACAATCACTGATCTCAGGGAGACCAGTCTTAGAAAACACTGCGGGCAGCCGGCTAAAGCGCTCAACACAGTGCATTCATAGGCGCATTGCCCCCTGGGAATTACGAATATGTAAATAAAGTCTGTGGAGCCTCGTTTAGGAGTCTGTCTGTGGATGGATACCTGGCCTTGGTATTCCCTTGTCATATCTTTAAACTCGTAAAGAACTGGATATTGACTCAAAGGGCCACTTAATAGGGTGGTTATGGTGGTCTCCTCAAAAAGCTACCCCATAGCTAGGTCCTTCCCTGGGGGATATCTGGCTAGTCCTGTGTCGAGGCTCCACAGACTTTATTTGCTGACGGTGGTTCTGGCATAGCATTCTTGTACTGATGGTGGTTCTGACAATGCAATCATGAATTAAAAGTGGTTATGATGCTGCATTCATGCACTGACAGTGGTTCTGGTGCTGCATTCTTGTACGAATGATGATTTTGGCACGGCACTCATGTACTGATGGTGGTTCTGAAGCCACTTAGATTAAATGATGGTGGTTCTGGCACTGTGTTCATTTACCGATAGTACTTTCGGTGCTGCATTCATGTACTATTGGTGATTCTGATGTTCCATTCACGTACTGACGGTGGTTCTGATGCTCCATTCCTGTATTAAGGTGGTTTCCATCTTCTACACATGTAGAAATCCATAAGTGCTTCATGGCTATGAAACATAATCTCAAAGTTTTGAGCATTTTTATAAGGTGGATTTGGTGAGTTTCTGATCCAAAAACTCAATCTAAGTAAGCATGTGTTCACACTGAATTTTCAGGCGCAAAATCTTATCAGAAATTTTCCAAATCCTTCTCAAATTCTTAAAACTTGTTTCTGGTGATGTATTAATGTACTGATGGTGGTTCTGTTGATATAGACATGCAAATAACCCTTTTAATTTTTTTGACGCTCTTGGGATTAGATCAGTATAACAATGTGATCCTTGGACTAAAAATTGTTGTGAACCCCTTAGTCTATGTATACATCAGTTATGGAATAACTTCTGTGCCCCCATATAACATTAGAGACTCATAAGGCGATTCATTAAGACAGGCATAGCACACACAGCAGTCTTAATTACGTGCTCACTGTAGTACATTGACATAATTCATTAAGCGGTGTGCACTGCTCAATCAGTCAGGTGAACCTGATATGCTTTCACAAGAAATATATGGTAGTCAGGGGCTGGCACACATTTCTAGAGCAAGACACATCACTTCAGTTTTCATAATTAATTATGACTTTAATGGGCTGGCATTAAATTTATCTTCAGCTATTTCATAATTCCCTCCACCTTCACAAAAACCATTAGTTTCAGCTGCCAAAATCCAGCCCCTGTCACATCGCCATTGGACTCGGTGGCTGGTGTATCCAGCCTCGGACCGCTGGGAAGCGCCAGATTCCTTTGGCTGATGGTGCCGATGATAGGAGGGCCTTGTCCTCACATGGACCTGCTCCTTCGACGATCTGCCTCTGTCGCTGAACGCTGCCGTGTTTCTCCTTTGGGTGATGTTGGTTGCAGAGGAGCGGTGCCCTGCAGAGGTGTCTGATAGGCGCAGCCTTCGGTGTTCTGTCAGAAGTGGGGTGGTTGGTGCCAGTCGTGCATCACCATCTGGCCTGGTTCTAGGGGCGGTCCGGATGAGATCATCAGGCTGTGAGCTCCAGCCTATGGGAGGTAACCGCGCCCTTCAAATACATTGGAGCCTGTCTTGCAGGCCGCCAGGTATAGACTTGGTTCCCCAGTGATATAGTGTGTGTTTAATTTTGAGTCTGACTTTTGCCTGGATTTTTGACTCTGCTACAGCCTGACGATTTTGTACCTTAGCTGCCCTCTCGTTTTTGAGTCGGACTCCTGACTACGTTTTTCGGGTCCTGATTTTTCCCTCCCTGGCGACCTTCCTGCTCTGCTGCTCATAATAGGCAGCTACCCCCTGGGCTCCGCTGTAATTCCACATCCCTGTATAGGGGTTAAGGGTCTCGGGGTTTCTCGGGGTGCTGCCTTACCAGCAGCTCAGCCTCACAGCAGATGGTCGTCACAGCCCCAAAGCACAATTCTACCTCAGCCGTCCTTTACTGTGTGTGTATGATGTGCATTATTGACTTTGCACCAAATACAACTTTTGGAAATAATGCCAAAAGAAGTCACCCTTGGTCTCATCAGACTACATGCTTTTCGAAGATTTGATGTAGGTTTTGGTAAAACATAGCTGGGCTTGGATGTTTTACTTTAAAAAAACAAAAAAAAGAAAGAAAAAGATTTCCTCTTGCCACCCTATCCAATAGGCCAGATATATGAACAATACAGAAGATTGTTGTCAAATGCAGTACACAACCAATACTTGCGTCTCATTTAATAGGAACTTGTCAGGTCCCCTCTAAACGCAGAACTACCAACAGTTCTGTGCACATACCTAGAATCCCTGCCTAAAATTCCCTTTCTGTAATGGCATACATAAACAGATCTTGTATTTCTCTAGACCGTTTACGAGATGCTAATTAGGCTTTGACTAGTTGAGGGGGGCATTAATTCCCCTGACTAGTTGGCTCACTTACACAGTCAGTCATCAGCACCGCTATACAAAGCCGTGTGTGCTTTGTACCTGTCAGCATTGAGTTCCTCTGACACCGGGTGTATGCACTCAGGCTTCAGATAGGCTTTACTGCACATGATCAGACATTGTTTGCATTTCCAGTCATGCACACTACGCCTCTCAAAAGCCTAGATGCATACACCCAACACAGAGTAGCACACTTTACCGAAAGTGAGGATGACTTCCGATCATGTGCAGTGAGTCTCTCTGAAGCCAGGGTGCATACACCTGGCATCAGAGAAGTTCAATGCTGACAGGTACAAAGACAGCCACAGGCACAGTTTTGTATAGTGATCATGATAACACTGGTTGTATAAAGCATGTTATCAGGCTCACATACTAAGTGGGCCGACTAGTCGGGGGAACTAACACCCTAATCAACTAGGCAAAGCCCAAACATCTCATAAATGGTCTAGAGAAATACTTTAATAAAGATCTGTTTATGTTTGCTACTACAGGAAGGCACTGTTAGTCAGGCTAGCAATGTGCACAAAATTGCTAGTGGTTCTGCATGTACAGGGGACCTGACAGGTTCCCTTTCATTTTTCTGTAAGCTCCTTGGCAGCCTCCCAGACCTATTCTCTTCTTGTATTTTTATTACTTTTAGAGGGACTTCCAGTTTTACATAATGTCACTGTTGTGCCAAATTTATGATGACCATATTCCCAGTGCTCCACTGTATATTTAATACTTTGAAAATGTTTTTGTTCCCTTCTTCTGAATGATAGTTTTCAAAAAATACATCCCTTTGCTGTGTTGTAAGAAAAGTGGAGATTTTCTCGAGCAGATGTGTTACCTTGATTGCAGAGGGCAGGTGTGAACAGTACCAAAATTATCATTAAGTACAGAGCAACTGTTAAATATAAGGAACATGAAATACGATTTGTAAAGTAATTGGTTATTCAATAAAGACAGTAACGAAAACATACTTTTAGAGCAGAGGTGCAGCTTGAACTCAGAGGGTCAGTGGAGGTCCCAGAAAAGAGGGTGCTATTACATTACATTTATGTAATATTATTGTCTATCAATATTTCAAAACTTTCTAAATGGAATAGGTAATAAAGATATTATAAACTATTTCATGTCACAAACGGCATGATGGTTACGTCTAAGCTAATGTGCTTGTTAGGGAAAACTTAAGTAGTAGTTTCCTTGGGGAAAAGAACATTAAACTGCTGGCCAACTCTGATTTATTTCGGTACTCTTTTATTATAGGCTATATGAAAGTCCTCTGCAAAGAGACAGGGTGTTTCCCCGCAGTCTAAATATATTAATCTTTTAGCAGCCAGAAGTGGTCAACATTCGAGACACAGGAAGCATTATACCTGAAGTGGTAAAAGAGAATGTCTTCATACAAATGCCAGCTCAAAAAGAGGAAATACAAATTTAAAACACTATATAGTAAATCGCTTCATATGTCATTGGTTTGAAGAGGCACAACAACCATCGTTAAGATTTTTAGGAACAAATGTTTTCATTCCATAACCAAATCTCTAACACACATCAATAGCATAAATATATGTAATGTCTATAATACAAGTACCTTATTTATTGGTGTATAAGACAACTGGATGTATAAGACAACCCCAACTTTTCCAGTTAAAATATAGAGTTTGGAATATACTCGCCGTATAATACTACCCCTCTTCCAACGCATATATGGCAAAACTTAAAAAAACATCATATTGGATTTCAATATGGTAATTTTAATTCAAACGCTTATAACATGCAGGTACTGCGCAGGAAAACTGTCACTTATTAACATAAGGTGGTTTGTCATCAAACATGTAAACATAAAACAATGCAAGTTGATTAAACATTTCCTAATTCACTCAAAAGCTGAATGGAAGGATAAGACAATAAGCCCAGGGGAGCTGCCATGCTGTTTGTTTTCTAAGTTGTCAACCAAATTGGAATTGATGATGATAGGAAGAAGATACAAACAATAGAGAGAAAGTGCCAGGCAAGTCCATGGCGAGTTAGCAATGCCCATCATAACTGCAAGCTTTTTACAGGTTTTGCTGGCATGGCAGTTTCCCTTTAAAAATAAAAGAAAGGGAAGGGAACAAGAGGCGCAATAGTGCCCTATCACTTATGACACTAGACGTATGGGTGGTGTATAGGGAATTCACTCACCTACGGTATGTCAGTTGTGAGACCCACAACTGGTATGCTGGCATGTAGTAATAATATCCTGATGGCTGCTGCTGGACTTCCACCGACCACTTGCACGTGGAACCGTCAGAAGATGTAGGGAAATAAAGGTGTACAACAGTCCGTGCTGCCAAGGTCCACTCACTTCAAGGAACACACGGGTAAGTGATGTTCAAACAGGTTCTCTTTATTGTTTCCGACGCGTTCCGGTGCCCTCCTGGCACCTTCCTCAGGGATAACCTCACCCCACAATCCCACACATATATATAGTACACTTCATAAAGATAATTGGTGGAGTTCCCATTGATGATGACGTCAAAACCGTCATCAAACAGGGAGGATTCCCTGGTTTTGGCGCAATTTTCTTTAAAAACTGATAATAACCACATAATCAATCACAAAATATAACACAAACAGAGTAAAAAATTCGACTAAAAGAAGTCTGTAAAAAACTAGAAGAAATTCCCTGCGGAAACGCCTGTAAAATCATTTTAAAAGTCTGGACATTGCTTGCTACAAAAAATAAAATCATCATATTCTCCCTGAGGGGATAGAACCCGCAGAACCCAGGAATACGCATCAAGAGCGTCGACCTTAATGTCCTGTGCCACAGGATTTCATAGTGACAAAGTTCTGTTTTTTAGTGGAGCTAGTCTCAACAATAAAATTGTTTGTAATTGTATCTGTTTTCCCAGGCAAAAAGAAGAAACAAGAGCAAATGCAAAGGGGCAAAAGGATTATGCATGTCATGTGAAGACAAACATCATTGAGGAAGCATAATAAATAAAACAAGAACATTTATTAAATTAGTTTTAAAACCCTAATAAAAGGAATCAATGATAAAAAGCCTGTGTGAAAACCTTTTTTACTTTTTTTGTAATATGCGGGTCTAATCTAAAAAATCCATATAGGAAAGCTTATAAAAAAAGGATAATATGAGGTCTTATCCAAGACACCTCTAGGTTTTCTGAATTTGTGTGTGGAGCATGGGGAGAAACGCCAATGCTACTATCTGAGACTTCTGGGTTCCATCCCTCCAAGGGGAGGAAAAAGCAAAAGGCATATATTCCATCATGAGATATTAACATTCTTTTCCAACGAAAGCAACAAAAGTATCATAAACTATCCAAGTCAGGTACATATAAGTTTGTTATAAAGTTCTCATTGTGGAGTCATACTCATTTTTGGCCACAAGGTGGCACTTAACTGGAGACTGTTGTCAAGGAGATGTGAACAAAGTGGTACCCGGAGAATGTGTATGTGTTACTCTACCGGTAGGGGCAGCAACCCAGCTTACTGCATATAGGAGAGAAAAATGTTGGAATTTTAAAAATCTTGTAGAGAAATAGAAAGTGGAAGTGTAAAAAATGTGAATTGGATAAAACTAAATCAGGGCTTGTATATTTAATGTGAAAAGTGCAGAATGTGCTACCATAGTCATATAATTAAAAAGGACATGTGTCTATAGTGGAAGTATATTCCTATGTGCCAAGATAAAAAACTAAAATATAAAATATAAATCAACGTGTCAGTAATATAAAATATGAAAATAAAATATAGCTGTTGGGAAAACCTGGGATCACATTCAGGAGGGCTCCAAACATGAAAGGGAAAATAGCTCCAAGTCGATTAAAACAGAATTCAGCAAAACAGAATGGTGAGGAAACACACAAAGGTTCCACAGATTGTGGGAAAAAAAGATGCTTATGTTGCAAAAGTATACAACGAAGAACGCATTTTACATCGATGAGCAATGGGGAAACCTTCAAGATAAAATATAAGATGAATTGCACCACAACATATGTTATATACTTGCTCGAGTGCCCTGTAACCTACAATATGTAGGAAGGACAATTAGGTCATTACATGAAAGGCTCATTAAGCATCGTTCAAACATGAAAAATGGTTACAGAGCACATGGGGTATCTTGTCATTTTGATATACTTCACAATAGGGACCCCACATCCATCTAAAATCACACCTATAGACCACATACTAGCACACGTCCCCAACAGATTCGAGATGTTAAAAAAAAAAGAGAAAAATACTGGATGTTTAAACTTGAAACACTAAAACCCAGGGGTTTGAACTTAGTTTCTGAATTAATATAGGAGTGACATTAGATGTTTTTTTCCCAACAGCTATATTTTATTTTCATATTTTATATTACTGACACGTTGATTTTATATTTTATATTTTAGTTTTTTATCTTGGCACATAGGAATATACTTCCACTATAGACACATGTCCTTTTTAATTATATGACTATGATAGCACATTCTGCACTTTTCACATTAAATATACAAGCCCTGATTTAGTTTTATCCAATTCACATTTTTTACACTTCCACTTTCTATTTCTCTACAAGATTTTTAAAATTCCAACATTTTTCTCTCCTATATGCAGTAAGCTGGGTTGCTGCCCCTACCGGTAGAGTAACACATACACATTCTCCGGGTACCACTTTGTTCACATCTCCTTGACAACAGTCTCCAGTTAAGTGCCATCTTGTGGCCAAAAATGAGTATGACTCCACAATGAGAACTGTATAACAAACTTATATGTAAAACCTGACTTGGATAGTTTATGATACTTTTGTTGCTTTCGTTGGAAAAGAATGTTAATATCTCATGATGGAATATATGCCTTTTGCTTTTTCCTCCCCTTGGAGGGATGGAACCCAGAAGTCTCAGATAGTAGCATTGGCGTTTCCCCCCATGCTCCACACACAAATTCAGAAAACCTAGAGGTGTCTTGGATAAGACCTCATATTATCCTTTTTTTATAAGCTTTCCTATATGGATTTTTTAGATTAGACCCGCATATTACAAAAAAAGTAAAAAAGGTTTTCACACAGGCTTTTTATCATTGATTCCTTTTATTAGGGTTTTAAAACTAATTTAATAAATGTTCTTGTTTTATTTATTATGCTTCCTCAATGATGTTTGTCTTCACATGCATAATCCTTTTGCCCCTTTGCATTTGCTCTTGTTTCTTCTTTTTGCCTGGGAAAACAGATACAATTACAAACAATTTTATTGTTGAGACTAGCTCCACTAAAAAACAGAACTTTGTCACTATGAAATCCTGTGGCACAGCACATTAAGGTCGACGCTCTTGATGCGTATTCCTGGGTTCTGCGGGTTCTATCCCTCAGGGAGAATATGATGATTTTATTTTTTGTAGCAAGCAATGTCCAGACTTTTAAAATGATTTTACAGGCGTTTCCGCAGGGAATTTCTTCTAGTTTTTTACAGACTTCTTTTAGTCGAATTTTTTACTCTGTTTGTGTGATATTTTGTGATTGATTATGTGGTTAATATCAGTTTTTAAAGAAAATTGCGCCAAAACCAGGGAATCCTCCCTGTTTGATGACGGTTTTGACGTCATCATCAATGGGAACTCCACCAATTATCTTTATGAAGTGTACTATATATATGTGTGGGTTTGTGGGGTGAGGTTAGCCCTGAGGAAGGTGCCAGGAGGGCACCGGAACGCGTCGGAAACAATAAAGAGAACCTGTTTGAACATCACTTACCCGTGTGTTCCTTGAAGTGAGTGGACCTTGGCAGCACGGACTGTTGTACACCTTTATTTCCCTACATCTTCTGAAGTTTCCCTTTAAAAGCCTTCAAAATCCTCCTGTTCATCATCTGATATCGTAAGTACATCAATGACATCTTGTGATGCATCTGTATCATCTGTCATCATATGGATTCAATTCCGTATCAGATGGTGTGGTCTCACCTTCGGCTACCTGTTCATCTTGCCACTAGTAGTCGTCCTTCATACCATCTAATGAATTTGATATGCCACACTTGAAAAACTTGACTACTGTTTCGGTATCATTATCATTCCAGGCTTTTATCATAAACTGGCACAAAACATCCAACTGTAGAGCACGCATATTTCCTCCTTTTGTGAATTACTTTTCGCCCTTAACCATCCATTCATTCCACTGTTCTCGAATGCGATCTTTAAATGGCTTGATCGGGCACACATCCATTAGCTGTATGATTTCATTCCTGCAGCAATAACTGCCGCATGTGTGTTTAGTCTTGCAAGCCTTTGCTTGGTGCTGGGAGTTAAATGAGCCTTGAACATATTCCACACTAGTAGACTACATTTTTGAATAAGTCCACCTGGTCGCCTGCTCCATACATTATCAAGCAATAACTTTTCCCCTTCTTCATCCATCCAGCCTTTTTCATTCTCATGTACAAACACCAAACTTTCCCATAATAGGAACTATATATTTTATCCCCTCTCTTATCCCAAACTCCGAGTTATCTTCCCTCTATATGAGAGTGGGTAAAATCCCTTGACCCAGCTTCCCCACTATATGCTCCTCAGAACCGCTATTACCAAAACTAGAAAGGTCCACTCTAATAGTCTACGTCCACATTCACCCTCCCGCCTTTAGTAAACATTTTAGTATACTCAAACTTAAAATGAAAGAGCTGCAACCATCGCAGCCCCCATAATAGGCTAACTGGTATCCCCGGTAAATGCCAGTTCAGATAACCTCAAAAATTAGAACAAGTAATTATTATTATTATTATTATTATTATATATGGGCCGGTAGCTGGATGTGGAAGTGGGGTCAAGGGATGGCTTCTTTAAGATAGGTGTAATTGTTGCGTGTTTGAAAGCAGAAGGAAAGGTACCAGAAGTTAGTGATAGGTTGAAGAGGTGGGTTAGGGCAAGTGTTGTGGTGAGGTTGGGGAGGAGGTGGAATGGGATAGGGTCCAGTGCACAAGTGGTGAGGTGCGATCTGGAGAGGAGGTGTGCAAGTTCTCCTTCAGTGATGGATGGGAGGAGAGTTAGTGGGGGAGAGGATTGATCTGGTATACATGGGGTTGCAGTGGTTGGGTAGCAAAGACTTGTCTGATCTGGTCAATCTTGTTGGTGAAGTATGTTGCAAAGTCTTCTGCAGAGATACGAGAAGTAGGAGGGGGCAGTGGGGGGCGGAGGAGGGCGTTAAATGTGTTGAATAACTGCCTGGGGTTTTGGGACAAAGAGGATATGAGGGTAATTAAGTAATTCTGTTTAGTGGTGGTGAGTGCTGACTTGAATTTGAGAAGTGCATGTTTGAATGCTGTTTAGTCTTCTTGTGAGTGTGTTTTCTTCCAGCGCCGCTCTGCAACCCTAGCCGCTTGCCACAGATTTTTAGTGGTATCTGTGTGCCAGGGTTGTCGGTTGATTCGTTATGTTCTGCCATGAATGAAAGGGGTAACTGCATCAAAGCTGATGTGAGTGTAGAGTTGTAGAAAGCTGTGGTATTATCTGTGTCATGGAGTGAGGATATGGATGATAGTGGTAAAATGGTGTTGGAGAGTGTGTGAGTGTCAAGATGTGTGAGGTTTCTGTGAGGGTGTACGAGTTGGGGGACATGGGTGGCAGATGAGGAGGACAAGGATGAGAAGGTAAGTAGATGGTGGTCAGAGAGGAGGAGAGGGGAGGTTGTTGGTTTAGTTAGGGAGCAGAGGCGGGTAAAGATGAGGTCTAGTGTATGTCCGTCTGTTTGGGTGGCTGTGGAGGACCAACTGAGAGAGGTCAAAGGATGAGGCAAGTGACAGGAGTTTGAAGGCTGTTGACTCGTGGGTGTCAATGGGGATGTTGAAGTCGCCCATTATGATGGTGGGAATGTCAGCAGATAGAAAGTATAGGAGCCAGATGGAGAATTGGTCAAAGAAGGTAGTGGTTGAACCTGGTGGTCGATAAATGACAGCCACTTGTAGGTTGGAAGGAGAGTAGATACGGACAGAGTGCGCTTCAAAATATGGGATGATAAGGGAGGGAGGAGGAGGAATTGGGTTGAAGATGCAGTTGTTAGAGAGGAGAAGACCCACTCCTCCGCCGCGTTTGTTGCCAGTGCGAGGTGTGTAGGAGGAGTGAAGTCCACCGTAACAGAGCGCAGCAGGGGAGGCCGTGTCGGAGGGTGTCAGTCATGTTTCTGTGAGGCCCAGGAAGGAGAGTCTGCGATAGGTAAAGAAGTCATGAATGTAGTGGAATTTATTACAAATGGAGTGGGCATTCCAGAGCACTCCAGAGAAAGGAGGCGGTGGAGAGGGGGTTAGGGGAATAGGTATTATATTTAGGAGATTGCGGCTGTTTCCTGCAGGTGTGGGGTGATAGGAGGGAGGAATAGTGGGGAAAGTTGGCTGTGGGGGTCCTGGGTTGGGAGATATGTCTCCAGCGGATAGCAGCAGCAAAGAGAGAGCAATCAGGTGGGAGAATGAGAGCGGCTGGCTTGTTTTGTGTTTCTGCAGGAGAGGTGTGAGATTGAGAAGCAGGTCAGCAGAGGAGCTCAGGTGGGGAGATAAGAGGAATGGGGTGATCAATATTTGTGCTGGGAGTGTTGGAGCTTGGGGGTAGTCAAATAGGGAAAGGATTAGTAAGTATTATTTAAGTAATAAAAAACAAGTCAACACACCTGATGAAAAAACCAAGAAGAGGCATCTTAATGTATCAATCCAGACCCAACATGAGTCCCAATCCAAAAAAGAAAAATTGACAGTTATCTGCCGCTACGCTCATCCCTCTCCAGCGTCACGCAATTTCTTGTTGTTACGATCAAGCCACTCTGTGGCCTCCTCTGGAGATGGAAAAAGTGTACTTTTTCAAAAGCAACAACTCTTAACTTAGCTGGGTACAACATAGAATATTGTAGCCCCAGGCCTCTCATTCTCCTCTTCACGTCCACGAATTTCATGCACTTTTTTAGCACCGTAGGAGAACAATCAGAGCACATGGAGATGTGTTGTCCATTAAATGTCATGTCATCAACATTTCTTGCTCTCCTCAGTATAGAATCCCTGTCCCGGTAATTCAGGATTCTTGCCAGGATGGTACGCGAACCTTGTCCCGGAGGCAGGGGTCTCATAGGAACTCTGAGAGCTCACTCTACCGCAAACACTTTTGACAGTGCAGCATCACTACTTTTCTCAAGTAGCCATTTTTCAATAAATTCTGTGGGGTTAGGGCCCTCTGCTTTTTCAGGCACTCCCACGATCCTGATAGTATTCCACCGAGAGCGGTTCTCCAGGTCGTCATTTTTAGTAGTAACCTCAGCCAGCTGTTTAGCATAATGTTTCTGTACATTTTTAATTTTATCTATTTGGTCCTCTGCAGTGCCGACCCTCTTTACCACTTCACAAGTCACGGTATATGTTTACAGGATGAGAATTATCACAAAGAATTGTGGCCAGAAGGTGCAGCTACAACGGCGACCATAATTAGAGAACAATACAAAATTTCCTTAATGTTAAGATCATTGTGTTGTTCTGTGTTAAAATATCTTAACATGAGTAAAATAGCAGAATAAAATAGCCAATAGAAAACCTCTGGAAAATCCTTGGTGACATAGTTATTTTAATAATTATCACGTATACTCAGGAGTCTTTTTGCATGGAACAAAGACAAAACAGAACACAGTTTATAGGTGAAAAAGTCTATATTATCCATACGGTGATTCACAGCAAGTGCAGAGGACAACTCAAAGTCAATAAACACACAGTGTAGATATTGAATGAAGCCTTGACAAAAAGTCTGTTGAAAACCTCACAAGAAAATGCAAATCAGCGGAGCAGTCTTTAAAGCGCAGTTTACACTTGGAGATGCTGGAAGAGTAAAGTCTATGGCAAGTCCAAACAAGGAGATCTTTTAAGCAAGCCTATATAAACACATTAAAGCATCCATGGAGGCCTGGAAAAGAAGTCTCTTAGGAAATCCAGAACCAGATGCAGAGCAAATTACAAAGTCCAGAACAGTCTCATGCTCTACATCTATTTGAATGGAGGAAGCGACAGAGCACTTAACAAAGCAAACAGCTTATGTATCAGCAAAGGCAGGTGCATAAACAGCAGATGGAATGCTGGCACAGGGGTATGCAGCAGAACCTCTGATGAGCAGAAGCAAAAAATTCACACAGAACTTGCATGAGTAGGCAGAGAACTTGAGAAGCATCTAGGAGCAGGAAACCAGGCAGAGGAAACCAAAGCAGAATACTCTAGAAATGTCTAGAGGCTTGGGTGGGGCTTATAAAGGCAGGAAGACAAACGTTACATGAATCAAAGGATGCCATCTTGGAAGAGGGCAGAATGCCCAAAAGGTAATCAAAACTCTCAAAGTCCTGACATTTATGGCCAAGAAACACACAAAAGTTACAGAACTGTGGAAGAGACTGGAGGAAGAGATGACCAAAAACTCACCAGAACAGAGTGAGAGATTAGTGGTGTCCTGTGGCTCGGGATGTGCTGACATAATTCAAAATAAAGGCCTGTACATTTCCTACTGATTGGTGACTGTTGTAACCCTCGCAAAATTAAGTTTTAATCTTTCTCTGTTCTACAGTCATTGCTGTTATTTAAATATGATCATCACATTTTGTGTAAAATAAAGGCTTCAAGTTGATATACTTTGATTATTTTGGAAAACACTGTTCTAGTGGCCGGTGTACCCCTTACACAAACACCTTCAAATGTTGATCAATGTAGATTACATTCTGTCTGAAAAAATCAAGTGATCATACATTGTTCTCTAATTTTGATTGCCAGTGCATAGCTATCATTTCAGTGGCACTAACATAGGTTATCATTGGCGATGAGGCTTAGGATGTTTCACTTTACCATTTTTTTTTAATCTGGGGAAATGGGAAATAAAACCTGCATTCTCCAGAATCTCCCACAAAATGGATTGACAAACTGGATTTACTCACATCGGTATTACCACTGATCTGTCTCACAGATCAGAGATAATATTGGTACGGGAGCAGACAATTGCATCTGGATGTGTATTTTTTTATGGGGACTTCAAATACTCGGCTTCTATAGAGCCATGGGCTAATACTGGGCGAGAAAGATGATTCAACAAGGAGCAGAAAGTTCAATCCAATGTTTTGTCATTTGAAAGTCCATATGGGTATCTTTACACGCCACTTATGCGGCGAGAAATATTGACGGCGATATGTCGCCCTGGAACCACCGCCGTCAGATTGCCTCCCAATTGCGGAATGTAGTTTGGGAATTTGGTGGTGCAGTGCATGCTCTGAAATCAGGGAACCGTGGCGAGGCGACATATCGCTGCCAAATTCCCAAATTACACGCCACCATTGGGAGGCAAGCTGGCGGCAATGGTTCCAGGGCAACATATCGCCGTCAACATTTCTCGCCGCGGTTGCGGCGTGTAAAGGTACCTATGTATATTTATTTTTAGGATGTTTTTAATGTTTCTACTTCAAATTATGTTTTATATTGCAATTGGAGTTTTATGAATATGTGTATGATCTGTACAGAGCAAAAGTATTTTTATGTCCTTACGAAGTGGTCAGAGGGCCATGAAACGCGTAAGCTTAATAAAGTGTCCTGGAAAGAAAAAAAACACTGTTACTGTGTCATTGCTCACATGGTGCATCCTTACTTTATTCTTTGATATCCTCCAAAAAAATTGTGGAATTGAACTTTTTTTGCAATTTCAACTCACTTCCCATTTTTCAGTACACTATATGGTAAAATGAAGCATTCAAAAGTACAACCCGTCCCGGAAAAACAAGCCCTCTTATGTCTATATGGCGGAAAAATAAAAATGATGCGGCTCTTAGAAGAAGGGGAGGAAAAAACAAAATCAAGAAAATGGAAAATTGCCCGGGGATGAAAGGGTTTATGTACAACAGGTGTATTGCCTCATAAGCAGACAGAAAAAACTAATTCAAGAAAATAGAAAATCGCCCGGGGATGAAAGGGTTTATGTACAATAGGTGTATTGCCTCATAGGCAGACAAAACATAGTAAGCAAATCAAGTTTGCATAAGTCAGTGTAAAGGTAAAGTTAACCATTATATACAATCCCTATCTTCAGATGTTCATGTAGTATATGACATTGAGATTAATGTATCCTTGCGTGTATGGCACACTGTGAAATGTCAATCCAAACAGCCAAATCACTCAAAAAAAATCAATCTGAAAAAGTACAACGAGATCACATGATGCGTTTCCCCTTCTGCATCAGAGGTTTTTGAGGAGTGAAAACAGTGGTAGATTTGCAACTTATAAAAATAGAGACCAACTGCTCAAAAAAATAAAGGGAACACTTCATCAATACATTGCGTTGTTAAATGTTCCCTTTATTTTTTTGAGCAGCATACTTCGCTTCAATGTGGACATGTATATCGCTTGCATTCAGTAGATATTCAACAGGTTCTAACAGAGGATGGTACCCATAGGTCAACAGATCAGAATGCCCACTAGAGTAAGGCATCCCCAAGAATAGAAGGTTTTTACATTTTTAGATTTACTGGTCTACTTGTTTAAGAGATCCATAGTCATATAGTGACTATAGTATAACACAGCCATATAGGACATCTGCCCAGCAGCCATCTCTGAACGGCCTCATTGTACTGTTTATTTCACTATAAGCTGCAGGTACAAAGATAGGTGCTCAGCATGCGATGACATGGGGTGAGCAATACATTTGGACTGCTATATGTAGCCCAATGTTGATCTCCTACATTTCGTGCAGAGCTATATTACATTATCTGCCAACTCTACAATATCATAAATTACATAATTTAATGAGCATATAAACATTTTATTTTACTTGTTGTAGACAAGGTAGTAAAAAGAATCCTTCAAAACAATTTATGTGCTTAAACTAGACTCAATATATCTAATACAAAAAACCTTGTCCATAAAACATGTAAGTACTCTGCAGTAAAAAAGTTTAAAATGCAAGAGCAGTAAAAAATATGTAAGTGTCCGATATGGACTGAGGTTTCGTAAATTAGCCTCTTGCTAGCAAGAGATGCGAGTTCCCGCTCCTCACCTTGGGCTCTGCACACAATAGGCTGCTTTCAACTCAGTCCATATCGGACACTGGACCTGTTTGGACCCTGTTCACTTTATACACATTACTTGATCAGATTTTAATACAACAGATAGGACTGCTTCGATATGGGTACACCGTGATGAGGTTGAAGCAGCTTGAAGTACATTTATGCGCAAAAAACGTATGGACCAAGTACCCTGTTATTTACATATTTTTTACTGCACTTGCATTTTAAACTATTTTACTGCAGAGTACTTACACGTTTTATGGACAAGGTTTTTTGTATTAGATTGTTTGGTGGCATGAGCGTGTTCACACAGACACGTTCTTTGTGTACAGGTTCATCAGTTTTGTCTAGACTCAAATATGTCAGTATACATTATACAACATTTCTAGGAGAACATTTGTACAAGTTTGATGGTCATTTCACATTATACCTTTAACACCTCCAAATGGGCCATGAGTCATGTTGCAAGCTGTTCGCTGAAGATTATGTTCATACATCAATTTAATCTGGTGTTGGTTTCCATGTTCTACATTTCCTAATGTACCTGCAGGAGAAACAAGGTAAACAAAAAGATCCACTATAAATACTGAGAACTCAATATAACCCTATGGTTACAATCCAATGTACATCTAGGAAAAAATATCTAAATACAAGTCTGTCTTCACTGAAAAATGTATCTGCAGCCTAATGAGACCAGTGCTGCAGACCTAAAAACCAAAGCATTTTCATTTATATTTTGGATGTCGACCTCCGCAGTGTGAAGAGTAGATGTGTTTTTATTTCAGCATGGAGTGGTGCTTTAATTCTAAGTCCTCTGCCCCTACTATTATACTCATGCTCCAGTGGCTTCATCATTTTTTAGCACCACTCTATTCCTTCGGCGCTATCTTGTGTCCGTAACTTCTGACAGGCCGGGATGATAGAAGGTATATCATAAGAGCTCAATGCAACTCTGTGAGAGCCAGAATGAGGCCATAACGAGACTCTCATAGACTTAAATATTGATTTGTGACCTCCGACACTCCATGAAACACTGGAACTGCTGGTTTGTCACAGATTGCCATACACTAATGCTGAAAAAAGATAAATATGGAGGCAGATAAGTATAAGATTGGGGGAAGGAACTTACATTTAAAGCGCCACTGCAGTGCTGAAATAAAATAAAACGCTGGAGTTAGTGCTTTAACCATTGCAGATTTCACTGAAGTTGATATGTAAATTGGAAACAAATACTTTTTGACTACAGGAATAAGGATGAGGTACCCACCATTTAAAGCACTGTGTTCAGAAATCCACACTATGCATCCGCTGGAGAGAACTGTATCCACACTATGCATCCGCTGGAGAGAACTGTATCCACACTATGCATCCGCGCAGAGAACTGTACCCACACTATGCATCGCTGGAGAGAACTGTATTCACACTATGTATCCGCTGCAGAGAACTGTATCCACATTATGCATCCGCTGCAGAGAACTGTATCCACACTATGCATCCGCTGCAGAGAACTGTATCCACACTATGCATCCGCTGCAGAGAACTGTATCCACACTATGCATCCACTGGAGAGAACTGTATCCACACTATGCATCCGCTGGAGAGAACTGTATCCACACTATGCATCCGCTGGAGAGAACTGTATTCACACTATGTATCCGCTGCAGAGAACTGCATCCACATTATGCATCCGCTGCAGAGAACTGTATCCACACTATGCATCCGCTGCAGAGAACTGTATCCACACTATGCATCCGCTGCAGAGAACTGTATCCACACTATGCATCTGCTGCAGAGAACTGTATCCACACTAAGCATATGCTGGAGAGAACTGTATCCACACTATGCATCCGCTGCACAGAACTGTATCCACACTATGCATCCGCTGCAGAGAACTGTATCCACACTATGCATCCGCTGCAGAGAACTATATCCACACTATGCATCCGCTGCAGAGAACTGTACCCACACTATGCATCTGCTGCAGAGAACTATATCCACACCATGCATCCGCTGGAGAGAACTGTATTCACACTATGTATCCGCTGAAGAGAACTGTATCCACATTATGCATCCGCTGCAGAGAACTGTATCCACACTATGCATCCGCTGCAGAGAACTGTATCCACACTATGCATCCGCTGCAGAGAACTGTATCCACACTATGCATCTGCTGCAGAGAACTGTATCCACACTAAGCATATGCTGGAGAGAACTGTATCCACACTATGCATCCGCAGCACAGAACTGTATCCACACTATGCATCCGCTGCAAAGAACTGTATCCACACTATGCATCCGCTGCAGAGAACTATATCCACACTATGCATCCGCTGCAGAGAACTGTACCCACACTATGCATCTGCTGCAGAGAACTATATCCACACTATGCATCCGCTGGAGAGAACTGTATTCACACTATGTATCCGCTGCAGAGAACTCTATCCACACTATGCATCCGCTGGAGAGAACTGTATCCACACTATGCATCTGCTGTAGAGAACTCTATCCACACTATGCATCCGCTGCAGAGAACTGTATCCACACTATGCATCCGCTGGAGAGAACTATATCCACACTAAGCATATGCTGAAGAGAACTGTATCCACACTATGCATCCGCTGCAGAGAACAGTATCCACACTATGCATCCGCTGCAGAGAACTGTATCCACACTATGCATCCGCTGCAGAGAACTGTATCCACACTATGCATCCGCTGCAGAGAACTGTATCCACACTATGCATCCGCTGGAGAGAACTGTATCCACACTATGCATCCGCTGGAGAGAACTGTATTCACACTATGTATCCGCTGCAGAGAACTGTATCCACACTATGCATCCGCTGTAGAGAACCCTATCCACACTATGCATCAGCTGGAGAGAACTGTATCCACACTATGCATCCGCTGCAGAGAACTGTATCCACACTAAGCATATGCTGGAGAGAACTGTATCCACACTATGCATCCGCTGCAGAGAACTGTATCCACACTATGCATCCGCTGCAGAGAACTGTACCCACACTATGCATCCGCTAGAGAGAACTGTATCCACACTATGCATCCGCTAGAGAGAACTGTATCCACACTATGCATCCACTGCAGAGAACTGTATCCACACTATGCATCTGCTGCAGAGAACTGTATCCACAGTATGCATCCGCTGCAGAGAACTATATCCACACTATGCATTCGCTGCAGAGAAATGTATCCACACTATGCATCCGCTGCAGAGAACTGTATTCACTCTATGCATTCGCTGCACAGAACTGTATCCACTCTATGCATCCGCTGCAGAGAACTATATCCACACTATGCATCCGCTGGAGAGAAATGTATCCACTCTATGCATCCGCTGCAGAGAACTGTATCCACTCTATGCATCCGCTGCAGAAAACTGTATCCACACTATGCATCCGCTGCAGAGAACTGTATCCACACTCTGCATCTGCTGGAGAGAACTGTATCCACACTATGCATCCGCTGCAGAGAACTGTATCCACTCTATGCATCCGCTGCAGAGAACTGTAGACATTAGATTGTCACCTGTATTCATATGTATACCACCAATTTGTTTTCTTACACAAAGTAAAGAAAGTTTTATTACAAGACAGAGACTGCCCACCCCCGTGCCCCCCCTTATTGAGCCCCGAGTACTCATATTGCCTCCCATTGCTGTGTGTCCATTTTGGGATCTGGGCCACTTTACGCCCTGACTTCATTGAGGTCAGACGACACATGAGCAGGTTAGTTAGAGTGGGTACCGTCCTGAAGTGGGTACAACTTGACGTTAGTGGGATGGCTTTATACCTTTTTGCAAAAACGTATGTACTAAGTACCCGGTTTTAATGCCACTAGCATTTTATTTATTTTACAGGGTATTTTTACACATATTTATATACCGTATATACTCGTGTATAAGCCGAGTTTTTCAGCACGTAAAATGTGCTGAAAAGTCCCCCTCGGCTTATACACGGGTCATATACGGTACTTAGTGGTATACAGCCCCCCCCCCCCCCTGGTATACAGGGCCCCCCCTTGCTTGTGGCAACCTGTAAAAGAAGATATCATCATCCTTATCGTGTCGCCGCCGCCGCCGCCGCTCTGTCGCCGTCACCGCGCTATTCCTGGTCTTCATGCTTCCTTCACCGACGCACAGGAAATGACGTCATTGTCTGTGCGCCGGAGAAGGAAGCTTGAAGACCCGGTATAGCGCGGTGACGGTGACAGAGCGGCGGCGGCGACACGATAAGTATAATGATATCTTCTTTTACAGGTTGCCACAAGCAAGGGGGGGCCCTGTATACCACGGGGGGGGGGGGCTGTATACCACTAGGTACCGCTGTATACAGCTGGGGCTGCTGTATACCCCTCTGGGGCTGCTGTACAACCCTCTGGGGCTGCTGTATACCTATGGGGCTGCTATATACCTCTGGGGCTGATGTATACCCCTCTGGGGCTGCTGTATACCCCTCTGGGGCTGCTGTATACCCCTCTGGGGCTGCTGTATACCTCTGGGGCTGCTGTATACCTCTGGGGCTGCTGTATACCCCTCTGGGGATGCTGTATAACTCTCTGGGGCTGCTGTATACCTCTCTGGGGCTGCTGTATACCTCTCTGGGGCTGCTGTATACCTCTCTGGAACTGCTGTATACCTATGGGGCTGCTGTATACCTCTGGGGCTGCTATATACCTATGGGGCTGCTGTATACCCCTCTGGGGCTGCTGTATACCCTCTGGGGCTGCTGTATACCCCTCTGGGGCTGCTGTATACCTATGGGGCTGCTATATACCTATGGGGCTGCTGTATACCTCTGGGGCTGCTGTATACCCCTCTGGGGCTGCTGTATACCTCTCTGGGGCTGCTGTATACCTTGGGGCTGCTGTATACCTCTGGGGCTGCTGTATACCCTCTGGGGCGGCTGTATACCCCTCTGGGGCTGCTGTATACCTATGGGGCTGCTGTATACCTCTGGGGCTGCTGTATACCCCTCTGGGGCTGCTGTATACCCCTCTGGGGCTGCTGTATACCTCTCTGGGGCTGCTGTATACCTATGGGGCTGCTGTATACCTCTGGGGCTGCTGTATACCCTCTGGGGCTGCTGTATACCCCTCTGGGGCTGCTGTATACCTCTGGGGCTACTGTATACAGCTCTGGGGCTGCTGTGTACAGCTCTGGGGCTGCTGTATACAGCTCTGGGGCTGCTGTATACAGCTCTGGGGCTGCTGCATACAGCTCTGGGGTTGCTGTATACAGCTGTGGGGCTGCTGTATATAGCTCTGGGGCTGCTGTATACAGCTCTGGGGCTGCTGTATACAGCTCTGGGGCTGCTGTATACCGCTCTGGGGCTGCTGTATATACCACTGGGGAGGCTGCTGTATACTACCACTGGGGAGGCTGCTGTATACTACCACTGGGGAGGCTGCTGTATACCACTGAGGGGGCCTGTATACCACACTGCTGGGGGCTGTATACCTGTGCTGGGGTCCACCCTCGGCTTATACACGAGTCAATAGGTTTTCCCAGGTTTTGGGGGCAAAAGTAGGGGGGTCGGCTTATACACGTGTCGGCTTATACACGAGTATATACGGTACTTTTTCTTTACGGTTTAGTTCTGGTGGTTAGTGTGAACATGCTCCTACAGGCATGTTCACTTATAGAAAGAAAAACACTTTCCAGCTCCAAATTCCAATAAATGTTTTCCAAGTTTATTTAAATTCTTAAAAAGTGAGTGGAAAAAAGATAAAAACCATTACATTCTTGTCATCAAGCAATCATAGGACCTGGTGCTACACATTTCAGACACAGTTTATTGCATCCTTTATCCTGGATAAAAGACGTGAGAAAGAAAACTGCGTCTGAAGCGCATAGCACCATGTCCCATGGTTGCTTGATGACAAGAGTGTAATGTTTTTTATCTTTTTTCCACTCACTTTTTAAGAATTTAAATAAACTTGGAAATCTTTTATTGGAATTGGGAGCTGGAAAGTCTTCTTTCTCTCTTGTGGATACACTTGAAGAGCCCTTGGATTTTCTCTCCTCCTTACGCATGTTGCTGGATGGGTGACCTGGTTTTATTTCTTTTCGTGTATATGTTCACTTATGTTTTCTCTGACTCACTTTTTTGTATGCATTAAAAAAAACACAACACAGTGAAAACATCTATTAACTGCAATAAAACACACAAAAGACATAATTGGTTCCCATCTTTAATAACCCAAAACAAAATCATCTGATGATAATCCACAGGTCTGTCCCTCAGCGAACATGTTCAGCTCTGCTGCACTGCTGTTAGCCGGCGCACATCTGTTCACAGCGAGTAGCAGGCTCACACTGACACTCGGTAGTAGTTCTGGTGCTGTGACAAAGTTTATTCTAGTACACAGCAGAGCCGCGTCAGCTGTGAATTGATGTGATGCCGATTAACTGCATCACAGCACCCGGTAAACAGTCGTAAGTGAGCCGTGAAAATGAAAAAGTACATTTTTTTCCATAAAAATGTTCGTTTTGCCCCAAATATTTTCATTTTCACAATGATAGCAGGAGAGATTGGACCCCAAAATTTGTTGAGCAATTTTTTCTGAGTCTGATTATTCCCCATTTGTGATGGAAAACCACTGTTTGGGTGCACAGCAGAGCCCAAGAGGGAAGGAGCAATGTTTGGAGTGCAGATTTTGATGAAATGATATGTGGTGAAAACCATGTTTGGGTGCACAGCAGAGCCCAAGAGGGAAGGAGCAATGTTTGGAGTGCAGATTTTGATGAAATGATATGTGGTGAAAAACCACTGTTTGGGTGCACGGCAGGACTCAGAAGGGAAGGAGCACCATTTAATTTTTGGAGCACAAATAGTTTATGAACTCCATTGGGAGAGCACCTGGGTGCCAGAACTGCAGAAATCCCTTCAAGTAACTACATTTTTGACATTGCAACCCTCTGGGAATTCATCTATGGCTGTAGAGACGATTTTATCTATGGAAATCACCCATGGTGTCAAACGCAGTGAATGTTGTATTTTTAAAAATTGAAAGTTGACTTTTAGTGCCCAGTACATTGTAGTGCTTGTACAATGTGACCAGCTCATGCTTCTGCAGAAACACATCCCATAAATTAAACAATGCCAAACAATGCCAAACATTTGAACAGTGATTGTGGTTTAGACTTTGTGGGGCTCAGATGAGGTGTGGCATTAGGATTTGGGAGTGCACATTTTGCTGGTTTTCTTTATGGGGGGCCAGGAGCCATAACTCTTTTTCAGAGCCTTTGTGCTACCATCAACGTGGAAGTTCCCTGTACTTCGGTTAACAGATGGCGGACTTTGGTGGGGACATTTTTTGGGGGGTTCAGTTGAATGTGATTGGTGGTAATTTGGATACAGAACATTTCGGATCAGTTCACATTCATCCTGTGCGCTATGCTGAACACTTACATTCGGGGTTACAGCTACATCTCTTAAATATGTGATTCAGGTGAAACCCCAGATGGATCCATTCACTAATGAGGCAGTAGAGTTACTCTGGACTCTTATTAATGGTTTAACACTGAAGCTAGTGTATGGGTGACCACAATCTCTATGGTCGTTGATGCTTTGCTGCTGGAAGCGAAGTACCGTGTTTAACTTCACCCTTCGTGAACTTTGTTAATGTTAATAATGTTTTAAGGCTCAGGGCTACATCGATTTATAAGGATAAGCACTACAACTTGTTTGGTGCAACCCTTTTTTGGGATGTTTATTAAAAGATCAGGAAGAGTTCATAAAACAATATAAAATATCACTATACAAGTTTTAAAAAGGGGTGGAATTAAACAATGGATAATAAATGGTAATCCAGGAGTCCCACTGTATACTTTGATGGTTGTTGTGGTGTGGGTCCTTTTTTTCTTATATTATTCTTGTATGGCCTGTAAACACAAGTAGCCAAATTAGTCTCGAGTATACTCAATCACCTTATGCTCTATGCGTGGTTATTCTGAAGCTAGTTTTTTACCCTCTAATGGTTATCAGTGATTACTGGTCTTGAATAGGGTGCGTGGCATTTGTACTCTCTTACTCAATGGAGGCAGCGGTGGGCAGATTACACATGCAGGGGGTGTGAATCTGCCCTTCGGCTCCTGCCCCTAGCCACCTCCTTTATGGCTGCAGGATGTAAGTTTTCTAAGTGTATTTACTCGGGGTACAGGGGGGCTCAAGGGCTGGGGGACCATTTGCCTGGATGCAGCAGACATGCAGGTCCTCTTTAATTCATTGTTGTAATACCATCCTCTGGTCTCAGTAACATCAATATGTCCTATACTTCATGTATGGCTACAGTCTTTGATGCAAGATTATCCTGCAGTTAAGGTCACAGATTTAATATAACTCTACTAAGGTCTAATACTGTCTTTAAATATCTTAGGACTCACTTATGTATTGTTGTTCCAGTGGTCCCTACACGTTCCTGATAAGCACTTTACCTGTATATAGAATGTATGGATATCTCACATCTAGTTCTTCAATATACTTTAGTTATAGCAAGCCAGTCTTTTTAATTGGTGTCACTCACGTTTCTGTTGTCCTTGTTACTTCCTTCCCGATGGTTGTTACTAGGCGTATGTTGCCTCTAGACGCTTTTTTAATACTTGTATAGTGATATTTTATATTGTTTTACGAACTCTTCCTAATGTTTTAATAAATATCCTAAAAAAGGGTTGCACCAAACAAGTTGCAGTGCCTATCTTTATAAATAGATGTACCGCTGAGCCTTATAACATTATTAACATTTACTCTGGACTCTGTTTGCCCAATGTTCAGTGGTGTCCGTCTGTCCAAAGGTGCACAAAACATTTAGTGTTCACAATTTTCAGAACCCCTAAAAAGAGGCACGAAAAGATGGACACTGCCAGATCACAGGGCTGATGCAATTTCAAATTGACTCCATCTTTACACTAGATAAATACTGGATAAAAGTGGGAAGGGAGAGGACGAGTGACACAGTTTTAGCGTGGGTGTTACGAGAGCTGCAACTGGTAGACATTTGGCACAGCAGATTTCCAGAGGCCAAGCAGTATTCATGCTTCTCAGCATCATACTCTTCCTTGTCAAGGAAGTTGCCCTGGGAAATGCTGCAATAATGACATGGGTTAAAAAGATTGTCTGACCATACCCCGCTGCTGGTGGTACTACAGACGGGGACAAATCGTGTAGGGTGAGGTATAATGTAGCGATTTAATCCCTATTGGCTCGCAATATTTGGAAATGTGGCTCTTAGGCGCCAATGACAACTATTCTTTTCCATTAACATGGGTTCTGCGACCTCATCGGTGGTCTGGGAGGCCATGAAGGCATACTTGAGGAAGATTATAATTAAAGAAATATCCAGAATTAAAATCAGAAGTAGGTCGACTACCCAAGACCTTCAGCATAGAGTAGGCGTACTAGAAAAACTGTTTGTTGAGAGTCCCTGTGAGACTAATAGGAAGTAATGGGTAGAGGCACAAAAGCAACTAAATACACATCTGTTGGGACAATAAGAGATTTTTCTTGAAACAAAGCTATTTCAGTGAAGGGAAACAGGCAGGACATCTATTGGCAGTGGTAGCAAAAGCAGAGTAGGGTACACCCATGATAACAGCTGTCAAAAATTCAGGTGGGATGACGATTACCGACTTAGATAGTATCATGGGGAACTTAGATAGTATCATGGGGAATTCATCAATTTCTATAAGCAACTGTATACTAAAATATCTTAGTCTAAACGTGACCTGAATTGGTATGTTAAGAACTTACAGCTGCCTAAATTGACGAATGAGCAGAGGGAGAAATTATATGCACCACTATCACTATAGGAACTATAAGAGGCTTTATCAGGCTTCCAAAATAACAAAACACCAGGAGCTGATGGGATCCCAACGGAAATTTATTAAAAGGTGGGTTCCATTCTACTGACTGCTGGATGTGTTTTAATGGAAGCAGCAACAGTGGGATCACTGCCTAATTCTATGAAAGAGGCAGTCATAGCACTAATCCCAGAACCGGGTAAGGACCCAATGTACCCGAAGTCTTATAGACTGATTTTGCTGCTCCCTGTGGACATAAAGATCCTAGCAAAAGTTCTTGCCACCAGATTTATTACAATCATCTCACATCTGATAGGAGAAAACCAAACTGGCTTTATGCCTTGAAAAATCAATGTCCATAAATCTACAGCTTCTATTCATTAACTTACAGACAGAACCGGAAAATATAGGGTGAAGAGCACTACTCTCGCTTGACGCTGCTAAAGCCTTCAACAGCATTGAGTGGGAGTACGTGTGGGTGGTGATGGAGGAAATGGGGTTCAGTCAGGCATTTACTGCCTGGGTTTGAATCCTATACTCAGATCCAGTAGCGGGAATCTGGGTGAACAGGGCTCTTTCTGGCACCATTCATCTAGCCAGGGGAACTAGGCAGAGGTGGCCTCGATACACCCTATTGTTTGCATTAGCTATAGTCTCAAGCTTTCAGGCCAAGATCTAATAAAGATATACGTAGGTTTGTCAATAATAAAGTAGAGGAACCTCCTCATGTTCTTGGGGGATACGGACACTTGCTTATAACTGCCATAATGCATATTAGTGAAATTGGCGATTATTCAGGGCTTATAATTAATTGGGAAAAATGCATACTGATGCCGGTAATTGAGCTTACCCAGACCAATGAGGTGCATAATGCTTGTTTAAGAGTAGGAAGAGAATTTAAATATCTAGGCATAGTGGTGTTCCCTTATGTTAAAGAATTTATTTCCCTTAACTTGGTTAATCTTTACCCTAAATTCTAATCTAAAATTAATACTTAGTGTAAATTGCCCCTTTCAGCAATTGGCACACGAATTTGATTAAAATGATCTTAAAGTGATCCTAAACCCAGAAACTGACCCCCCCTTATCTTTAGACCTGTCCCTGCACCCCCTCTTATCATTCCTAGCCATCCCTTTTGCAGAAAAAATCGCTTTTGTAAAGTAAGAGAAAAGGTTATAATACTTATTCCTGTGTGAGTTCTCTCTTTCTGTGGAAGCCGCAAATGCCCCGCCTGTCTGCTGCGGCCTGGTAATTATGCAAGCCCATCTCTGCTTCTAAGAGCGTGGCTGCGTCATGAAAGGGGGCGGGGCTCCGGCATGGCGCGATTTAGCCCCGCCCCCTTTACTGACGCGGCCAGGCTCTTAGAAGCAGAGAGGGGCGTGCATAATTACCAGGCAGCAGCAGACAGGCGGGGCATTTGCAGCTTCCACAGAAAGAGAGAACTCACACAGGAATAAGTATTATAACCTTTTCTCTTACTTTACAAAAGCGATTTTTTCTGCAAAAGGGATGGCTAGGAATGATAAGAGGGGGTGCAGGGACAGGTCTAAAGATAAGGGGGGGTCATTTTCTGGGTTTAGGATCACTTTAATGCTGCAATTCCAATACATTATTCATAAGTCCCCAGTGTGGATCCCCTTGAAGTATATTTATCAATTCCAAGCCATGTTCCGAGAATTAATCTGGAAAAATAGAGCAGCCAGGATTAGATTAAACACTCTCCAAAGAAACAAAAATCAAGGTGGAATGGCTGCCCCTAACTAATGGGTGTATTTTCTGGCATCGCAGGTCTAACAACTAAAATTAACAAGTGGGAGGTTTGAAATGGTATTGAGCGAATAAGTAGAATTTTGTGTACTCACCGTAAATTCTCTTTCTCTTAGCCTCTAATTGGGGGACATAGGACGATGAGTTATGCTATTCTGCCACTAGGAGGCGGCACTAAGCAATTAAAAAAGAAGCACAGTGGCTCCTCCCAGCAGTATATAACCCCCTGACTGGCACAGTTCAGCCAGTTTTGTGCTAAAGCAGTAGGACACAACAATAATATATAAGCCGATCAGGCAAAAAACAAGAGAACACCAACACAACAAGGCCAACTGGCCACAGGGAGGGTGACAAAATTCTACTTTTCTCTTTCACCTCATTGAGGGACACAGGACGATGGGACGTCCCAAAGCAGTCCCTGGGAGGGAATACACATCCACATTCTGAAATGCACGGCCTACTGGTTAGCAACCGCTGCCTGTAGGATCCGTCTACCCAGACTCGCTTCTGCCGAGGCCTGAGTATGAACACAATAGTGTTTCGCAAAAAGTGTGAGGGCTGGACCGGGCAGCAGCTTTGCACACCTGCCCAGCCCTAGCCTGGTGCCAGATAGCCCAGGAAGTACCCACTGTGCAACCCTAATGGAATGGTCAGACCACGTAGGAAATAAGCTTCCTGAATGATAAGCTAAATCCACCTGGCAAGAGCGGTCTTGGATGCTGCCATCCCTTTACGGTGCCCTTCTGGAAGGACTCGAAAAAAGGAATCCGACTTCCTGAAAGGTGCTGTCCTGGAGACATAATTCCAGAGAGCACGGACCAGATCCAGGGAGTGCGGAGCCTTTTCAAAGCAGTGCATCAGAGCCGGACAGAAGGACGGGAGAGAAATGTCCTCGATTAAATGGAAGAGGAACCACCTTGAGAAGAAAAGACAGCACCAGACGCAGTACCACCTTATCCTAGTGAAACTTGAGGAAAGGTGCCTTGTCGGAGAGTGCCACCTGTACCAATACCAGCCAAACGGAGGTGATCGCCATGAAGAAAACCACCTTCTGAGAAAGCAGAGATTGGCGTACCACGGTCTCCCGGGCCAATCCAGGGCCACTAGAATCACCGGGACGCACCCCATTTTGAACTTTTGGACCACTCTGGGAATGAGGGTCAGAGGAGGGAAGATGTAAGACGAAAATGTGTCCAAGTCTGGACCAGAATGTCCGATCCCAGGGCTCGCGGGAGCGACCAAAGAAGTTGGGAACCCATGCATTCCTTCGCAACGTCATGAGGTCCACATTCAGAGTCCTGAAGCGACAGCAGATCTGGCAGAATACTTCTGGATGTAGAGCCCATTCTTCCGAAGCAAGGCTCTGATGGGTGAGAAAGTCCGCCACCCAATTGTCGATCTCCGGGATGTGAACAGTCAAGAAAACCGCTCCGGGAGACTCGGCCCAGCTGAGGATCGGTTCCACTTCCTGCATAGCAGACTTGCTGCGAGTGCCGCCCTGATGGATGACATATGCCACAGTCATGGCATTGTCAGACTGAAGGCGGATGTGACGGCTCTTCCGAAGATGAGGAAAAAAACTTTGCAACACCAAGTAGATGGCCCGAATCTCCAGGAGATTTATGGGTAGAGAAGACTCTGTTAGAGACCACAGACCCCGGGCTGTGTGATGGTGAAAAACTGCTCCCCAGCCGAGCAAACTGGTGTTGGTGGCCAGCAGTACCCACCAAGCCGGGAGAAAAGATCTCCCCGAGAGAGAGATGACGTGATCAGCCACCATCGAAGAGACTGCCTCGTTTCCGCTGACGGACGAAACGTCCAGGGAAGGGTGAACGGACTGCGATTCCAGGCTGATAGCAGGGCCAACTGAAATGGCCAGTGATGGAGCTGGGCAAATGGGACTGCGTCCAATGTTGCCACCATCTGTCCCTGAACTCGCATTGCAAACCGAAGGGAGTGCGGGAGAGAAAAAAACATCCTAACTGCACAGCGCAGGGAATGAGCCTTGTCCTGGGGGAGAAACACAAGTCCCCGAGACATGTCCAGAACCATCCCCATGAACGTGAGCTTGCGGCTCGGAGTTGCCGGATGTGAGGCACAAACAGACAGAGTAATGCTGCAGCAGAATAAATCGCTGTTGAGCACACAAACAGACAGCTTAAGGCTACAACAGAAATATAGATCACTGCTGAGCCCCGTCACCTGAGAGTCGCTGGGAAGGAAGCGCTGGCCCAGAATCCTGTATCCCCCCTGCAGAGCTCCGACCATGCTCACACTGAGGATCCCCTGCTGCTGAAAATGGCGCCCAAAACGACAAAGAAGCGCCAAAATGATGAAAAACTGCTAGGCCATGCCCCCTGGAGTGCGAACCCTCTAGGCCACGCCCCAGTGATGCAGAGTCCAGGATGGAAGCCATAGGCCGTGGGGCCAGCTGGAGGCGTTCCCGGCCGGGCACATCATCACTAGGAGCTGGGAAGGGTTGGAACGCACTGTGTAGGCCCGAAGCCGGGGTCTAAATTAATGCAGCAGGCCGCCGGCCGAGAGGGGTCCGGCGCGGAGCACACGGCGGGGGAAGCAGCGGGCACAGGGGATCACAGGGGAGCACCGGAGGGTAGCACAGCGCCATACCTTATGACTGCTCCATCCCTGGACCCCATAAGGAGCAGGGGAGCGGACCATCCATCCCAAAGCAGCATGAAGCAGATGCATCTTCCTTGTGCTGCAGGGGCCAGAGGCCAAGGGAGATCTCCTGCAACCCAGAGTCCCAACTGTGGGGTCTGGGGAGGGATGCTGCAGGAACCAGCCATCAACCTGCCACCCAGAGCCCCAGCTGTGGGGTCTGGAGAGGGACAGTGCAGCGGTCCGAATGCAGGCTACAACCCAGAGTCCCAACTGTGGGGTCTGGGGAGCGAAGAGAGAAAATAACAAACTAACAAAACAAACAGTGTCTTGCCTCCTAAGACACTAAGCAAAAAAAACTGGCTGAACTGTGCCAGTCAGGGGGTTATATACTGCTGGGAGGAGCCACTGTGCTTCTTTTTTAATTGCTTAGTGTCGCCTCCTAGTGGCAGAATAGCATAACCCATTGTCCTGTGTCCCCCAATGAGGCGAAAGAGAGATACCAGGAATATACCGATCATACAATTTTTGGAGACAGGGAGTGAAGCACGAGCTGGGTGAGATTGTATACCCACTTTAGTACTAATAAACAAAACATGGTGTAAAGTTAAGACTTTGCTTGGTCTTGAGGGACATACTCCTTTTACTCCACTATGGCACAACCCTATCCTACCAGAGATATTTTGGCTGGAGAGCTTCAGCCCCCGGGAAAAAGCGGGCATTCAATATGTGGCGCAAGTATTGCAAAATGTGAGCTTTAAGAGTTTTCAGCAACTGAAAGAAGAATTTCATATCCCGCAGACTAATTTCTAATTTTATTTGCAGTTACGTCACGCATGGACAAATCATCCTACACATATGAGAACTAAAGTCATGAATCACTTATTGTTCAACACACTTCCACATAGTGGAAGGAAGGGGGTTATCTCCAGAATGTATGGCATTTTAATGCAAGAGTTTCAATGGAATACAACCTTAATGGTCAAGGAGAAATAAGAGAGAGATATAGGATTTATTCATGCTGAGAAATAGAATGACATAGTGGAGACAACCCCCCTCAATTATCTATCTGTGAGGCCCAAAGATATCCCAATCTTACCTGCTGCACAGAGTCTATAAGACTCTAAAATTCTTACATAAGGTGGGGCCACAGAAAATTATGCTTGCCCAAAATGTGGTACAGTATCGGCGGATTCATTGCATATGTTTTGGGGATGAAGATTTATCAACACATTCTGGACCAAAAGCGTCGGATGCATTAACAATGTATATGACAAGAGACCTGCCGCCACAACCTCTGATGTGCATTTTATGTAGAAGAAGGGTATCGATAAAGAGAGCGCTATATCAAGTAAGAAAAAAAGATTGCAAGACACTGGCTGAGTGACTCTCCACCGAGACTACAAGAGGTTGTTAATTGGATTTCTTGGCTGATCAAGATGGAAGAAGGAGTATAAAAGAAAAGAAGAGCCATTCATAAGTTTGACAAAATATGGGGTAGATGGAGGATGAATTGTTGAGAATACTCCATAGAAATTCTGAATGTTCTAATAAGATAGATATGATTGTATAGTTGAGAAGATTTGGATATGTAATTAAGCGCCTGAGGGTGTACGGTGAAGGCTGTCTTAGGGCACTACTGGGGGCATCTCAAATGCATCTCAATGAATTAGAATACCATCAAAAATCTATGTAATATTGCAATGTTTCAGGGTGTTTCTGGGAGCCCTGAAACACGCTGACTAATAAATCAATATTATACACACCCTTTGACGTCTAGTGGAATACAACAGCGTGGTTTTTAATTCTTCATCCTCCCTACTCTATATGCACCACACTGGGGACTGCAGCAGCTGCGATGTGCTTCTATAGTGGTTGTGACTTACAACATAAACAAGGTGATCCTCTGATACCTATTTAGGTAATATTTTATCTCTCAGACTCTTCATCCTCCCTACTTTCATTTTCTGAGATAATGACCTTTGGGTTTTCACTGACTGTAAGTTATAATCATCAAAATTTACAGAAATACACACTTGAAATAGATCACTCTGTAATGACTCTATAGAATATTTGTTTCACTTTATAGTTTGAATTACTGAAACAAATTAAATAAATTAACTTTTTGATGACATTCTAATTTATTAAAATGCACCTGTGTATATATATACAGGGCCGGCGTCAGCACAAGGCATACCCGGGCAAGAGCCGGGGCCTTGGCCTGACACAGGGACCCACTGCTGTTCACACACATCACCGCAATTATTATTTTTCCCAATCCCATGCATTTCTCTCTCCATAAAGGTTATGACTTAGACCAGCCGGCCGCCAGACCCTGCTCCAACCTGATTCCGCCCCTTCACTTCCTTTTTGCGTTGCACTGTGGAATGCATAGAAGAGGAGGAAGAATATTCACCCACCCTCCTATATGCGTTCCACAGTGGAGCGCACTGCATACATTGCCCAGCACCGCCTCCATGTCTGAAGTTAGTGTATTGAGGTGGTCCAGCCAGGCAGAGTGAGCTGGAGCAGAGCCGCAGATAACAGTACACTGTCTGGGTGCCGGTGGGTGCAATAATAATAATCATTAAAAATATTCACCATGCTACGAGACAGTCAGTCACCCAAGTATGATGCTTATTTTTCTGCTGCTGCAGCTGCACTGTCTGCAGAGTGCAGTACTGTGCTGTCTCCCCGCCCCGCCACCGCCCGTCGCCTTTCTAGTACTAAGACAAGAAGTCAAAGTGCACTCACAGCTGTGAGTCACTGTTTCCTATTCACACATAGCATTTTTGCTGCGCTTTTCTGAGGACCCCTTTTGGTGCACGAACTGCACCAAAAGCGAATCCACACGAAACGTAGCGTTCTGTTGTGATGAATGCTGCAGCATTATTTACTCACCTCACCACGCTCCCCCGGTGACCACCATAAATGTCCTGTCATTCCTGGAGGCAGTAGTGTTGCTGCCTCTAGGACCCTGCTGCCTGCGTATGTGACCGGCTAATGTCACTTAGTCACATGGTGCAGTGGCAGGACCTCCCGCAGCTCCTGTGGCCTTTAGTATGAGGGGACAACACTGAAGATTACCGGGGAAGCACAGGGAGGCGAGTAAACAGTGCAGGCAAAATAACGTCAAATAATGGACATGTGACTTCTTTTTACGGATTGGCTTTTAAGCCCAAAAGCGGATCCGTAAAAAGTGCAGCTTGTGAATGGTAAATTGTGAAATGTATTGACTTGGCTGGGACACCGAACTTCACTACATTCCACTGCAATTAGTGGATCCATAAGAAAAGATACACGGTGCAGTAGCGCACTGAGTGCATATAGCCTAATGGGCTGCCTATGTTGTACAGTGGAACGCACTCAGCACCACCTCGATCTTGCAATCTGAACTTGCTTAATTCAGCTCAGACTGAGTTTATAGTAACTATGGGAATGAACGATGATCTTTCAGTGAGTCATGAATCATGGTATGTGTTAAAGGGGCCCACATAGACTCTTTTGCCCGGGGCCCACAAAAACCTGGAGCCGGCCCTGTATATATAATATGTATATTAACCCCTTCATGACCCGGGAATTTTTTGTTTTTAATTTTCGTTTTTTTGCTCCACTGCTTCCAAGAGCCATAACGTTTTTATTTTTCTGTCAATAAAGACATATGATGGCTTATTTTTTGCGGGACGAGTTGTACTTTCCAATGCAATAATTTATTTTACCATATAGTGTACAGGGAAATTGCAAAAAAATTCTAAATGCAGTGAAATTGCAAAAAAAGTACAATGACACGTTTGTTTTTTGGGTATTTTAGTCACCATGTTTACTATATGGTAAAACCAACATGACGGGGTGATGCCTCGCTTCGGTACGAGTTTGTAGACACCCAACATGTATACCTTTACTGGTATCTAGGTGGTGAAGAAAAATTCAGACGATTGGAAAAAAAACAAACAGACTTTTTGCGCCACGTTCTGCGACCCGTAGCGTTCTGGGATCTGGGGCTGGGTGACAGCTTATTTTTTGCGTCTTGAGCTAACGTTTGTAATTATACCATTTTTGGGGGATCCGCAGTTTTCATCGCCCGTTATTGCATTTTATAGCGGAATTTTGGCGTTTGGACCATTTTTTCTGTTACGGAGTTTACGGCTCTCATTAACGGATTTAATACGATGATAGATTGGGCGATTCTGAACGCGGCAATACCAAACATGTGTATTTTTATATACTGTATATATATATATATATATATATATACTGTATATATATATATACTTTTATTGTGATTGGGGGAAAAGGGGGGTGATTTGAACTTTTATATATTTTTTTTTTACAGGTTTTTAAGAACTTTATTTTTTCATTGATTCTTATTTTTACACTGCCTCTTTAAGAGGCACCTTGCTGCACAATCCGATCGCTTCTGGGAGATACAGATGACCTGCGGCTCATTTGTATCTCCCAGAATCACAGACCTGCTGTGGTTGGCAGCGCCTGCCAACCACAACAGGAAAACTGCGCTCTGACAGCATCTGGGGTCTAGCCAGGACCCCGGGCTGTCACGTGAGCGCCGGAGATCCCGCGATACTATCGCCGGATCTCCGGAGCAGGCGGGGAACAGCGCGTACCTCGCTCGCCGGTTGGATCCCGCTGTCAGTAATTGACAACGGGATCCAAGGGGTTAACAGCGCCGATCGGATCCCGGATCCAATCGGCGCTGTTACCCTGACATCTCAGCTGATGAGATCAGCTGAGATGTCGGGGCTTTGATGTGAGCTCACCGCCGGAGCTCACATCAAACACCCCTTACCGGCCCATGACGTCCTCCTACGTCATAGGTCGGGAAGGGGTTAATCTATTTTAATCAGATCTAGGTTCTTTTGCCTATACAAGAGCACAGCGTATACTGAACACCGCAACCAAGTGGTGGGAATTGTATACAGGGACATCCAACCTACCAGGTTAAACCAACCTACCATATATACTCGAGTATAAGCAGACACGAGTATAAGCCGAGGCCCCTAATTTTACCCCCCAATACTAGGTAAACTTATTGACTCAAGTATAAGCCTAGGGTTTAGGCCTAGAGAAATACAGCAGACTCTCATCCTGGTATATAGCCCCTAATCACTGTATATAGCACATCATCCTGGTATACAGCCCCTCATCACTGTATACAGCCCCTCTCATCATGGTAAATGGCCCCACATTACTGGTATATAGCCCCCCATCCTGCTATATAGCGGCCATCACTGGTATATAGCGCCCCCATCACTGGTATATAGCGCCTCCATCACTGGTATATAGCAACTCCATCACTGGTATATAGCACCTCCATCACTGGTATATAGAACCCCCATCACTGGTATACAGGCCCCCATCATATAGAACTCCTATCACTGGTATACAGGCACCCATCACTGGTATACAGGCCTCCATGCTGCAGCACTTAAAATAATAAAGAATTGAACTTACCCTCCGTCACTGTGCTGCAAGCACCGTGACGTCCTCCCTCCGGTCTTCCTTCTTGTACCCAGCTTCTATTTATGTGCCTGGCACATCAGTAACATCATCGCTGCTGCGCCGATCACATAATTAGAAACCGGGTACAAGCAGGAAGACAGGAGGGAGGACGCCACGATGCCTGCAGAACAGCGGAGGGTAAGGTCACTTAGTGTATTGTAATGTGCGCCGATTCCCCAGTCAGTGATGGACAGGTGATGCAGTGCATATTACATTACACTAATGAGCGGGACCACGTGACCTCCCACTCCATCTGCAGCCTCCCCCCGCCTCCTCCAGCTCCCGGTAACTGCCCCTCCCACTGACAATGAACATTGACTCAAGTGTAAGCCGAGGGGCGCACTTTTCAGCACAAAAATTGTACCGAAAACCCAGCTTTTACTCGAGTATATACGATAAGTCCTGATGGGAGATCCAGAAAAAGTGGGGGAGAATGAAAGGGCTAAAATCCTGTGGGACTTCAAGATTCAGATATATAAGCAGATGTTGCCTAACAAACCAGATATTGTGATAGTACACAAGGATCAGAAGACACCAATGATAATAGATGTGTCAGTGCCAAATACCAGTAATATCAGAAAGAAGGAATATGAGAAGCTGGACAAATACCAGGGCCTCAAAGAGGAACTGGAGAAGATGTGAAGATGTGGAAGGTGAAGGAAACAGTGATATCAGTGGTGATAGGAGCACTTGGAGCAGTGACCCCCAAGTTGGAAAAATGGCTGCAGCAGATTCTAGGAGCAACATCTGAAGTCTCTATCCAGAAAAGTGCAGTGCTGGAAACAACTAAGATTCTTTGTAGAACCCTCAAACTCTCAGGCCTCTGGTAGAGGACCCAAGAATGAGGAAGGACAAAAAGAACCATGCCACAGAGGGGTGAGAAGGTAGTTTTTGATTTACTTTATTCAACAAATGGGAATCACATTGACCCATCTACCTATACATTGACCCATTCACAATATTGAGTTTTAAACTGTTCCTAAGGCAGTGTCCAATTACTACAATCAAATTTCTGAGCTATAATATAATACTGTGCTCCTGCATGTGCCATCCCTGATGAGGAAGGACAGGGGTCATTTGAAACGTGTTGGATTGACGATTTGGTCAGTATAAAAACTAAAAAGCACCAATACAGACTCACAGCTTTCATACAATTTTATTACAACATATTCCAGACAAAATCATCATATTAAATCCATTATGACTAACCACTGGAGCATAGTACAAAATTATCGGATTTTGGGGAAGATTCTACCAAAAAAATCCAAGTATCATTTATAGAAGAGCACCAACCCTCAAAAACATATGGTCGACTCTGTCGTCTAAGGCTTCTTTCACATTACAATTTTTGTGGATCCGATTTGGCCCCTATGTATCCCTATGGGTCTCATATAACCTGGTAGTTGCTGTGGCCAGACATATGCACTGTGGTGTTGTGACCCTCACAACCCAATAAGGTGAGTGGTCTTGACACCATTCTTTCCATTTGACATCAGATAAGACCCTATGTGCGCTTTTCTCCCTTTGTAGTTAGTAATAGAAACTCTGAGAAGGGCTGCAGAAAGCGGGGGGCGTCTCTCATTGGCCGGAGCACCCCCTCTCAAGCGCCTTGCTAATCATTAGCAGTGATCTAGCCTGAGAGGGAGGCAAAAGTTCCACTGTATCAGGAGGATGCCCAGCTTCACTGCTATGGGGGATTGGCTATTACGTGGAGATTAGCTTGTATGTCACTGGATGAGCCTTGTACACCCTTCTGAAGATAACACAAAGTATTATGGGACGTGAGAGAAAGGAAGTTCTGCAGGCCTGCAAGGCTTTCATGCTCCCACAGTGAGGATGATAGGAAATTGCTGAGCAGAGTAGGGGAAATTAAAAGGGAACCTGTCACCTACAATTAAGGCCCTACACTATCACTACCTGACCCTACACCTTCCTAGCTGCTCCCTATGTATCCCTATCTGAGCTAAAGGGGCCCTATAAAAGATCAGAAAAATAACTTCTAACTTACAGAAGTCCCTGAGGCTGGGGACCGAAAAGGCGGCGCCAGGCTCCATGCAGCACTCCTCGATCCGGCTGCGCACGCGCGATGCGCTTATTGAAGCCGGCCAATCACGTGATCATAATGCACTGGGGCGGTTCACGTGATTAGCCCCATAATGCACCGCGCCGGATGTGACGTAGCGGCCAGTGCATGATAGGCGTCCAGAGGAGCAGGAGATTCCAAATCGAGGGGCAGAGATCAAGAAAGAATAATGCCACCAGCGGGGCATGTGCAGCCGGATCGAGGAGTGCTGCATGGAGCCTGGCTCCACCTTTTCAGTCCCCAGCCTCAGGGACTGCTGTAAGTTAGAAGTTATTTTTCTGATCTTTTATAGGGCCACTTTAGCTCAGATAGGGATACATAGGGAGCAGTAGGAAGGTGTAGGGACAGCTAGTGATAGTTAGGGCCTTAATTGTATGTGACAGGTTCCCTTTAAGCTATGGCTGCAGAAATAGTGGATGCACCTTGAGGATAATGTGAGAATAACATAGTCTTCAGCCTTTCATTGAAAAGGTAAGTCAACCTTTAAATGCTTGCACCAGCACAATCTAGTAGTAGTTTTGAAATGAATTTCAGTAACTGTTTCTGCTCATGGTAAAATGCTATATATCCAAATGGACAGTGTTTTTCGATCCATGCAAACTGTACGATGAAGTGGACCACAATGGATCAGATAAAAATAGTGCTTTATTCTACGCGTTTCAGAGATTGTTCTGTACCACACAACAATGGTTGCATTCCTGAGGAAGGAGTGAGGATATGCTCTGAAACGCATTGAATAAAGCACTATTTTTATCTGATCCATTGTGGTCCACTTCATTGACAAAATGCACAAATCAAAAAAAACTGTCCAGTTGGATATATTGCTTATCACCACCGCGGCTTTTGTGGAGTGTGAATCCTGCAGCAGCTGCACTATCTGCATATACTGGTTGTGGGTCTCACAACCAGCACAGATGAGCAGTGACATTTGACATTTTGGATATATACTCTAAAAAGGATAAGACCCTATCGCGCTTTTGTTTCCCTACTTTTTCAGCTACCCATGGTAAATTGCTGGCATTTTCATCTCAGCTCTGTAATATTAGAAGCAAGGTTCTGCATATTTTAATTTCAGAAAAAGTTCAACCTGTCGCCATATAGCAAGTCTGATATCCCAATGAAATGGTGATGAGCTGCATCATCTGACATACCCAATTGACAAGACTAAGGCTGGTTCTGGGTGTATAGTGTGGACACTTTAATACTCTGAATAAACACACACAATTAAGTCAACCAGCCATTGTCTTTTGATGGTGAGCAGGGCAGCAGAGTACGCAGCAAAGTCTTTTTAAATCATTAACTCTCCAGCAATTTACCAACTGCAATTCCAGTTTCGGAGACTCTAATGAAAACACAGAAGTAGCTTACTACTACGCCTGCCTTCTCCATTGTCAGCTGTAAATCACTCAATGAGCGCTATGTAGTGAGTAGAATCATCGATAACCTTTTCATTTGATGCCAGGCTGGACATTGCAGACACAGATCAGCTTTGTTAGAAACTTCTCCAAAAATTGCTGTATATGAAATAGTTTTTTTGCACATAAAATATATATTTTTTCATATTTTCACCTTAAAAAATATATAAATTTCAGGATGCTGAAATGTGGAGAGAGAAATATACCTAAAAGATAGTTGTTCATTAAGACATTTTCAGGATGGGTAGTTAATGGGTTAATCAGAATAGTATCCAATATTGAAATGCAGATGTATAGAAATGCTGAAAAGAAGATGTCTTGGCTTAACACTTTTCTATTCTAACTTTACCTGAGACAGAATAAACGCTGAGCTTTTTAGGATGTAAGACAGCAAGATGAAGAAGTTCTGTTCCCCTAGAAGAACGGAACAAAAAGAAAAGCATATTAAATAAATCTAATGATATTTAGGCAGCATACTTTAGAAGAAAATAAATTTACGATGGTACATCGATACTGTGACTATGGATGACGCTGTACAAAGGATATAAATACATTTCAACTGACACTTGGGGTGCATGCCCATGATCCAGCATTTTGATACAGCGTTTTACCACTGCGTTCAAAATACTGCGTTGTAAAGTACAAGCATAGGGGATGGGATTTCTAGAAATCCCATGCTCACTGTGCTTCTCCCCTCCACAGCGTGTTTTCAGCAGCAGGCTGGGTTGCCGGACTTCCACATCTCCACATCATGTTAATGTAATGCTGCAAAGTCAGAAGAGATCTCCACTGGATACATGTATGGAAGAAGCCACCCTGCACCAAACACAGTGAGTACAGGGCGGCTGCAATATCCCTGCATTCACCTGCAGCTTCCAACAGTTCCAGAGGCACTGTGTCCAACACACAGCACCTCCAGATCATGTGCACATACCCTTATTACAAGAAAATATAAACCTGTATTTTTTTGCAGATCATAGTTCACTATGGGTTTAGATAAAGTAAAACAGAAGCACACCTTACATCTGAATGAACTCAGATGTATTCTTATAGAATACACTGGGACCCATTGTAGTCTATAGTTGTATACAGTGGCATGAAAAAGTTCGGACACCACTGCTCAAAAATACTGTTATTGTAAACAGTTAATCAAGTTGAAAGTAAAATGATCTCTAAAAGGCACAAAGTTAAAGATAACACATTTCCGTTGTATTTAGGCAAAAACATTTTAATCTGTTACCTTTAAAAGTTACAAAAAGAAAAATGGGCCGATGCAAAAGTTTGGGCATCCTCGAAGCTCTATGTGCTGTGATATTTTCCAGACCTTAATTAGCCTGTTATAGTTACGCCTTGTTCACCATCATCGTTAGGAAAGGCCAGGTAATGCAAATTTCAAAGCTTTAGAAAAATCCAGCCTCCACTAACCTTGTACCAAGAAACAGCAGCCATGGGTTCTTTCAAGCAGTTGTCAAGCATTCTGAAAATAAACATGGTGGAGTCCCACAAAAGCTAAAGAAAACTATAAGGAGAAAGCAAAGCATTTTCAAGTTGCCTTTTCCTCAGTTCAAATTTTAATTATGAAATGGCAACTAACAGGAATAGTGGAGGTCAAGGTAACATCTGCAAGACCAAGCAAACTTTTTTATTAGCTGCTCATACGATTGCTAGAAGGCCAATCAGTTCCCCCACTTCACTGCAAAAGACCTTCAGGAAGATTTAGCAGATCCTGCAGTTGTGGTACATTATTCTACTTTTCAGAGACACCTGCACAAATATGGCCTTCATGAGTCATCAGAAGAACACCTCATCATAAAATTCAATATCAGAAATATGGAAAAGAACATCTTAACAAGTCTGATGCACTTTGGAAACAAGTCCTGTGGACCGATACAGTTAAAATAGATTTCTTTGGCCCCAATGATCTACATACAAGGTATGTGTGGCAGAAAAAAGGGCACAGAATTTCAGGAAAAGAACATCTCGCCAACCATTAAGAATAGGTGTAGATCAATCATGCTTTGGGGTTGTATTGTAGCCAATGGCATGGTGAATATTTCACAGGTAGAGGGAAGAATGGATTCAATTAAATTAAATTTCAACACATTTTTGATGCAAATGTAACACCATCTGTGAAAAAGCTGAACTTGAAACGAAGATGACTCTACAAATGGATAACGACCCTAAACACACATCAAAATCCAGAATAGACTACCTCAAAAGGCGCCAGCTGAATGTTTTACAATGGCCCTCACAGTCCCCTGATTTGATCATAAAAAATCTGTGGCTAGAACTCAAAAGAGCAGTGCATGAAAGACGACACAAGAAACTCAAAGAACTGGAAGATTTTTCCATGGAAAAATGGATGAAAACTCCTCAATCAGGAAATGAAAAAGTCTATGTTGGCTACAAAAAGCATTTACAGGCTGTGATACTTGCCAAAGGGTTGGTACTAGGAACCAACCATGCTGGCTGCCCAGCATTATTATCCTTTTTCGGCACCACTCTGGTCCGAATCACCCATTTGCAAAAAAGTTGTGTCACAAGAGGTTAATGCAAGTCCATGAGAACCAGAATGAGGCCAGAATGAAGTTCTCATAGAGTTGTATTGATTTGTCACCTCCAGCACCCTCCATGAAACACTAGAGCTGCCAGCTGGTCACAAATTGCCAGAGATCGACCAGAGCACAGCTCGAAACAGATGAAGATGGAGGCAGGCGAATATGAGACACTTAACGCACTGGTCTAGTAGTAATAAAAAAAGCTGGTGTGGTACTTTAAATTAACATATGAGTGCATGTCTGCAGGCCAAGACAATGAAGCCAGCGCTGATTGGGCACAGGGTTCACGTGATGTAGCAAATTTACTTGAGACCTGGGACAGTGAGTGCAGACACCGCTGGAATGGTGCTAGTACTGGAGGTGAATATAAAGGTACCTTCACACACAGCAATATTGGTAGGCAATTTCACAGGCAATTTGCTGGTTGCAGTGAAATCATGGACTCATTGTTACATTTCTACACAGCAACAAAATAGAACAATGTGTCCATGATTTCACTGTAACCAGCAAATTGCCTGTGAAATTGCCTAGCAATATGCTGTGTGTGAAGGTACCTAAGTGTTTATTACAAACATTACAAAGATAACACAAATAAGAGGACACACTTTCTTACCTTCCTCAACGATCCCACGGTGAGCTTCGGTGATTTCTTCCTTCCAGGCATCAGCAGGACCTGTGGGTACAGTGCTTCCAGGACCTTGCACCATGTGACTCAAGCTGAGTCACATGCTGTGCAGGTCCTGTAAGTCACCTCGCACAGCTCCTGCCGATTCATGGAAGGAAGAAATTACCAGGGCTTACAATGGGCTCACCGGGGAGGGTGAGTAGTGGAGCATTTTTGCTCTGGAAATGTCAATAAAAAAGCATCACAAATGGACTGTGTGAATACTAAGTAAATATCATGATAAAAAATAAAGATATACAAAATAAATTTAAATTATATTTGGAAAACATTATTTTATTATCCATAAATTGCATCCAATCAGATAGTAAACTTGTCAAATGGCCAGACATTAAATTGATCAGCAAAACTGGAAATTAATTTTCAGCGTTTACCTGAAATTAATCCTGTCAGGTCTGACAGAGTCTTTTAAATGATGATTGTGACATAAGAAGCTTAGGATTGAATCTTCTTAATGTGATTTGAAAACAAGGCAAATGCAGACCGCTGACTATTTAGTCTTTACTCACTCACATGTATGTATGTATCAAGGGCAATATATTAAAAGTATCAATAAAAGGATTGTGAGCGCAAGAAATGATAATTAACCAATATCAACTATTACTTATATTCATGTTCCAAGCCCCTGATGATGTCGTAAAGGTGGCAAAGCCTTCCAGAGTGTTATAAAGAGGATGCAGAAGAGTATTTGTATGCTTTATTATATATTCTGAAGGTCTATGTACATTTAGATATAGACTGTAAGTCCAAAACCCACAAGTTTCTGATCAGATACTCTAAGCACACTGCTAGATGGCTCCACATGGATATATAATTGAAGGCTTATTTAGATAGCCCTAACATCAGCAACATTTATTATCTCTATATTGCTGAAAGTCCTATTCTACCAACCAGAAGTAACAACATCACAGATGCCACATGATACGAAGATTGCCACTATAATATGACTGTGTAAATGACCTTGCATTGAAGCCACCTGGGTGAGTCCAAAATCACATAAAGGAGCAATAGCCGGTAGGCAGCCAATCCACAATGGTTTTGTTAGAGAAAACGTGAGGTTCTAGTCATGGTATATGCCCTTCTAGTAATCTGTTTATTTTAGTTCCTTTCCTTTTGCTTTGCTGTGTTTATTGCTTTTTTTGGCTTCAATATAGAGTTCAGCACCAGCCACAATTGCTAGGGTTAAAAGAAGTCTGAACCTAACACTTTTACATGTTAAAAAGCACATCTAAGTGATAAACAGCTAACAAAGTCCTTCGGCCTGGACTGGAAAGTATCACAAGAAAAGGCAGGACATTAATGTGGGCTTCACCTTACAAGACAACGGCATTTGCACACACATTCTCAGAGGTTCGTAATTAACACAACTATGTGCTGGATCTCATGGGTACCGGAAAGGTTGCAGGAGAAGCTTCTGTGCAGTTTTATTTGGGACTTTCATTATGGAGGCTTGTACCCTTCATAAAAACGAATATTTATGAGTATTCATTAAACTATGACCTACCAGGTGTAAACCTTCCACATCTCATAAAGGAGAATCCATTTATACCAAAGTGGTGATTGTTTTTCCAAAAACTACCCAATGCACTTGTCGTGACTCACCGTGGCCGGTTCAACACATGGCAGGCGTTTCTTTCTCCTCCTTGTCACGGATGGACCGCGCCTGCGGCTGTGGAGGTCCGGTGGTACAGAAGACGTCGTTAGTGGAACAGATTAGGGGTTAATTTGTTTCGTGACACCACCTATGAGTGTTTCGGACACTGTACCGACGCTGCGGGGTCTCCGGGGGATGAAATGCAGCAAGATGGAACGCTCCCCACAGGCTGAGCGGTGATCCCCGGAGCCAGGAGCTGCGCAAGATGTTCTGAGGCAGCTGCGGTTACTTAGTGCGCGGACGCCAACAGTTCATAAGGAAGCACGGACACTGTAAGTCTCTGTAACGGGTTCTTTACTGTAACCAGCAAGCAGTACATGGCATACAGTTAACGGGTAGTAGACCGGGTGGACTCAGCAGTAATCAGTGTCCCTCAGAGCTCCGCGGTGTTCCTCCATTTTAGCTAAGTTGTGTGCCGTTGTCGCCCAGGAATACCAGATCGGGTACAGGGAGGCTGCTTCAATGCCCTACCCAGAGTATACGTTATGGGTGTTTTGGGGAGCCTTGGGTCCCTTGGTGGGTACACCGCTGGTTAGACGACTGGATTTGGCGGTGCTGGGGTGCTCCTGTAAAGCGGTCCCTCCACTCCTCTGGTTCGCGTAGAAGTGCTGAACTACTCCTAGCTTCGGTACCAGCAAACCAGCTGTAGATGGGCACGGGATGATTTTGGACCCGCATGTAGATGCCCGTAGATCGGTTGTTAATGCACCGGGAATAATGGCGCCCAACCGGGGTGATGGCCAGGGGGCTGCACGGAACTGTGCAGGCCCCCTCTTCTAGGTTGCAGAGCTCGTTGGTGTAGCTCCTCTCGCTTCCGTGGCCAAGTCAGTTCTCCTTCTTCACTCTACTGCCCACACTTCACCCACCAGGACCTGATTGGCCCTCTATCCTGATGTGTATGTGGGGTATGGAGCTCTAAGTTAACTGTGTGACTGCTGGGCCAGAGAATATTGCTGCTGCTGTTTTGGCTGCAATACCCTCCTGTAACGCACTTGTTGCGGGGTGCCACAGTGGCATTAGGAAAAAACAAGGAACAAAAAACGTATTGCTATGTAACTATCAACTGGATAGGTAACTTCACCATGACAAGAATACATAAGTAAATATCACAAGGAAGCTTCAGTAATATGCTACTCCCCTGTCTCCCCCCTCTGCCAAGCCCTTCACTGGCTCCCTACTTCCCAGAGATCCCGGTTTAAAACATTAACCATGACATACAAAGCCATTCACAACCTGTCCTCTCCATACATCTCTGACATTGTCTCCCGATACCTACCCTCATGCAACCTGCAATCCTCCCAAGAACTCCTCCTCTACTTTCCCCTCATCTCCTCTTCGCACAACCGCATACAGGATTTCTCCCGTGCTTCACCCATACTCTGGAACTCACTGCCCCAACACATCAGACATTCTCCTAACCTGGGAACCTTCAAAAGAAGCCTGAAGACCCACCTGTTCCGCCAAGCCTACCACCTGCAATAAGACCCGGTCCACCACATCGCCTCACGATTGGAACTTCCCCCTCCCACTGTATCTCCACCCACCCCTCGTAGACTGTGAGCCTTCGCGGACAGGATTTCTCCCCTCTTGTATCTGTACGACCGAATTGTCCACATTTATTGTTACCTGTATTGTTACTGTTACTTGTCCTAGTCTGCCCCTTTTAGCATGTAAAGCGCTATATAAATAAAATAATAATAATACAAAAACGTCACAACTCTAGCAGACTCACTGATGAGAGGATCCGGCTTACACATCATACTTACGAAACAAACTTTCCCACTTCTACTTGGAGAACGGCATCGCGTAGCTGAACCTCAAGTAACAAATCTTCAGCTTGGACACCATCTCCGGCTCGCGCAGGATGAGGAGAAAATATGCGAAGGAATCCGCTGTAACTGCCAACAATGATTTTGTCTGGAAAAACAAAAAAAGGTTGACACAAAAGTAATACAGCCCTGGGAGCATACACTAGAAAAAGATACAAGCTAGGAAAAGATACAGTTAGGGCCAGAAATATTTGGACAGTGACACAATTTTCGCGAGTTGGGCTCTGCATGCCACCACATTGGATTTGAAATGAAACCTCTACAACAGAATTCAAGTGCAGATTGTAACGTTTAATTTGAAGGGTTGAACAAAAATATCTGATAGAAAATGTAGGAATTGTACACATTTCTTTACAAACACTCCACATTTTAGGAGGTCAAAGTAATTGGACAAATAAACATAACCCAAACAAAATATTTTTATTTTCAATATTTTGTTGCGAATCCTTTGGAGGCAATCACTGCCTTAAGTCTGGAACCCATGGACATCACCAAACGCTGGGTTTCCTCCTTCTTAATGTTTGCCAGGCCTTTACAGCCGCAGCCTTCAGGTCTTGCTTGTTTGTGGGTCTTTCCGTCTTAAGTCTGGATTTCAGCAAGTGAAATGCATGCTCAATTGGGTTAAGATCTGGTGATTGACTTGGCCATGCAGAATGTTCCACTTTTTTGCACTCATGAACTCCTGGGTAGCTTTTGCTGTATGCTTGGGGTCATTGTCCATCTGTACTATGAAGCGCCGTCCAATCAACTTTGCAGCATTTGGCTGAATCTGGGCTGAAAGTATATCCCGGTACACTTCAGAATTCATCCGGCTACTCTTGTCTGCTGTTATGTCATCAATAAACACAAGTGACCCAGTGCCATTGAAAGCCATGCATGCCCATGCCATCACGTTGCCTCCACCATGTTTTACAGAGGATGTGGTGTGCCTTGGATCATGTGCCGTTCCCTTTCTTTCTCCAAACTTTTTTCTTCCCATCATTCTGGTACAGGTTGATCTTTGTCTCATCTGTCCATAGAATACTTTTCCAGAACTGAGCTGGCTTCTTGAGGTGTTTTTCAGCAAATTTAACTCTGGCCTGTCTATTTTTGGAATTGATGAATGGTTTGCATCTAGATGTGAACCCTTTGTATTTACTGTCATGGAGTCTTCTCTTACTGTTGACTTAGAGACAGATACACCTACTTCACTGAGAGTGTTCTGGACTTCAGTTGATGTTGTGAACGGGTTCTTCTTCACCAAATAAAGTATGCGGCGATCATCCACCACTGTTGTCATCCGTGGACGCCCAGGCCTTTTAGAGTTCCCAAGCTCACCAGTCAATTCCTTTTTTCTCAGAATGTACCCAACTGTTGATTTTGCTACTCCAAGCATGTCTGCTATCTCTCTGATGGATTTTTTCTTTTTTTTCAGCCTCAGGATGTTCTGCTTCGCCTCAATTGAGAGTTCCTTTGACCGCATGTTGTCTGGTCACAGCAACAGCTTCCAAATGCAAAACCACACACCTGGAATCCACCCCTGACCTTTTAACTACTTCATTGATTACAGGTTAACGAGGGAGACACCTTCAGAGTTAATTGCAGCCCTTAGAGTCCATTGTCCAATTACTTTTGGTCCCTTGAAAAAGAGGAGGTATGCATTACAGAGCTATGATTCCTAAACCCTTTCTCGATTTGGATGTGGAAACTCTCATATTGCAGCTGGGAGTGTGCACTTTCAGCCCATATTATATATATAATTGTATTTCTGAACATGTTTTTGTAAACAGCTAAAATAACAAAACGTGTGTCACTGTCCAAATATTTCTGGCCCTAACTGTAGCTGCAGATTTCTTTTATACTCCAAAATACTGATATTAAATATTTACTTAAACACAGTTTCACCAAGTGTGAACTCTGCAGTCGATCAAATTTAGTTAAAGATAGTAAACTAGTCAAATTATTGAAATTACTTTAGTAATCTAAAAACAGTTATAGTGATTTGGCCACTGCAAACATACAGGTTCACCTCAATGAATTTGAATATGATCAAAAAGTTAATTTATTTCAGTAATTCAATACAAATTTATTTCTGTAAATGTTGATGATTATGGCTTACAGCCAATGAAAACCCAAAGGTCATTATCTCAGAAATAAAAGAAGGGAGGATGAAGTGTCCAAGAGATAAAATATAACCTAAATAGGTATCAGGGGCTCACCTTGTGTGGTTGTGAGAGTCACAACCACTATAAAAGCATATCACGACTGCTACAGTCCCCAGCATGGTGCATACAGAGGAGGGAGGAATGAAGGGTTAAAAACCACACTGCCATATTCCACATGACATCAATGGGTGAATATAATATTGATTTATTAGGCAACCTGTTTCAGGGCTCCCTGGCCCCTTCCTCAGGACAAGCAATATCATATTGCTATGCTTCAGGGCGTTTCTCGGGAGCCCTGAAATGTATTGACTAATAAACCAATATTATATTCACCCTTTGATGTCTCAAGGAATTCGGCAGCACGGTTTTTAACCCTTCATCCTCCCTACTTTAATTTTCTAAGATAATGACCTTTGGGTTTTCATTGGCTGTAAGACATAACCATCAACATTTACAGAGTATTAAACAATTGAATAGATAAATAGTTCATTCTGTTTGTAATGACTCTATATGATATATGCATTTCACTTTTGTATTGAATTACTGAAATAAGTTAACATTTTTGATCCTATTCTCTCTCTCTCGACCGCTTTATAATGGCTTTCAATGGATGTCAATTCCTTTGTGAAAAATTCCGTGAACGCATACAGATTAATGCCGCACGTTTCCACATGCGCATTGTGACAGTGCCTAACGGACGTGTTTCCACCAAATCTTCCATCATTAGGTAACACTTGAAAAATGATAGAATAGAGCTGCTTACAAAATGAATCTTAAAAATAATGAATGCTATGATTGGAAATGCTCATGTGAATTCAGGGTACAGGAGACTGACACATATGTTCGTTTTTACACCGTTTGCCGGTTCAGAGTTTCTAGCTCTTTTATGGCTCATTCAGACATCAGTTTTTCTCGTGCTTTGTGTGTTTTTCAGGGATAGCTCTCGTACCCATGATATCTATGGGGTGGTGGTTTACATGTCCGATTTTTTTCCTCGAACCAAGTGGTTCACACAAAAGAAAGAGACTTGTCCAATATTGATCCAAGTCTCAGATCAAGCTGACCAATACAAGTCTATGGATAAGTAAAAAAACAGATAGCCATCGGACGACCTCTTTTCCAGACTGATAGAAGCTTGAGAAACCACTATCAGTTTTTTATTTCATCAGAAAAAATGATGAAATAAGGACAGTAAAAAGGAAGAGAAACAATGCCAGCATCCAAAGTGGAATAAATCAATTATAGGTATGCCTATTTAAATCTTCTTAAAATAGCAGTTAGCCATATTAAATATGGAGGACAAAAAGAAAACCATCCAATTACCGTGTTTCCCCGAATATAAGACAGTGTCTTATATTAATTTTACCCCCAAAAGTCCCACCCTGACTTATTTTCGGGGTATGTCTTATATTTCCCTCCCTAACCCTTACCCTAACCCTAGCCCTAACCCTAACCCAGGGGCATACACATACAGGGGCACACTCACACATACAGGGGCACACTGACAGGGGCACACTGACCTGGGCTCCTCCGACCACCGGGGACCGCAGCACATTCCAGGCATCCACATGCCTGAGGACCGCAGCACATCCCGGGCACCTCCGACAGGCCCGGGCACCTCCGACAGGCTCGGGCACCTCCGACAGGCCCGGGCACCTCCGACAGGCCTAGGCACAGCAGCACGCAGGCTGGGCATCGTCGCACAGATAGCCCGGCCTGCACACGTGCCGCTGTCCCGTCCAATCACAGGCCAGGAGCTGCCTGGGGAGCCAATGACAGGCCAGACTGACGCCATGCAGCGCGACTGGCTTGCGATTGGCCTCTGGGCAGTTCCTGGCCTGTGATTGGCCGGGACAGCGGCGGGGGATTTAAAATACCCGCCCCGTTCACCCAGGCACCGGGAACACAGCGGGGCACCGGAGACAGCAGCGGCAGCAGCGGTAAGCATGAGATATTCCCCTGGGCCACCCCCACCCCACCAAATTTTCCCCGAAAATAAGTCACCCTGTCTTATTATCAAAAAGGGGGGGATGGGGGAACAAGAGGCGCAATAGTGCCCTTATCACTAGACACTAAATTGTAAACTCAGTGAGCAACAGGGGTTCACTCACCTGATCCAGTTGTGTCACCCACAACTGGTTTGAAGACGTGTTAGGAATTATATCCTGATGGCTGCTGCTGGACCTTCACCGACCACTCAGACGTGGAGAAGCATCAGATTACTTGGGAAAGGTGTTTTGCGATCCGCGCTGCCAGACTGACTCGCATCAAAGAAGACACTTGTAGATGAAGTGTTGATCAAATCCTTCCTTTATTCACCGACGCGTTTCGGTGCCCACCTGGCACCTTCATCAGGGTTCATAAAGGAAGGATTTGATCAACACTTCATCTACAAGTGTCTTCTTTGATGCGAGTCAGTCTGGCAGCGCGGATCGCAAAACACCTTTCCCAAGTAATCTGATGTCTTATTATCGGGGTATGACTTATATTAAAAAAAAGTGCCCCCTGCCCTGCCCTGTCTTATAATCGGGGGTGACTTATTTTCGGGGAAACACGGTACATGTTTCAAGAAATAATAGCTGTTCTGTCCAAGCTGATAATGCAGCTGCTCTTAGAATTAGTCTTTGATGTATATATGTACTGCAACTGCTTTTTTATTGTGCTCATAATACTGTACTTGTAATTAATGTATTATTATCCGTGATTAACCCCTTAGTGACGGAGCCAATTTCCACCTTAATGACCAGACCATTTTTTGTAATTCTGACCAGTGTCCCGTTATGAGGTAATAACTCTGGAACGCTTCAACGGATTCTAGCGATTCTGAGATTGTTTTTTCGTGACATATTGGGCTTCATGTTAGTGGTAAATTTAGGTCGATAATTTTTGTGTTTATTTGTGAAAATATAAAAAAATTGCCAAAAATTTTGAAAATTTGACAATTTTCACATTTTTTATTTTTATTCTGTTAAACCAGAGAGTTATGTGACACAAAATAGTTAAAAAATAACATTTCCCACATGTCTACTTTACATCAGCACAATTTTATGAAAAAAACATTTTTGGGGTTAGGAAGTTATAAGGGTTCAAAGTTCATCAGCAATTTTTCATTTTTCCAGCAAAATTTACATAACCTTTTTTTTTAGTACCACATCACATTTGAAGTCTGTTTGAGGGGTGTACATGACAGAAAACACCCAAAAGTGACACCATTCCAAAAACTGCACCCCTCAAGCTACTCAAAACTACATTCAAGAAAATGATTAACCCTTCAGGTGCTTCACAGCAACTAAAGCAAAGTGGAAACAAAAAATGAACATTTTAATTTTTCCAACAAAAATGTTCTTTTAGCCTCAATTTTTTCATTTTCACATAGGCAACAGCATAAAATGCATCCTAATATTTGTTGGGCAATTTCTCCTGAGTACACCGATACCTCATATGTGGTCATAAACCACTGTTTGGGCGCACGGCAGGGCTCAGAAGGGAAGGAGCGCAATTTGACTTTTGGAGCTAATTTACCATTCAAAAAGTCAAATGGCGCTCCTTCCCTTTCAAGCCCTGCGGTGCGCCCAAACAGTGGTTTATGACCACATATGAGGTATCAGTGTACTCAGGAGAAATTGCCCAACAAATTTTAGGATGCGTTTTATCCTGTTGCTCATGTGAAAATGAAAAAATTGAGGACAAAAGATTTTTGTGAAAAAAAAAGTACTTTTTCATTTTTATGGATCAATTTGTAAAGCACCAGAGGGTTCGAAGTGCCTATAGCATCTAGATAAGTTCCTTGGGGGGGTCTAGTTTCCAAAATGGGGTCACTTGTGGGGGAGCTCTATTGTTTAGGCACACAGGGGCTCTCCATATGGGACATGGCATCCGCTAACAATTTGAATGGAAAATTAGCTCCAATTGTTAGCGGACACCATGTCACATATGGAGAGCCCCTGTGTGCCTAAACATTGTAGCTCCCCCACAAGTGACCCCATTTTGGAAACTAGACCCCCAAGGAACTTATCTAGATTGGTGGTGAGCACTTTCAACCCCGAGGTGCTTCACAAATGAATCCGTAAAAATGAAAAAAGAAACTTTTTGTGGAAAAGAAAGTATTTTTTCATTTTTACGGATCAATTTGTGAAGTACCTGGGGGTTCAAAGTGCTCACTATGCATCTAGATAAGTTCCTTGGGGGGTCTAGTTTCCAAAATGGGGTCACTTGTGGGAGAGCTCTAATGTTTAGGCACACAGGGGCTCTCCATATGCGACATGGTGTCCGCTAACAATTTGAATGGAAGATTAGCTCCAATTGTTAGAGGACACCATGTTGCGTATGGAGAGCCCCTGTGTGCCTAAACATTGGAGCTCCCCCACAAGTGACCCCATTTTGAAAACTAGACCCCCCAAGGAACTTATCTAGATGGGTGGTGAGCACTTTGGACCCCCAGGGGCTTCACAAATGAATCCGTAGAAATGAAAAAAGAAAACTTTTGTGGAAAAGAGAGTACTTTTTCATTTTTATGGATACATTTGTGAAGTACCTGGGGGTTCAAAGTGCTCACTATGCATCTAGATAAGTTCCTTGGGAAGTCTAGTTTTCAAAATGTCTATTAGAATCACTGCACACATACACTTAAGGAGTTTTTTTGCTTGTTGGTGAAATTTATTGAAACAAGTGCTCTTATAGTGATTGCGACAGAATGACGTTTCGGTCATTCAAGACCTTGATCACATAAGTCGCCTTGAGCTATGTTGTGGTTCATGAAGGATGTGGTCCTTATGGTCAGTATAGGAACAGCGGGTATGCCCTTAGTAGTTCTGAACTGAGGGCTGTCCTGTACAGGGTAATGGTCACTAATGCCTTTAGATTAGCCAGGGTCAGAGCGGTCGCTCTATGTGGGGTGGTGGCACGGCGGTGGAGTGTGTTCACACTCAGTTGTAGCAACTGAGTGTGAACACACTCCACGCCGTGCCACCACCCCACATAGAGCGACCGACTCCTGACTGTAATCTAAAGGCATTAGTGACCATTACCCTGTACAGGACAGCCCTCAGTTCAGAACTACTAAGGGCATACCCGCTGTTCCTATACTGACCATAAGGACCACATCCTTCATGAACCACAACATAGCTCAAGGCGACTTATGTGATCAAGGTCTTGAATGACCGAAACGTCATTCTGTCGCAATCACTATAAGAGCACTTGTTTCAATAAATTTCACCAACAAGCAAAAAAACTCCTTAAGTGTATGTGTGCAGTGATTCTAATAGACATTTATGTGGGACTTACGAGCCTCCTTCACTAGCACCATACCCCCACACCTATCGTGTGCTAGCCATTGAATCTCATACTAGTTTTCAAAATGGGGTCACTTGTGGGGGAGCTCTAATGTTTAGGCACACAGGTGCTCGCCATACACGACATGTTATCCACTTACAATTCCAATTGTTAGTGGACACCATGTCAAGTATGGAGAGCCCCTATGTGCCTAAACATTGGAGCTCCTGCACAAGTCATCCCATTTTGGAAACTAGACACCTCAAGGATTATATCTGGTGGTATGGTGAGCATTTGGAACCTACAGCTACTTCACAGAATTTGATAATGTCATATTGAACATTTTCTTTTTTTCACACAATTTCTCACTTTTAGAGCACGTGCACAAGATACGGAGACACGGTGTCCTGGTCGTCTCCTCGCCTGCATTTTTTTAGTATTTCTTTATTAAATTTTTTTAAAAAATGACGTGGGACTTCGTCATATTTTTGGTCCAGCCAAGTACAGCAGGCAGCTACGGGCTGCCACCAACCCCTTCTGCCTAGTTTTACCTGGGTGGAAACCAAATATATAGGGAAGCCCCTTTCTTTTTTAATTATTTCATGAAATAAATTTTAAAAAAAATGGCGTGGGCTTCGCCATATTTTTGGGCCAGCCACGTACAACTAGGCAGCTGGGGGTTGGAATCCTCAGAGTAGGGAGGCCCAAGCTTTCTGGGCCCCCCTCGCTGTGAATTGCAGCCCGCAGCCGCCCCAGAAAATGGCGCATTCATAGAAGCGCCATTTTCTGGTGCTGTATCCAGCTCTTCCAGCTGCCATGTAGCGATGGCAGACTGGGTAATAAGGGGTTAATGCCAGCTTTTTGGCAGCTGGCACTAAGCCCGAGATTCATGACGTCTGGCCAACATTAGACCGGACCATTAGGAATCTCTAGTAAATTGTAAAGAAGACACAAGACAGAGAAAAATATTTTTATTAGAAAAAAACCCACAAACACTACTTGGACTCCATCTTTATTATTCTTTGACGTCCGACGTAGTCCAGTGGGAGGTCCCGCGACGATTCTCAGTTTTATAGCATATGGGGCATCCCTCCATATGCTATAAATGCAGGTTCATTGCCAGGAGGATGACAGGTCATGAACTCAGTAAATTCGTGACCTATCAGAGTCCTCGGGTCACAAGGGGTTAACTGTGCTCTTCATGGCGGTCTCCACATCAGGTCAACATCAGTGGTGATCTATCAGGATCCTGGGATCCCATAGGGATCCTGGGATCACCACTGATGGTGATCTGATGTGGAGACCACCATGAAGAGCACAGTTAACCTGAGGATTCTGATAGGTCATGAACTCACTGAGTTTATGACCTGTCATTCCCTGGGCCCCACAGAAAAAGTCAACAGCAGCGCGCGCGTGCGCGCACACCAGGGTGCGCCCAGAGAGGAGGCGCGCCGCAGAAGACAGCAGCAGCCGGCAGGAGAAGCCCCCAGGACCGCAGGACCCCGGGACCGGAATCAGGATCGTTGGTAGGTAAGAGTGGTGAAGGGGAGGTAGGGGGGTACTTTACTGGGGGACGGGGGGCCTGCAAACTCCATCCGATGTGATGTTTGGTCACATCGGATGGAGTTTAGAAGCGGCGGGGCCGGCATGCGGGCCTTGGGGAAGGGGTACCGGACACCGGGCATCAGGGGAGGGGGCGGGGGGTGTCCGGAGGGGACAAGGCAGTATCAGGGGAGGTCATTTCCATGCGGCCTGACATGTGTGACATGACAGACCTCATGGAGATGCAGGGGAGGCAGTGCACCGCCACCATTTTTTCATGGACCGGGGGGGATGGAGGTGAGGGGGGGTGATCTCCGGCCCCAGGGGTCTTGGGAGCCTTAGGGGTTAATGGATCACTTTGATCCGACATGCGTTTTCATGTCGGATCAAAGTGAAAGCATTTTTTACAAGCACTTTCACTTTTTGTAATGTGATGATCGCTAAATGGTGCTTACCGGTCATCACATTACTGGTGCCGGTAAAAAAGCAGCTAATTCCTAATCTCTAGAGTCTCAGCTACAATCGGTACGCTGACACCCTAGAGATATTAGCTACAGGGGCGGCGCTATAGGGCTTATTCCTGCCTGACGTCTACAGACGTCGGCTGGGCATAAGTACCCTTTTTTTCAGACGTCTGTAGATGTAACGCCATCGTTTAGAGGTTAATGCATTACAGCATTTCATTGCTTAGTAACACAGCACCACCTGCTGGCGATTTCATATATCTGATTAGCTCAGTTGCAATGTTAGGGTGCATGCACACGGTCCGGAGAAGCTGCGTGTTGGACGCAGCTCCTCCGGACCTGAGGGACGCCGCGGGTGGCCACAGGGAGACCGCAGCCGCCCTGTACTCACCATGTGCGGCGGGTGCAGGGGGGTTTCTCCCTGCAGTCACCCGGTGGGAGCCGCTTCCAACTCCACAGCATGAAATGAACATGCTGCGGAGGAGCGGATTCCCGGCAACCCGCACCGCAGCTCCAAAGACGCTGCAGGCGGGTTACGCATAGTGAGGATGGAATTTCTTGAAATCCCATCCACTGTGCTAGTACTGTACTACACAGCGTTTTGGACGCAGCGGCAAGATGCTGCGTCCAAAACGCTGCGTACACTGATCGTGTGCACGCACCCTAATATGGGAAATCTACTAGGATGCATTGTGGTTGCCTCAGACACAGGAACCATTGTCATCTTCACCTCAGATGAGAGAACATATTGAATCCCTCACCTGTATCTTGTTCCAACTTAAGCTTGTTCAAGTACAAACAGTAGGATAAATACGTGTATGGTCTCATACTATGTATGGCTGAATGTATGTTTTGTCCTCCATTCAGTCAGGTATTCTTATACTGTTGTATTATTTCATAGTTTTACCATTCCTTTCACATCTACCATTAAAAAAGAAGGTTATAGTTCAACAGCCTCATTTATTTTTATAATTCTGTATTTAGAAAGTTTAACAATACAAATATCACAAGACAAAAGGAAAATCGACTAAGGAGGCAGGCCGACTGTAAGGCTGATTTCACATCACGATTTTGTGGCTGTCTGTGGGATCTGAGTTTGAAGGAGGATTCCACAGACAGCCACGGATCCACACGGATCCCTCGAAGCGGATGGCAAATAGCCATCCGATCCGATTCCATGCAGGATCTGTGTGGATCCTGCCGTCCCCTGTCTCTACCTGCTCCTGCCTCCTCCATCTTCTTCCCCCCACTATTCTATTCTGTACCCCCACTCCTCTATCCTGATCTAATCCCTATCCTGTCCCCTGTTCTCTTCCCTGTGTGTTTAAAAAAAGAAAAACTCCTTCCGGAGGTTACATCACCTGTCACCGGCTCCCAGGATGCGACACCATCGGGGCAGAAGGACCTGTGGTGATGTCAGAGAGCCAGAGAGCTGGTCAGCTGACGTGTCATGTGATCGGCTCTCTGACATCACCACAGGTCCTTCTGCCCTGATGGTGTCGCATCCTGGGAGCCGGCGACAGGTGATGTATCCTCCGGGAGGAGTTTTTTTTATTTAACACACAGTGAAGAGAACAGGGGACAGGATAGGGATTAGATCAGGATAGAGGAGTGGGGGGACAGAATAGAATAGCAGGGGGGGGGGACAACATAGAGGAGATTGGGAGGAGATGGGGGAAGGTAGATGCAGGAAGAGACAGGGAGAGGCAGAGACCACGGAGCCGACATCGGATCTGAGGTGAACTCGGATCCAATGTCCATAGGCTCACATTTTGTGTGCACTTGGATCAGCACTGATCTGATGCTGTCCGATTTGAGTCACGGACATAAAATCGCAGCGGGCTATGATTTTGTGCCCGTGATTAAATTAGACAGCATCGGATGGTGCCAAAATCGGATGCCAATAGTAGCACATCCGATCCGATTCCCATAGGGGGACAGGGGTTCCAATTTCGGATCCGAGTGTATCTGTTTTGAAATGGATACAATCGGATGACCGAAAATCGTAATGTGAAACCGGCCTTATTAGGAACCAAACCACATAGCAGAGTTTTTCAAGCCAGGTATACTGTACATATTCAGAAATAGAAGTGGTCAGCTGATAGCTAACATGACCAAGTACCGTAGATAGAACTACAATGAAGTGGTATAAAGAAACAAGATAAAAAACTGTACTTAATCAAAACGGCAAGGATACAAAGAATATTCCACATAATGTTAACTATCAATTACACCTTGAAAAAGAAGAGCAAGTGGAAAATATAGAGAGAAGTAGATGTCACAATGCTGGTGTAAAAGTGGGAAGAATAGTCAGAGGAGGGGGGAAATAGTGTGCTGAAAATAGAAGAGAGTAGAGAGGGTAGAGGGAGGGAATTATTAGGTATTAGCAGGAAGGGGTAGTCATCTGAAGGTCTGAAGAGTACTGATATGTGGTCAGACACATCTTGAATTTTTGCACCTAGAAGACAGCACATTTCTCTTGTGCTTATATCCTGTCTGCAGATAGCGGTGTTTGTTCCTCTCAAAAGGGAATACCCCATGACCACTAATCTTTGCTTGTCCTTCACACCATTTTTCTTTCTCCATTGAAGAGGTCTCTAAGTGCTTAGGGTGGTTTCACATAGCGATATTTTTCCTGTCCGTGGGATCCTACTTTTTGCAGGACCCCACGGACAGGAAAGGACACCATCAGATGTGACCTACTTCTGTGTCCGGAGCCATGATTTTCACGGGTCCGGACACAGAAAGAGCTGTGCGGGGCACTTTCACTTACTTAGTGAAATTTAAGTAAAGCAAATGTTAAAAATAAAAAAATTCTATTCTCACCTTTCCAGTGATCCCTCAATGTCAGCATCTAGCTCCCAATGGTTACAGGACCTGGCTGGGTAGGGCTACCCAATCAGCGTCAATGGTCACATGACTGGTTACTGCGGTAACCGGTCATGTGAACCGATCAGCTGATCAGGTTCCCAAGAAATGGGAGGACCTGTAAGCAATCGCAGATAGATGCCGACATCGGGGGGGGGGGGGAGGTCGCTGGAAAGGTGAGAATAGCGATTTTTTATTATTAACACCTGCTTTACTTAATTTCACTTCCACAATGTATGTGATACATTGCGGAAGTGAAATTAGATGGCACACAACAGTTTTAGTGTACTGAGCATGCTCAGTACACTAAAATCAGGTCCGAGGAGCGATCAGCTGTTCCCTCGGACCCGCGCTCTTAGGTCCCATGTTAACTGGCGCGGATCCTGTCAGATTTGATTCTGTCCGATTTGGTCCGCTGTGCCCAAAATTGGAGTAGTCTCTGATTTTGGGCACAGCAGAAAGTTGGACACAATCAGATCTGACACAACTCGGATGCTATTAAGGGTAAATCTGATGAGATCCGTCGCCCATAGGGACACATTAGGGGCAAATCGGATCCGTGGCTGTCTGTTTTACAACGGACAGCTACGGATCCCAGAAAAACGCAATGTGAAAGCAGCCTTACAAGGTTTTTTTTGGCTAATGTGTTATCTTGATGTATTTGATCGTTGTTCTCCTGCATAAGAGCCTGGTACAGGTTCCTGAGCAGTAAGGGTGCGACTGCCTCACGATACTCCTGCTTCTCTGGGTCACATGCCTCCATTCCTTTGTTTCTTCAGGTGCACTACAAAATTCTTAACTTTCTAAAATCTGAAGAGACTTCTGCTCTGTCTAAGAACTCCTCACCTTCCTTAATCATTTTCAATGTAGTTATTCTCTCTTCTAGAGTTGGCAACTTTTTCTCTAACAGGTAAACAAGCTTGCATTTCTGGCAGGTGAAGTTTGGCTTTTCCACTGGTAAGTCTATGAACATGTAGCATGAAAGCAGTTAACCAAATTCTCCTGGCCTCTTCAATGTTCTTAATATTCATATGAAATTAAAGCAGTGAAAACCGTGCCAAAATTTGATTTTTGGCGCAGTTTTCCGATGTCCTACTTTCCGTTGCAACAGCCAAAATCCAGTGTTAATTAAGTTCGCAAAGACTATTCACATATTCCAGAATACACTGGGAACATGCAAATGATCTTCACAAGACCCCTCCACTGGTATTCCAATGTATTCCTTTCTGCTGCAATGGCCAAAATCCAGTGTTCTTTAGGTTCGCAGAAACTCTTTCACTTATCCCAGAATGTACTGGAAATATTCAAATAATCTACACAGGACATCCCCCTGGTATTCAAATGTCCTCCTTTCCGCTACTACGGTAAAAATCTAGTGTTGCTTAAAAGGGGTATTCCAATCTCCAAGATCCTATCCCAATATGTAGTAGGTTTATTAATAATAATAATAATAATAATAATAATAATATAGCTATATCTCCAATTACAAATTTACTATAGTTCTCCAGATTAGCCATGTTGCTTACCTCTTGTACAGGGCATAGCAGCTTAAGTATCCATGGTTATGACCACTTATATAGTGACAGTAAGTTTCTTAGTTAGTTGTTAGTGGTCAAATACATGCTTAAGCTACTGAAATGCCTTAAGCAACAGCTAATCAGGAAGACTATACTACACTTATAATTCAAGGAATTTTCTAATATTATTATTATTATTACACCTACTCATATTGGGATAGGATCTTCAAGATGGGAATATACCTTACATTTGTGGAGACTTCACTTATCTCAGAATGCACTGGGAATATATATAAATGATCTTTTCATGACTCCTCCCCTGGTTTTATCCCCTAGATGTTCCAATCTGCTACAGCTGTGTCAAATGCTTAAAGGGATCCTGTCACCTCCAGAACGCCTCCTAAAATACCAAAACATATTCCTGCACCATCCTATCACTAATCTCACACTTCTTTTGTCTCTAAAAGCATCCTGTGAAAGTGGATAAAAACGTTTTAATGCTTACTCATTAGTGATTATAATTAGCAGGGGCCATATTCTTCAGTCACCAGGGCGGGCTGTTTTGCAGCCTGAATGATCCACCCTCTACTCTCCCCCCTCTCTATCACTCACAGAATACAAATCATTAGTCCTGCCTTCAGCTGCACATAACAGCAGAACAGACAGAGAGAGGGTGGATCCTGGAGCTGCAAAACAACATGCCCTGGTGACTAAAGAATATAGCCCCTGCTAATTATAATCACTAATGAGTAAGTATTAAAACGTTTTCTCCACTTTCACAGGATGCTTTTAGGAGACAAAAGGAGTGTGAGAATGGTGATAGGATGCTGCAGGGACATGTTTTGATTGCTTAGGAGGCGTTTTGGAGGTGACAGGATCCCTTTAAGATATATCACAAATAGTTGAAGATCCCAATAATGGGACCTGCATTTGTTTTAGGAACAGAAGAGTGACGTGCACCACTGTCAATGGATAGGTTTTGTGAATTCACAGTAATTCACAGAATTATAGAATGTTTGCGTTGGAAGAGACCTGCTTGGTCATCTGGACCAAACACCTGCTCAAAGCAGGATTCACTAAACCATCTTAGACAGATGTCTATCCATCTTCTGTTTGAAGACTTCTATTAAAGGGGAACTCACCATCTCTCAAAGTAACCTGTTCCACTCATTAATCAACCTCTCTGTCAAACAGTTTTTCTAATCTATATCATCTCCCTTTCAGTTTCATTTCATTGCTTCTTGTGTTTCTATGTGCAAATGAAAAGAATCCCTCTACAGTGTGAAATCCCTTCATATATTTGTAGACTCCTATTATGTCTCAATATAACAAGAACTTTCTCACCGGGAGAAAGTGAAAATCTTCTTTATTGTGGTTCACTAGTTACATGTAGTGCAGGGAGGAGAGGGGAAGGAGCAGACGACGGAAAACCGTTTTGCGATAGGTGGAAGCTTCTGCGCAGAAATGCCACCTGTCTCAAAATGGTTTGCCGCCATCCGCTCCTTCCCTTCTCCTCCCTGCACTACATGTAACTGGTGATCCACAATAAAGAAGATTTTCACTTTCTCCCGGTGAATGCCGCCTTTTTGTTATATGGATTTCTACAGTGACTGACTACAAGGTGTGCAACCTGGATGTGAGTGTCCCTTGTTAACCACAAGAGCGGTGCCGGACCCGTTATTACACGCTAGTTCCCTGTGGTGCCCAGCTGTCTATCCCGTTATTTGGACCTATTATGTCTCCTCTTAGACTTCTTTTTTTCTAGGTAAACATTCTCAGATCCTTTAACTGTTCCTTGTAGGACATAGTTGGGAGTCCGCTCATCATCCTGGTAGGTCCTCACTGAACTTGCTCCAGGTTTTTAATGTCTTTATTAAGATGTGGTGCCCAGAAGTGGACACAGTATTCCTGATGAAGTCTGACCAAAGGGGAGTAGATAGGGAGATAATTACTTCACATGATCTGGACTCTATGCTTTTCTTTATTTTTTTGCTGCTGTATCATAATGTTGACTTATATGCAGTCTGTGATCTATTAGTATACCCAAGTCTTTTTTACAAGAATTATTGATTCGTTCTGTTCCTAATAATTTGTATAGGGATTCCGACCACATTATCATCAAAAACAAAGCCTCATCAGGACTCCTTCGCTAAAAAATGCTGATCACGTAGACGGGAACTAGTTGTACTAAATATTTATGTTATATCCAAGGAATGACACAATTGTACTAGATGGGAATATTCCTCTAATATACATGAAACATAATACTTCACAATGCAACAGAATATTCTAGTAACACTATTACCTTCTCCTGATCCACTGTTGTCAACATCAGCTACAGACAGGCAACCTTGGTCAAATTCTTCATTCTCTCCCAATGTGGTGGACCACCAATCACGGGCTTTAAAAAGTGACATACCTGTAGACCCTATAAATGACAGGACATGTATAATTTAATACAGTCTGAAACATATTGAACAAGATGCCAGTGGAGAATACTGAAATAGTAGTTATCTAAAAATGAAAACATGGCTGCCTTTTGTACAAAGCAATTTTGGGTCATCCAAGGCAAGTGGGATGGAAACAATATGTCTTTTGGCCTTCTTTATTAATGAGAAACAATAAAAGAAGAATTACGGCAGTTTGAGAATGCAAATGCACTAATGTAATATGGTGTGACCTTGTTACACTTTCTACAACACATTCCAATGCACTGGAAAAAGTTGGCAAGGCATTTGATTAACACTGTTTTACTGACACTTGTGATTACAGACAAACACATAACTGCATATTCCCAGTGACAGGGGATGCTAATAACACACGAGTGGAGAAGTAGCAGTAGGCAGAGATGAGCTGAGGGAATCAGGAAGACTAGTCTGACCCTGTTGACTGGGGTTCCCTCACTGACACTTGATCACAGAGTTACCCCTAAAGGTGGGGATGTCTGGGCCGGCAACCTTGCCCTTGCTTTTATCCAGTCCTGGGCTAACAACACCTACCTCCAACCAGGGATCAGGATAAGCACAGCAACTTCAACAGCAACACAGCAAGAGAGCTCCAGAGTGCAGCACTTGGCATCCATACAGATCACAGTCTTAGCATAGAGTGAACTCTAACAGTGACACCAGCTGGTAGGAAATGGAATGATTTAACACCTGGGGGAGTGGTCACCTGACACACCTACAACATCCCACTTGCAGAGCCGCCTAGACATAGGAGCAATACTGCAGCAGCTACTGACATTAATTACTGTTCATAATTTCAGAGGTAAACATATTTAATCACTGCAGAACAGTTCAAGAAGACTGAAGCAGGCTATACATGATACCCTGTTAATATTAATAGGGCACATTGCACTAAGAACGACTGGCCACTATTACCACATCTTCAGCACTGCATATTGTATCAGGTTATGTCCATCCCGTAATGTTTTCATTTGTTGGTCACATAAGTAGCTAACTAGACTCAAGGGTAAGTGCTCTAATCTAAGAAACTTCTCTACCTAGTACCACATGAATTAAACCATTGCCATGTGTCCAAGCAGTGCTGCTGATAAATGTTATTTAAATATCCACACCTATCCAAGCTGTTATTCTGTCCCTCCCCTCTGTGATTGAAGTTACACTTAGGGTACCTTTACACGCGCTACATTTCTAGGGTGGCTACAGGTAACTTACTGGTTGCAGTGAAATCATGGAGACAAGGTTCTATCTTGTTGCTGTGTACAAATGGAATAATCTCTCCATGATTTCACTGCAACCAGTAAGTTACCTGTAGCCACCCTAGAAATGTAGCCGCGTGTAAAGGTACCCTTACTCTCTCAGGCTTCTGCAGGCTAAAGGGAGGGGGTTGAGAGTGGGGAGGTGTTTTGTGCTGCAACTCTTCTAGTAACATCACTAGCCTGTACTGTCTGTAAGGTACTTCTGTTTAATTGAACATTGGTTTCCCTGCATATACACTGAGTGCAGAATTATTACGCAAATGAGTATTTTGATCACATGATACTTTTTATACATGTTGTCCTACTCCAAGCTGTATAGGCTTGAGAGCCAACTACCAATTAAGAAAATCAGGTGATGTGCATCTCTGTAATGAGGAGGGGTGTGGTCTAATGACATCAACACCCTATATAAGGTGTGCTTAATTATTATGCAACTTCCTTTCCTTTGGCAAAATGGGTCAGAAGAGAGATTTGACGGGCTCTGAAAAGTCTAAAATTGTGAGACGTCTTGCAGAGGGATGCAGCAGTCTTGAAATTGCCAAACTTTTGAAGAATGATCACCGAACAATCAGGCGTTTAATGGCAAATAGCCAACAGGGGTCGCAAGAAGTGTGTTGGGCAAAAAAGGAGCAAAATAACTGCCCATGAATTGAGGAAAATCAAGCATGAAGCTGCCAAGATGCCATTTTCCACCAGTTTTGCAATATTTCAGCACAAGGTGTGCGATACTAAGGGACATGGCCAATGTAAGAAAGGCTGAAAAACGACCACCTTTGAACAAGAAACATAAGATAAAACGTCAAGACTGGGCCAAGAAATATCTTAAGACTGATTTTTCAAAGGTTTTATGGACTGATGAAATGAGAGTGACTCTTGATGGGCCAGAGGCTGGATCAGTAAAGGGCAGAGAGGCAGAGAGCTCCACTCCGACTCAGATGCCAACAAGGTGGAGGTGGGGTACTGGTATAGGCTGGTATCATCAAAGATAAACTTGTGGGACCTTTTCGGGTTGAGGATGGAGTGAAGCTCAACTCCCAGACCTACTGCCAGTTTCTGGAAGATAACTTCTTCAAGCAGTGGTACAGGAAGAAGTCAGTATCGTTCAAGAAAAACATGATTTTCATGCAGGACAATGCTCCATCACATGCATCCAACTACTCCACAGCGTGGCTGGCCAGTAAAGGTGTAAAAGAAGAAAAAATAATGAAATTGCCCCCTTGTTCACCTGATGTGAAACCCCATAGAAAACCTGTGGTCCCTCCGAAAATGTGAGATCTACAGGGAGGGAAAACAGTACACCTCTCGGAACAGTGTCTGGGAGGCTGTGGTGGCTGCTGCACACAATGTTGATCGTAAACAGATCAAGCAACTGACAGAATCTATAGATGGAAGGCTGTTGAGTATCATCATAAAGAAAGGTGACTATATTGGTCACTAATTTTTTGGGATTTTGTTTTTGCATTTCAGAAATTATTATTTCTAAATTTTGGGCAGTTATATTTGTTTACCTGGTGAAAATAAACAAGTGAGAAGGCATATATTTGGTTTTTATTAAGTTGCCTAATAATTCTGCACAGTAATAGTTACCTACACAAACAGATATCCTCCTAAGATAGCCAAATCTAAAAAAAAACCACTCCAACTTCCAAAATAATTAAGCTTTGATATTTGAGTATTTTGGGTTGATTGAGAACATAGTTGTTGATCAATAATAAAAATAATCCTCTACAATATAACTTGTCTAATAATTCTGCACACACTGTATGTAATGTGTGTATCTACTGAGCAAATGATCAAATGTTCATATTAACACAAAGAAACATCTCAGAGAACACACACTACACACATGCCTCAGATACACACAACGAAGATGTCAGATGTGCATCTGCTAAGAGTACACACCTTCCCCCCTCCTTTCTCCTCTATCTGCAATGGGTCCCTGTGGCCAGAGAGCCAACCAAAGTCACACAGCATACAGACCAGAGGATGGGTGGGGCAGTGCAGTGATGCATGAATATTCATTCCTTGGGGGGTGGGCAGCAGAGAACCAAGTGAACACTCATTGTGATTGAAACATGGAATGAATCTTTTATTTTGATGTTTACACAGGATATGAGGAAAGTATAAATAATAGAAATACATAAATAGAGAGAGCTTAGAGAGAGGAATTAGAAAATGATATCTGTTAAGTATGGATTTTTGACCAGACAGATTCCTTTAAAGGGATCCTGTCCCCTCCAGAACGCCTCCTAAGCTACCAAAACATGTCCCTGCAGCATATTATCACTAATCTCACTTCTTTTGTCTCCTAAAAGCATCCTGTGAAAGTGCATAAAAACGTTTTAATAATTACTCATTAGTGATTATAATTAGCAGGGGCTATATTCTTTAGTCCCCAGAGCGTGTTGTTTTGCAGGCTCCAGGATCTACCTTCTCTCTGTTTGTGTGCTCTGCTTGTGCAGGCATTGCCCTCCCCCCTCTCTATCACTCACAGAATGCAAATCATTAGTCCTGCCTTCAGCTCCACAACACAGCAGCATAGACAGAGAGAAGGTGGATCATTCGGGGCTTGAAAATGAGCACCTAGGGAGGGCTTAGAGTCTCACAGGGCACACCCCGTGAGACTTATTCAGGGACAAGAAGTCTCATATTTGTAAGTGTATATTGTTGATTATTCTAATGTTACAGAGAGCTTTTTTTTTATAGAAAAGGAGCACTAATACTGATATGATAGGGTGCAGGGACAGGTATTAATAGGGTTGGGGGTGATTTGGAGGGGTCAGGAGTCTGTCGGCAAATTGACTAATGAAACCATGGCTAAACAGTTTAATGATCCGGGCACCAGTGAGTCCATACGGTAAGGGCCTGTGCACCACCCACTGCTGTGGTCTATGGCACACACACAGTGTTGCTCAGCTCAAAGCACAAGGTCCTTATGACATTTAAAAGAAAGAGAGCGGCACTCACCGGTTATTTCTTTGTAGAATTTATTCCATGTTTGAGTTACAGGGTGCAGGGAGGGAGGGAGTGCAGGGTCGTATGATGGTTAACCGTTTCACACAGTTATTATTATTATTCTTTATAATGAGTCCAGTTGAAGCACAACTGCGTGAAACTGTTCACCGATGTCCGACCCTGTACCCTCTCCCTCCTTGCACCCTGTAACTCCCACACTGAGTAAATTCCACAAAGAAATAACCGGTGAGTGCTGCCCTCTTTCTTTTCAAGTTCAATGCAAGTTTACATCTATTTATGTTCAAGTTTATTGTAAACGAAAAGTGGGAAGGAGCATAGTTTGGCAATGGTAAGGGTGCACCAAGCGCCTGTGTTTAAGACTCACTCTGATAACAGACTACCTTTAAACAACAAAAACACCAATTATACTACTAGAGGTAGTAGTATGCCTGCACAGATAGAGTCTAAGTGCACTTCTGTCACCAGTGTGACTTGGGAAGAAAAGGGTTAATGCCTTGACTATTGGGGGAAAGAAGGAACATTTATGTGACTACTGACGGGATAACACAAAAACTATGGTTTTGGTGCACTGTTGTGACTACTGGGAATTAAGGACAAACACCATTATGGAAACGGCACAGCAAAGCCTCATGCTAAGAGAATGCTCCTGTGACATCATGTTATTGTAGGCAGGCAATGTAGACCAGTAGAAATACAGAAATGTCTTTGTAAGCATCTATGATATCTGACTACTCCTACAAGCAGCATTACAGTAATCTCCTTAGGGCTGCTAGTCACTAGTGGGGCTCAAATCCTCTTTACTACAATTAGCTTCTGCCTGACCAAAGCATGGAGGAGGGAAGTGACCAGCAAGAAAAGTGCAAACTACTCCGTAAGAGTGAGAAGCTGGGTTGTAATTAATAGTGATTACAAACAACTGTCAAAGCTAAGAATGTTGTTTACAAAAAAAGTTCTTGTTACTGGATGTTTTAGTAAATAATTCATTATTTTCAGCAATTTAAATTACTGTATGTGCCTTGAAAAAGTATTCACAGCCATGCATTTGCCCCATTTCCCCTTCAATGCAAAGTAGCAAGTAAAACCTTGTGCCCACGCTGCGTATTTGGTGAAAAAATTCTGCATCAAATCTGCATCTGTTTTGCAGCAAAAAATGCATCAAAAACGTATTGCATTTTTGGTCCGTTGATTTTTTCAGCACGTTTTTGCATTGTACACTTAAATGACTGAGTAAATGCAGGCTACAGTAAAAAAAAAAAGGAAGAGAAATAGGAGCTACCATGGCAAGCACGCAACCTGAACTATGGCTAAGCACCCCCATATAGAAATCTGCTCCTAATCAGAGCTCTAAAAAGACTGTGTCATTGCAGAAGAAGAGTAGAGTAATGTACAATATAAGTCAATAGTTTACATCAGAGGCGTAGCTAGGGGTTCAACACAAGGGGGGCGAAACATCATGAGTGGGCCCCCAGCCCAGGTGACCAGCAATAATCACACGTACAACCTAAAGCATGAACATTTCTTTTAGTCAAATAGAAAACTGAATAACATTAACACTCAAGTTTGTTTAAATTCAAAAGTAATAATGTAAATCATATTTTTAAAGAATGAATAAGCAACTAATTAAAAAATGTGGTGAACTATATTCCAGTGAAAACCACTTCTTACAGCGCCATTTTCCTCTCCTTAACTTTGGCAAATCTGTTGACCACCTTGTCTTTGTCAATTTCAATGTCTCTCTCAATACTGAGTAAGGTTAAATTGGACAGTCTGGCCTCATGCATGCATGCTCGTAGGTGTGTTTTAATGAGTTTCAGACGACTAAAACTTCTCTCTGCTTTTGCACTACTAAGGCTACCTTCACATTACGATTTGAAGGGAGCCGATGCTGTCCGAAATAAATCGGACAGCATCGGCTCCCTTCTGATGCCTGGAATCGGGTGCCAAATAGGCACCCGATTCCGGCATAAAATCGTTCCCTGCGGGATGAAAAAAAAAAAAATAAAAATAAAGGTTATTCTCACCTCCCCCCGAGCCCCCGCCGTCTTCCGCCATCTTCTGCCATCTTCTTGGAGGCTCCCGGTGGATCCCGCAGGCTGCCGGTGTCAGCAGAGCGCGCCTTCTGCTGTTCAGGACCTGCGGTGATGTCACAGTCACGTGACCGCGGGTTCACCATGGTAACCCGCGGTCACATGACTGTGACATCACCGCAGGTCCTATAAGGCAGAGGAAGCCCTCTGCTGACACCGGCAGCCTGCGGGATCCACCGGGAGCCTCCAAGAAGATGGCAGAAGATGGCGGAAGATGGCGGAAGACGGCGGGGGCTCGGGGGGAGGTGAGAATAACCTTTATTTTTTTTTTTAACACTTGTGCTCCTAGTTAGGAGCAGTTTTACTGTACTGAGCATGCTCAGTACAGTAAAACGGGGTCCGAGGAGACATAGATGTTTCCTCGGACCCTTCTCCATAGGGCCCCATGTTATAGGGATCGGACCTAATCGGCAAGCTCCGATTTTTGCACCGATAATAAAATCGGACAGAATCGGATCGGACCAAATCGGATGGCATTTTGTGCACATCCGATTCGGTCCGATCCCCATAGGGATGCATGGGATCCGAAAATCGGTCCGATGCTGTCCGATTTTTTTCGGACAGCATCGGAAAAGCAAAAATCGCTATGTGAAAGCACCCTAACAGGAATAGTCAAGTAAATCTTATTAAGTGTAGTTAAATTTGGGCTGATGTGTGTCTGCCATGCTCCTATGCCTACCTTTCTATTTTACATTTTATGATGGGTGCTGAAACATTTTGCTGCTTTCAATAACCCCTTTAGGGAGCGCGCACACGTGGCGGATGCGCATGCGGAATTGTATGCGGATCCACACATGGATGCCCATCCCGGACCCGCTATGACGGGCCGACGCTCGCAGTTCAGTCAGTGTGACCCGCGGTCATGCCGGGATCGATGCACTCCGGAGCTCAGGTGAGCTCCAAAGTTCAGCCCGTCATAGCAGGTGGTCTGGGATGGGCATCCACGTGCAGATCCGCATGCAATTCCGCATGCAGATCCGCCATGTGTGTGCGCTCTATTAAAGACATGTATTTATCATTCTAACGTTACAAATTAAGAATAAAATGAATATGCAGTCAAATGATTGTGTACTTTTCCTCAGACGATGCCTGCTCCTCAGTCTTCTTCCCACCGTCCCACGTATTCTTTCACTCAGGCTTGTATCTGTGGCTGTAGTGCTGCTGCCGCTGCTACAATCGGCAGTGCACGGCCGCGGGACCAATCAGAGCAGCCGTACCGCTGCTCCAATGAGCACAGCAGGCTTGAGTAGCTGCGGTCTGCTCGGAGCATCGGACGGGTCACGGCTGTATTGTGAAAAGAGCGCGACTTGTGGGGTCCACGACGTCGCAGCCGCTCAGCTGCCCAGGTGACCTCTTAGCCCCAATGGGCCCCTCATGCCGGGGGGCCCGGGGCGCTCGCCCCCCTTTCCCCCCGCCAGCTACGCTACTGGTTTACATGCATCTCTTGCAAGTATTTTCATGAGTTGTTCACTAATCAATGTCAAATGTTATAGGCACATACAACACCTAAAATGATATGGGCTTATCGATTCCTAATGGAAAGGGATTTAAGAATGTAATATAAACCTATAATCCAATTTATGTACTTAATATTTTTAGTATGTTTGTTGTTTTTTTTAATACGTTTTTTTGACAGATATTCAGAGAAATTAATTTTATTTTGCCGACTTCCATTGCACGCTTTTCACCAGACCTTTGAAATATTTTCATCTAGGGATGAGCGAGTATACTCGTTACTATTCGGTACTCGCCGGAATTACGGTATTCGGGCTACTTGTTACTCTGTGAGTTTCCTTGTAATTACTTCCTAGGAGTAACAAGTACAATGTAAGTCAATAGGAAATGCGAGTAAATTCTCTACTGGACCCTACAAAGTGGCCTGGGAACTAAGGAAAAGGATGACATGCCCCACATGATTGTTTAAAAGTCGGCGATAAAAAGCCGCCAGCTTTTAAACACTCAGCCTAATCCTCTGCAGCCTTCCATCCCGATCCTCTACTCCCCCTGCCACCTCCCATCCTGATCCAAAGTTAGGACCGGGTGGGAAGCGCAGCACCAGTGAGTGCGGAGCGAAGGACCTGGGCGGGGAAGCCGGCGGTGAAAAGACTTCACCACCGGATTTCCCGTTCGGTGCTGCAGTCCCCGCTTCTTGATGTACGCTCCCCGCTCCCTGGTGCTTCGCTCCCCGCCCAGTTCTAACTTAGGATCGGGCGGGGAGGGGCATCAGGGAGCAGGGAGCGTACATCAGGGAGCGGGGAGCGTACATCAGGGAGCGAAGAGCACAGCACCGAATGGGAAAGCTGGCGGCGAAGTCTTCTCACTGCCGGCTTTCCCGCTGGTTATTTCAAATGAACAGCTGAGGTTTAACTGATGCTGATCAGCTGTTCATTACAAGTAGCCACAGTGCCCTGAGAGGGTTCATGTGAGTTCATGCTTGACTGCATGAACTCACATGAAGTTTCCCACGGCCGCACAGCTCAGCTACATCTCTGGTAGAGGTTCTCTACCATAGATGTAGCTGAGCTAAAGAAGAAGACTGGATTGGACTACGTCGGACGGAAGATTATTTTTTTTTAACAAGGATGGAGTCTAAAAGTGTTTTTTTGTTTTCTTTTCTAATAAAAGATTTTTTTATGTGTTGTGTTTTTTTTTTTCAATACTTCACTAGAAATTCATGGCGGTCATGTCTAATATTGGCGTGACCCCATGAATTTCAGGCTTAGGGCCAGCTGATAATACAAAGCTGGCCCTAACCCCTTTATTACCCAGTGAGCCACTGCACCAGGGCCCTGGATGAGTTGGGTACAGTGCCAGAAAATGGCGCTTCTATGAATGCGTCATTTTCTGGGGTGGCTGCGGACTGCAATTCGCAGCAGGGTGCCAGAAAACTTGGGCCACCCTGCACTGTGGATTCCATCTCCCAGCTGCCTAGTTGTATCTGGCTGGACACAAAAATAGGGCTCAGCTGTTCATTTGAAATAACCGGTGGGAAAGCCGATAGTGAAAAGACTTAACCGCTGGCTTTCCTGTTTGATGCTGCATTCCCAGTTCCCTGATGTACGCTCCCCCGATCCTAAGTTAGGGAGGGCAGGGAACGAAGCATCAGGGAGCGAGGAGCGTACATCAGGGAGCAGGGAGTGCAACACCAAAAGGGAAAGTCAGCAGTGAAGTCTTTTCACCGCCGGCTTCCCCGCCCAGGTCCTTCGCTCCCAACTAGTCCTAACTCAGGATCAGGATGGAAGGCAGCGGGGGAGCGGAGGATCGGGATGGAAGGCTGCAGGAAGCAGAGGATCAAGCTGAGTGATTGTTTAAAGGCCGGCGTTTTTTTACCGCTGTCTTTTAAACAATCATGTGGGGCATTTCAGCCTTTTTCTCAGCCCCCAGGCCACTTTGTATGATCTAGCAGAGAAATTACTCGGCTTACTCGCTTTTCCCATTGACTTACATAACGAATACCCGAGTATTGGGACCTACTCGTTACGAGTATAGCGAGTTCAATTATTTCACTACTCGCTCATCCCTAGTTTCATCAATGCTGACATATGCAGTGAACATAAGGAAAAAGTCAATATCTTCCAGCGGAACTGGTGCTCATCACCTTACGGTAATTAGAGACAGAAATGTACAAAGAAAAAAGGAAAAAGGCTGCAATTGGAAAATGGCACTAGTTTGTGTTATATCCAATTCACTACTGAACGATCTAGCTGAAGCTGTAGGAAGGAAAACAATGCTCAGCAAGTGACCCCAGCCCAGGGGTGTATAATTAAGAAGAAATTAGGAGATCCAGCACTACTCAATTCCATAAAAGCAAAGGATTTATTCAAACACTTTTAAAAGGTACAAATAACAAAAACCTTCAGCAGTAGGGGGAGAGCAAAAATTCACAGACTGCAAAGATGGTGACAGGCTGGTTTTACGGAATTGAGTGCCGCTGGATCTCATATATATGGGCCTGGCTCTGACCAGCATCACGTACAAAGGCTGGTATGTGAGAGACTTGTATGGTCTCTGGCGTTCCATAAGGTGGGAACACGTACAATGTGTGAATGTCAGGCGGGCATAGCCACCGTTTAGAACCAGACGGGGTTTGTAAGGGTCGGTAAGGGACGCCTTAATGTTGTGCTGAGTATGTATAACACTGGGGAACACAATTTTTTAGGAGTTAGGTCAGACAACTGTTCTTAATTAATTTTTGGATGCTGAATCCAGAAATGATCTCAGTTTTTCTCTATCACGTCAAGTTTTTGAACTATAGGATTTTTGTCTTCTCAAAAATATGTAAACTACTGTAAAAGTATTTTTTTTTAAAATACCGTATATACTTGTGCATAAGCCGACCCGTGTATAAGCCGACCCCCCTAATTTTGCCCCCAAAATCTGGGAAAACCTATTGACTCGTGTATAAGCCGAGGGTGGACCCCAGAACAGGTATACAGCCCCCAGCAGTGTGGTATACAGGCCCCCCCCAGTGGTATACAGGCCTCCCCAGTGGTAGTATACAGCCCCCAGCAGTGTGGTATACAGCAGCCTCCCCAGTGGTATATACAGGCCCCAGCAGTGTTACAGCAGCCTTCCCAGTGGTATATACAGCAGCAGCCCCAGTGGTAGTATACAGCAGCCCCAGAGGTATATACAGCAGCCCCAGTGTTAGTATACAGCAGCCCCAGAGGTATATACAGCCCCAGTGGTAGTATACAGCAGCCCCAGTGGTAGTAAACACGCAGCCCCAGAGGTATATACAGCCCCAGTGGTAGTATACACGCAGCCCCAGAGGTATATACAGCCCCAGTGGTAGTATACACGCAGCCCCAGAGGTATATACAGCCCCAGTGGTAGTATACAGCAGCCCCAGTGGTAGTAAACACGCAGCCCCAGAGGTATATACAGCCCCAGAGGTATACACAGCCCCAGTGGTAGTATACACGCAGCCCCAGAGGTATATACAGCCCCAGTGGTAGTATACACGCAGCCCCAGAGGTATATACAGCCCCAGTGGTAGTATACATGCAGCCCCAGAGGTATATACAGCCCCAGTGGTAGTATACACGCAGCCCCAGAGGTATATACAGCCCCAGTGGTAGTATACACGCATCCCCAGAGGTATATACAGCCCCAGTGGTAGTATACACGCAGCCCCAGAGGTATTTACAGCCCCAGTGGTAGTATACACGCAACCCCAGAGGTATACAGGCCCCTCCATCAGTATCCAGGGCCCCCCCTCCCCTTGCTCCGCAAACCTACAAAGTAAAATCATTATACTTATCACTGTCCTGTCGCCGCCGTCCCCCCTGCTGCCGACATCGCGCTTCTCCGTCTTCATCCAGCGTCTTCCGGCTTCCTGTGGTCGGCGCAGGCAATGACGTCATTGCCTGCGCCGACAGGAAGCCGGAAGAAGACGGATGAAGCCGGAGGATCGCGATGGCAGCGGCGGGGACGGCGGCGATAGGACAGTGATAAGTATAATGATTTTACTTTGCAGGTTTGCGGAGCAAGGTAGGGGGGCCCTGGATACTAATGGAGGGGCGGGCGGGCGGCCCCATGTTGGTTGGTATACTCGCGTATAAGCCGAGGGGGGACTTTTCAGCCCAATTTTTGGGCTGAAAAACTCGGCTTATACGCGAGTATATACGGTAGTACAAATATGAACCAAAAATGAAATATATAATAAATAGGCATGACAAATATGTTTTTTAACACTATCATGTTTTTTTACAAAGGAGATATATATATATATATATATATATGCAAATATTTAAGGTAAAAATGTACATTTATAGCTTTTTCTGGAGTGTTTAACTTGAGGACAATCACGTTTGATGCTCCAGCAATAGTCAGCCATCATATGTACATTCCATCTACCCTGGTAACGGTCTTCCATAACCTTCAAATCTTGGTGAAATCGTTCACTTTGCTCATCGCTAACAGCACCAAGATTTTCCGGAAAGTTGGCAAGATGGCAATGCAGAAAATGTAGTTTAATACTCATGTTGCAACCAAGCGCTTTGTAGCTCTCCAATAGTTTCTGAACAATTTCTTTGTAATTACTTGCACGTGTATTTCCAAGAAAGTTCTTGACGACGTCTTTGAATGATAACCAAGCATTCTTCTCAAGATCTGACATAGTCCCGGTGAAATGTTCATCTTTGATGAGCTGTCGAATTTGTGGACCATCAAACACACCAGCCTTGATTTTTTCAATGAACAGTCCAGGAAGTGCCAACATGATGTACTTAAAACAGTCGCCGTCAGTTGGCAATGCTTTTACAAATTGCTTCATGAGACCTAGTTTTATGTGCAGAGGTGGGAATAGTATATTCTTCCTGTCAACAAGTGGCTGATGTAGAATGTTAGGATCTCCAGGTTTAAGACCAGATCTTGGAGGCCAATTCGACTCAACCCAATGCTTTTCTTGAGCTCTGCTATCCCACATAAAGAGAAAGCAGGGATACTTTGTGTACCCACGTTGCTGACCAAGAAGGAAGCAAACCATTTTAAGGTCAACACAGATGATCCAATTGTGTGTGTCATATTTCAATAACTCAATAACCCTCTTTACATCTCCATGTTCTTCACGAAGAGAGACAGAATGCCCAATAGGGACTGCACCAAATAAATTGCCATTGTGTAGAAGGACACACTTAAGACTCCGCTTTGAGCTATCAATAAACAGTCGCCATTCATTTGGATTGTACATTGAAAGCCCTAATTCTTGTAGTAAACCAGGAATATTATGGCAAAACACAAAACCGCTGTCACACCGAAAGTACTGCAAAAATGTACTTTCTCTAGTACGAAAGTATGATAATACCTTCGCTCCTTGTTCAAGTAACTGTTTCTCATTCAGCCTTGATGCTAGTAATTCTGAAGCTTTTTTTGATAAGCCCAATTCACGTGCTAAATCATTTAACTCGTGCTGATCAAATCCCTTACGAACTGAATCCTTGTGAATTTCAAATTCTGCATCATTGCTGTCACTGTGTTCGTCAACATCACTCAGAACTTCTAGAGATGGTAGCTGTTCGAAAACTGCCACTGGAATTTCAGCTGAATGAGGCATTGGTCTGATAACTGACGGTAGATTTGGATATTCTATTTTACTTTTATTTTTGCTGTTAAATCCTGATGTTTTCACTAAACAGAAGTAACAGTCTGTGGAATGACTTTTTTGCTCTCTCCACACCATGGGGATACCAAATGCCAACTTATCACGTGTTCCTTTGGTCCACATCCGTAAACTCTCGACACACTGCTTGCACACTATGTGAGGGGCCCATGGCTTATCTTGATCACCGAGTTTTACTTTAAAATATGCAAAATATGCTTGTTTGACAAATGCACTGATGTTTGCCCTTTGAACTGGAATGGTGAAAACACCACAAATATAGCAGAAGGAGTCAGGGTTGTTTAGGCATTTACGACGAGAGGAAGAAGGAGCAGACATGATCTGAAACAAAGGAAATATGGACATATGTAAATAAAACACTGAGATGGAAAGTTACAAGCTTTGAAAACTAACAAAGAAAAAAATCATAAAAGATATGTAAATTACAACTAAGCACCCAATGTAAAGAGAAAAGCTATCACAAATCCTATTTATCCCTACTATGATAAATTTTTTGTGTAAAGATATTGATAATTATGACGTATTGGGAGCTGCACACACCTCTCACCACACTGTCTCAGTTGTGACTACTCTTACAAGTTGCCACGTAGCTCTATATGAGTCGAATTGTAATCAGATAACAAGCCTTATTACAGACTAGTAAAAAGGCCCGATGCAATTGCATCGGGAGAGCGGTGAAATTAATTGTGTGTATACAGGCGGGTCAGTGGGTAGCAGAATATAAAGGGGGCTCTGTGGGTAGCAGAGTATAGAGGCGGCTCTGTGGTTAGCAGAGTATACAGGCGGCTCTGTGGGGAGCAGAGTATACAGGCGGCTCTTTGGGGAGCAGAGTATACAGGTGGCTCTGTGGGTAGCAGAGTATAGAGGCGGCTCTGTGATTAGCAGAGTATACAGGTGGCTCTGTGGGGAGCAGAGTATACAGGCGGCTCTTTGGGGAGCAGAGTATACAGGCGGCTCTGTGGGGAGCAGAGTATACAGGCGGCTCTGTGGGGAACAGAGTATACAGGCGGCTCTGTGGGGGGAGCAGAGTATACCGGCGGCTGTGAGGGGAGCAGAGTATACAGGCGGCTGTGAGGGGAGCAGAGTATACAGGCGGCTGTGCGGGGAGCAGAGTATACAGGCGGCTGTGCGGGGAGCAGAGTATACAGGGGGCTGTGCGGGGAGCAGAGTATACGGGGGGCTGTGCAGGGAGCAGAGTATAGAGGGGGCTGTGCGGGGAGCAGAGTATACAGGGGGCTGTGCGGGGAGCAGAGTATACAGGGGGCTGTGCAGGGAGCAGAGTATACAGACGGCTGTGCGGGGAGCAGAGTATACAGGTGGCTGTGCGAGGAGCAGAGTATACAGGTGGCTGTGTATACAGGCGGCTGTGCGGGGAGCAGAGTATACAGGCGGCTGTGAGGGGAGCAGAGTATACAGGCGGCTGTGTATACAGGCGGCTGTGCGGGGAGCAGAGTATAGAGGCGGCTGTGCGGGGAGCAGAGTATACAGGCGGCTGTGCGGGGAGCAGAGTATAGAGGCGGCTGTGCAGGGAGCAGAGTATACAGGCGGCTGTGCAGGGAGCAGAGTATACAGGTGCCTGTACGGGAAGCAGAGTATACAGGCGGCTGTGCGGGAAGCAGAGTATACAGGGGCTGTGCGGGGAGCAGAGTAAGTTGCACGTAGCTCTATATGAGTCGAATTGTAATCAGATAACAAGTCTTATACAGACTAGTAAAAAGGCCGATGCAATTGCATCGGGAGAGCGGTGAAATAATTGTGTGTATACAGGCGGGTCAGTGGGTAGCAGAATATAAAGGGGCTCTGTGGGTAGCAGGTATAGAGGGGCTCTGTGGTTAGCAGAGTATACAGGCGGCTCTGGTGGAGCAGAGTATACAGGCGGCTCTTTGGGGAGCAGAGTATACAGGTGGCTCTGTGGTTAGCAGAGTATAGAGGGGCTCTGTGGTTAGCAGAGTATACAGGTGGCTCTGTGGGGAGCAGAGTATACAGGCAGCTCTTTGGGGAGCAGAGTATACAGGCGGCCTGTGGGAGCAGAGTATACAGGCGGCTCTGTGGGGAGCAGAGTATACAGGCGGCTCTGTGGGGGAGCAGAGTATACCGGCGGCTGTGAGGGGAGCAGAGTATACAGGCGGCTGTGAGGGGAGCAGAGTATACAGGCGGCTGTGCGGGGAGCAGAGTATACAGGCGGCTGTGCGGGGAGCAGAGTATACAGGGGCTGTGCGAGGAGCAGAGTATACGGGGGGCTGTGCAGGGAGCAGAGTATAGAGGGGCTGTGTGGGGAGCAGAGTATACAGGGGCTGTGCGGGGAGCAGAGTATACAGGGGGCTGTGCAGGGAGCAGAGTATACAGACGGCTGTGCGGGGAGCAGAGTATAAAGGTGGCTGTGCGAGGAGCAAGAGTATACAGGGCGTGCGGGAGCGTTACAGCGGCTGTGCGGGGAGCAGATATACAGGGGCTGTGGGGGAGCAGAGTATACAGGCGCTGTGTATACAGGCGGCTGTGCGGGGAGCAGAGTATACAGGCGGCTGTGCGGGAGCAGAGTATAAGGCGGTTGCAGGGAGCAAGTATACAGGCGGCTGTGCGGGGAGCAGAGTATACACGTGCGGCAGGTTACAGCGCTGTGCGGGGAGCAGAGTATAAGGCTGCGGAGCAGAGTATACAGGTGCTGTGCGGGAGCAGAGTATACAGGGCGGCTGTGCGGGGAGCAGAGTATACAGGGGATCGGGCTGTGCGGGGAGCAGAGTATACAGGCGGCTGTGGGGGAGCAGAGTATACAGGCGGCTGTGCGGGAGGAGCAGAGTATACAGGCGGCTGTGCGGAGCAGAGTAGGGGAGAGTATACAGGGCTGTGCGGGAGCGGTATACAGCTGTGGGACGTATCAGGGGCGTGCGGAGAGTATACAGGCGGGCGTAGTATACAGGGGCTGTGCGGGGAGCAGAGTATACAGGAGGCTGTGCGGGGAGCAGAGTATACAGGCGGCTGTGCGGGGAGCAGAGTATACAGGCGGCTGTGCGGGAGCAGAGTATACAGGCGGCCTGTGCGGGAAGCAGAGTATACAGGCGGCTGTGCGGGGAGAGTAGGTGAGTATACAGGTGGCTGTGCGGGGAGCAGAGTATACTAGGCGGCTGTGCGGGGAGCAGGAGGTTATACAGGCGGCTGTGCGGGGAGCAGAGTATACAGGGTGTGCGCTGTATACGGGCTGTGCGGGGAGCAGATATACAGGCGGGCTGTGTATGACAGGTTACGGCGGCTGTGGCGGGGAGCAGAGTATACAGGTCGTGCTGTGCGGGAGCAGAGTATACAGGGCGGTGTGCGGGAGAGATTAACAGGTGGCAGTAGGGTAACAGGTATGAGCTGGGGAGCATGTAACAGGGCTGTGCGGGGAGCAGAGTATACAGGCGGCTGTAGGGGAGCAGAGTATACAGGCGGCTGTGCGGGGAGGAGAGTATACAGGGGGCTGTCGGGGAGCAGAGTATACAGGGGGCTGTGCGGGGAACAGAGTATACAGGCGGTTGTGCGGGGAGCAGAGTATACAGCGCGGCTGTGGGGGAGCAGAGTATACGGCGGCTGTGCAGGGGAGCAGAGTATACAGGCGGCTGTGCGGGGAGCAGAGTATAGAGGCGGTGTGGGGAGCAGAGTATACAGGCGGCTGTGCGGGAGCAGAGTATACAGGCGGCTGTGCGGGGAGCAGAGTATACAGGCGCGTGTGCGGGAGCAGAGTATACAGGCGGCTGTGCGGGGAGCGAGTATACAGGGGCTGTGCGGGAGAGAGAGTATACAGGCGGCTGTGTAACAGGTGGCTTGCGAGTGAGCAGGACAGCAGGGCGGCAAGTATACAGGCGGCTGTGCGGGGAGCAGAGTATACAGGAGGCTGTACGGGGAGCAGAGTATACAGGGGCTGTGCGGGGAGCAGAGTATACAGGGGGCTGTGCGGGGAGCAGAGTATACAGGGTGCTGTGCGGGGAGCAGAGTATACAGGGGGCTGTGCGGGGAGCAGAGTAAACAGGCGGCTGTATATACAGGCGGCTGTGCGGGGAGCAGAGTATACAGGCGGCTGTGCGGGGAGGAGAGTATAGAGGCAGCTGTACGAGGAGCAGAGTATACAGGGGGCTGTGCGGGGAGCAGAGTATACAGGGGGCTGTGCGGGGAGCAGAGTATACAGGGGGCTGTGCGGGGAGCAGAGTATACAGGGGGCTGTGCGGGGAGCAGATTATACAGGGGGCTGAGCAAGGAGCAGATGATAGAGGGGGCTGTGGAGCAGATGATAGAGGCGGCTGGTGCGTTAGTTGAGGCGCGGGGGGGGAGGTGATAGCAGGCTGCAGCCCCGCTGCCCCTGCAGCCTACAATGAGAGAGCGCCGGCAGCATCCTACCTGGGGAGGCTGGGGCGGCCGGCGTGTGTGAGGAAGCCGGGCGCTGATGCTGGCGCCGGCCCCTTTTGTAAAGCCGCTCCCCCTGGCTGCTGCCACTGGGGACTCAGGGCTGACACTGTCCAATGGACGGTGCGGCCCTGGCGGCGGGGGAGCGTGAACATGGGGCTGGGGGGCGGCGGGCATTGGTGGGGTTAGGTGGTGTCTGGCGACAGGGGTTTTGCGCTTCCGGCCAGTGCGTGATAGCGGCACAGTGGCCGGAAGCGCAAAACTGGTGATTATGTATATAGATATCAGTGCAATTGTGCTTCTCTGGCAGGTAAGTTGTGGAGGAAAAACTTGACGTGCTAGAAAAAAACTGACTACATTTTTGGAATCAGCATGCCAATTTTAGTGTAAATCAGCTCAAAAACCTAACTCAACAGAACATTTTTTCAAGTTGTTCATTGACAATATATGTGATCACTAAAAACCAAGGTTCATTTTAGATAAATAAGAGCTGTTGAGAGGGGTGGATGTATCCCTGATGAAGACGCCAGGAGGGCGTTGAAACACGTTGGATGAATAAAGGAAAAGGTTTGTTTTGACACCGGCTCCCTTGCATGTTTGACACGCGGAAATCTTGGCAGCGCGGACTGTGATACACCTCCTTCCCTCAAGCATTATATTAAATGAGCGGGAGCAGGAGATCTCCCCGCTCTCTCTGCAGCCCTGGCAGCCAGCCCACTCCAGCCCCGGACACGCTCCAGAGCTGCCCCCCAGCCTCCGCTGCCTCCACATATTCGGATTATAAGACGCACCCCCCACTTTCTCCCAAAATTTTGGGGAACAAAAGTGCGTCTTATAATCCAAAAAATACGGTACTTGTTTCACTTTTTGTACTGAATTACTGAAAAAAATTAACCTTTTCACAATATTTTAATTCATTGAGATGCACCTGTATGTTCGGTTTTCTTCAAATAGAGTGTGTACAAAATGCATCTTGTGTTGTTTAATCAATGTAGTTATTTTAAAATGATGTTTTTCTAGATCACTTTGTGAAGTGCTAGATCCCTTTATTTGTGGCAGGAAGATTTCCAAATCCCAAGTCTATAAAAGTCTGCGAGACCTCTCAAAAGAAGCCTCACATACACCTTATTTGAGCCCTTATGCCCATTACCTCTGACTGTTCAGTCAGAAGTCGTGTTCACAAGATGGTAGCAGAGGACCAGAGTGATGTTTGGAAACTTTTAATAACACTGCTAGTAGAACACAATTAGTACAACCCCCACTGCACTGTACTGGTGCTTCTGTGCTCTTTCATATACATTTGTTATCATTACAAAGTTTTGATGTACACAAATATCAAACAGAAATTATACAAAAAAAGTTCAATAAACATACAAAATTAATTCATTTTGGACATTTGAAACTTTGTTATAAATGTATGCCTTTAAAGGGAAACTTCGGGGAGATAAAAAAAAATTGCACAGTCCATGTACTATACTATAATGCTGAGCTGCCTGTTACACTTGTATTTTGTTTAAAATTAATATAAATCAGTTACTAACTGCTGCATACTAATCACCACTCCCATAGGGGACCACACGTTATGCCTGAGTGAGCAGCTCTCCTCCCTCCCTAGACAGTGAGCATCTGTGCATACAGGAACAAACACTTCTTCCTTCAATCACATGGGCATGATGTCACATAAGGCCCTATCGACATAGGTTTTCCCATCCCGCTCTCTGTACAGAAAGAGATCTCCAGACTCCAGCTTAGTGTAAAATGTCATGCCATGTCATGCCCACGTGACTGAATGCAGAATGAGGAAGTGTCTGTTATAAGACAACGCTGGAGCTTTCTGAGACAGAGGGGGAGAGCTGCTCACTCAGGCATGATGTATTGTCCCCTCTTGGAGTGGTGACTGGTAAGCAGCAGTTAGTTAATAACTGTTTTAAATTAATTCTAAACATTATACAAATGTAACAGGCAGCTCAGCATTATAGTATAGGAGTGCAGAGACGAACAAATAATGTTATCTTCCCGGAGTTCCCCTTTAAGGTCCTGCTTGAGGTAAGAATAGGAGCTCATCATGAAATGGGCTTTTCTTTCGTGATGCTGGAGATCCTATTTTACTGCCCTTTTGGAAATCTCATTGAAAACAATCACAGATTGACAGCCACTGCTTTTGAACATCTTGCTTTAAATTGCAAACAAATAAATTAGGATACAAAGAACACCTTAATGACTTGACAGGTAAGCAGGTTGCCATAAATCCTAAAATATTTCTTAAATACATTTTTAAGGCTGGCTTCACATTTGCGTTTGAGAACGCATCGTATATTGCGCATGCGTATACGCATGCAAAAAACGCATGCATCTGCATGCAAACGCTGCGTGTATCGCACGCATGCATATACGCAATGCTTAAAATAAACGCAGAGTTTGCGTGCGTATGCTTGCGTTTGTAGAATGTGTATGCGTTTTTTGTCCGCATGCGTTAAAGAATTTCTTATCTTTTTTTATGTCAAACATGTTTGTTTTTGCCAGCCATGCCCATGGGGAGTGGTTTTAAGGGCAAGGTATAAATAGATCCTGCCTGCCCTGTGTCATCACTCCTTCTATGCAGCTGTTCAGAGGCATGATGGATCTCGGCTTCGAGAACTTCTATACGTTTCTCGATTTATCGATGAACATGTCAGTTTCCTTTGCTATTGCTTGTGAGGAAGAACGTCGAAGAGAAAGGCAGAGAAGAAGATGTCATCGTCGTCGTTTCTGTCAACACCCCATAGTGGAGCTTCGAGAGACGCGTGGACTTTACTACTGGTTGTACAGTGAACTTCGAGAGGACCGTGAAAAGTTCTACAACTTCACCAGGATGTCACCCGAAAGCTTCGATGATTTGCTGCGACGTGTGCAAGGATCGATCACCAGGAGAGACACACAGCTTCGTCGATCCATTCCTGCAGAGGAACGTCTTTTGGTCACCCTGCGGTACGTTTCAATTTAAAAACAAGCACCTGTAAACTTTGAATGTTATGTAATATTCGAAAATGTGAAGATAATAATGTCCAATTTTTTTTTGCCTTTATCTTCTCTACATTTCCAGTTTCGGATAGGATTGTCAACACTTTCTGGGATAGTTCAAGAGACCTGCAAGGCTATTTGCGATGACCTCCGCAAAGATTTCCTCCCTTACCCAACCACCCAACTATGGCTAGAGAAAGCATCACGATTTATGGAAATTTGTCAATTTCCGAACTGCGTTGGAGCCGTGGACGGAAAACATGTTCGGATCCTAAAGCCGACTGGAAGTGGATGGCGATTGCAGACGCCGACTGTTCATTTATTGCTGTGGATGTTGGACAATTTGGACGATGTAACGACTCCAAATCTTTCAAACACTCGGACATGGGACAAAAACTTTATAGTCAAAATTTCAACATTCCACCACCACACCCCTACCAAACTGTGATGGACCAATGCCTCATGTTCATGTTGCCGATGAGGCCTTTCAGATGTGTCCCAACCTTCTCAAGCCTTATCTAGCCGTGACTTAAACCATTCCAAACGGATCTTTAATTACAGATTGACACGGGCCAGACGCACAGTGGCGTGTGCATTTGGATTGCTTGTCTCCAAATGGCGCATTCTTGGGACTACCATCAATTTGAAAACGGAGACAATTGATGAGGTTGTGAAAGCGTGCGTTGTCCTTCACAATTTTATCAAAGTCAAAGAAATACAACGCGTTGACCTAGAGTCCTAGACGAACCAATTTTAAGCAACTTGGAAGAAACAATGAACAGAACGTGAGGACAGCCGTTGAAGTAGTCAACATGAGGGACCAGTTTGCTTCCTATTTTCTTTCCGAAAATGGACGTGTACCCTGGCAGGATGTAATGGTGTAATATGTTGGATGTTATAGTAAACCATTTTGCTTAATGTAGTATTGTACAATACGTTCTGTTTATAATAATAAAGGTTTATTCCCAATTTCCCTATAATAAAAGTATTTGCATACCTATCATTTTTGCCTAATCAACTTCCTTTTTTTTTGTAACTCATCAATATGTCACTTGTTATTTAGATTCTGTAGTTTTTTGCTTTATGTAAATGTATTAATGTGTATTGCGATCCTGGATATTAGTGACCACTTAAATTATTGATCCAATAATTGGTCTTTGCTTGTATAACCGAGGTCCTCATGCAAGGTTAGCAGCTATTTTTAAACAGGTTTCCCCTAGTGACATTAGTTTATGCATCCCCATCTTCTGAACTATACATGGCTTCCCTCATGTATTAACTCCCAGTGTTAATACAACAGTCACTTCACATAACGGTAAAATCGATGCTGTCCGATATAATCGACAGGCCACAGATTATCAGGATGCCAAGGCAATCGATGCCAAATAGGCGCCACCGACATTTATATGATGCACGCCCCCTGTCATAACACGGCCCCGTGTCATATACGCACCCCCGGTATCCGCGCCCAGATTAACTGCAGGCCTCTCTATATCACCGTGTCCCTCTATATCGCGCCCCAGGGTATCAGCTTGCCCAAGGTACCTCCAGTATATACCTCCCCGGGTTCACTCCCAATGTACAGCTGCCCCGTCATCACTCCCTATACTCAGCTGGTCCGTTCAAGTGGCCCCTGCCTATCATCTCCCCCTTCAGCTGCCCATATCTTCTCCCTGTACCAGCTCCTGCACGGTAACCACAGGCTCCAGGGTTACTCCCGGTGTTTGCTGGGCCTGTGCTAACAGGACCCCGTGGTACAATACATGCTGGCCGGGTTACTGTGGCATGTGATGTAATCACTGGCAGGTTCCTGTCCACAGGGAACAGCAAGGAGGGGTATACAGCTGGCCCCAGGGGTATACAGCAGGCCCCAGAGGTATACAGCAGGCCCCAGAGGTATACAGCAGGCCCCAGAGGTATACAGCTGGCCCCAGGGGTATACAGCTGGCCCCAGGGGTATACAGCAGGCCCCAGAGGTATACAGCAGGCCCCAGGGGTATACAGCTGGCCCCAGGGGTATACAGCTGGCCCCAGGGGTATACAGCTGGCCCCAGGGGTATACAGCTGGCCCCAGGGGTATACAGCTGGCCCCAGGGGTATACAGCAGGCCCCAGAGGTATACAGCAGGCCCCAGGGGTATACAGCTGGCCCCAGGGGTATACAGCTGGCCCCAGGGGTATACAGCTGGCCCCAGAGGTATACAGCAGGCCCCAGAGGTATACAGCTGGCCCCAGGGGTATACAGCTGGCCCCAGGGGTATACAGCTGGCCCCAGGGGTATACAGCTGGCCCCAGGGGTATACAGCTGGCCCCAGGGGTATACAGCTGGCCCCAGGGGTATACAGCTGGCCCCAGAGGTATATAGCTGGCCCCAGGGGTATACAGCTGGCCCCAGGGGTATACAGCTGGCCCAGGGGTATACAGCTGGCCCCAGGGGTATACAGCTGGCCCCAGGGGTATACAGCTGGCCCCAAGGTGTATACAGGCAGCCCAGCGGTGGCACTAGCCCCCCCATCATGGAAAGAGCCCCCCACACTGTGCAGAGCCCCCCCCCGCTGCATTAACTTACCATCCAGCTTCTTCATCACCGCGGGCTGTCACGTCCTTCCTCCCGCACTGTCTTCCGGTCTCATGTGACCCGGCGGTCGCTGTGGAATGACGTCAGCGCGCCGGGTCACGTGAGACCGGGATGACAGCGCGCAGGACCCGCGGCGAAGACACTGGATGGTAAAGCATCGGGGGGGCTCTGCCAAGTGTGGGGGCTCTTTCCATGATGGGGGGGGCTAGTGCCACTGGGGGGCTGCTGTATACACGGGGGGCTGTATGCACGGCTCCCCTGCCGCTGTGATGGGGGGGGGAGCCGTGCATATCTAATGAGCGGCCCCACGTGACGGGCCGCTCAGTCATCAGCCTCCCCCCGCCTCCTCCAGCCTCCCAGCACCCGGACACAGCCCCCACACATATATTACCGTATTGACCCGTGTATAAGCGAGGGGGTGACTTTTCAGCCCAATTTTTGGGCTGAAAAACTCGGCTTATACACGAGTATATACGGTAATTGTATTAAATGTTATTTTTGATCCTGGATCATTATGACACTTTAAAGTTAATTGTTGCATTAATTGTCTTTTGTAACCAACGTCCTCAATTGGCAAGCTTTGTAGCTTTTTATTTTTTAAAAAAGTTTCTCTAGATGACATTTAGTTTTATGTTCCCCAAAAATTAAACTTCTAAAAACTATACATGTGGTCTTCCCTTCATTTATTAACTCCATGTTGTTCACATTACAACAGTCTACTTTCACATAACGTTTTTTGTAAAATCCGATGCTGTCCGATATAAATCGGACAGCATCAGATTTTTCGGATGCCTGGAATCGGATGCCAAATAGGCGTCCAATTCCGACATTTTATATGATGACCGCCCTCCTGTCAACACGCTCCCTGTCAGTTGCCTCCCCCGGTAGTCCCGCTTCTCCCCTTTCTGCCCGTCCTCTCCTCTTCTCCCCTGTGTCTCCTCTCTTCTCCCTGGTCCTCAGCTCTGCTCCACCGTCCTCCCCTCCTCTCCCCCGGTCCTCCAATGTGCACCCCCGTCATCCCCTCTTCTCCTCTGGTCCTTCAATGTGCACCCCTGTCCTCCACTCTTCTCCCCCTCTCCTCCAATCTTTTCTCACCTGTCCACGACTCCTGCACGGTCCCACATGCTCCCGTGTCTCCCGGTGTCTTGCTGCCTGTGCTGACAGGACCTCTCGTGACGTCACAATCACATGACTGCCGGTTACTGGTGGTCATGTGATTGTGACATCACGGCAGGTCCTGTCAGCACAGACAGCAAGACACCGGGAGACGCCGGGGGCCTCATGGACAGGTGAGCATAGTTTTTATTTTTATTTTAACCCCTTATTTAACTGTTAGGAGCTATTTTAGTGTACTGAGCATGCTGAGCAGAACACTAAAATGTGGTCCGAGGACACATCAGATGTTTCCTCGGACCCTGCTCCATAGGGCCCATGTTAAATTGATCAGACCGAATCGGATGTGCAATAAATGGCATCCGATTTTGTCTGATCGCAGTTTAGATTTTTTTTGCGGTTCCAAAATCGGAGCATGCTCTGATTTTTGCACTGATAAACAAAATCGGACAGAATCGGATCGGACAAAATCAGATGCCATTTAGTGCACATCCGATTCGGTCCGATGACCATAGGGCTGCATGGGGGCCAAACTCGGTCCGATGCTGTCCCATTTTTATCGGACAGCATCGTAAATGCTACAAACGTAGTGTGAAACCAGCCTTAGCAGATATGCATCCAACCAGACAATGTATAGGTGGGGTATCTTGTGTTTTCAACAAGCTGCACTTGCTGCCTTTTTGATACTATGGTGCTTGTGTACTATGGTGCTTGTGTCTCACTGCATGTGTGTTGACTGTTGTCTTCTCCAAGGGTGAGTATAGTGTGGGCTGATGGATCTGTGCCTCTTTCTTGTGTCAGGCCGGTATAACAGTGCCGCTCTACTGTCTGTTCTACTGTCCACCGGCGTATCACTTTACCACTGAGTAAAAAGTCTCCAAGAGGCGGAGACACAAATCATACCTGAAAATGTCAATTAAATTATAAACAGTGCTTTAATAACCATACACCAAAGATTCATCACCCTCTGAAAGGTAGATCGCTTGTTTTATTTTTACTCTACTCAGACATTGTGTTCATGGGGTTGACTTTAAGTGTGTACAACAATTTTAATTCCATGTGTGAATGTGAACTATGTCTTTCTCCAACACCCTCTACATCTACGTGTTTGTAGTGTTTGTGTATGTGTGCCTTGTCTCCATACAACCACTAAAGGCCTTTTGTGTTTTAGCTATACGTTAATCAAAATCAAGCCCTAATTAAAATTTCCCATTCAAAATGAATAAATATGACACTATACGGCCTTGATCACATCATTAATGTTATGTATGGTTAGAGTAAAGAAATAAATCCATTGTTGAAAAACCAAAAAATTTTTTATTTTTGCAATCATGTAATCAAACTGTAGCCATAAAATTGCAATGTTCAGTTTTACAAACACATCAAAACATTTTATAACGGAGTGTAAGTCTTTGTGGTTCCAGTTGTCGTACTGCTGTTGGCTCTGGTGTTGTAGGGTTGGAAAAGTTCAACGTCTGGTGACATACTGTCATGTGGACTTGCGCCAAGAACACCAAGCCTTGGACCCTGACCAGCAAAACTAGCATCCAGCTGTGTGAGTGGAGAGAAATATGGAGAAACCACATTTTGCAAACAAAATGACCTAGATACATTTGGAGTAGACCGTACACTTTCATCTGACGAGAGACCAATATTGTCAAAGTAACCAGTGGGTACATTAGAAGCTAAAGACACATTGGAAAGGAGGGAGATATTTGAAGGACAGACAGAGCAGGAGGTGTAGACACATGAAGCATAGACACATTTGCCGGTGAAGAGGAGGGTGGTAACAGAGTTGCATTGTCCTTATTTATTTTTTTTTTGGTCGACCAACTTTTTTAACGGCTGCAGCACCTTTACATGCCTTTGCTGGTGGATCAATAGTTGATTGGCCATGTAATGCACTGCTTTTAAGAATTTTCTTGACCTTCACCTTAGTTTTCTTTGAAGTGCTGCCTTCTTGTACTTGCGTTGCCTGTTTACGCTGTTTATTTTTATTTTTCGTGGCCAGTGTTGTACTACTGAAGGTACAGTTGTTGCTGCTGCTGTTGGACATGTTGTCGTTGAAAATGTGTGGGTGGACTTGGGCAACATACCATGTAGTACCGATGAAGCACAACTGAAAGCAGCCCGTGATTCCTGAAGGGAACTGTCCAAACTAATTGTAGCCTGAGGCACCTGTGAGGAAGTGTTTAGCTGTGTGTAGCTAGGTACCTCAGGTACAATGTCCATTGGTGGTGGTGGCGGCAAGTTAGTGTGTGTGGCCAACCATCTTTCTTCTTGCGGTTGAGCTGCTTGTTGCCACTGACGCTGTGTTTGTGCTGATTGGGACACCGGAACATTACTTGTAGGCTGGTTATAGAAGGCGTGTGGCCGGGTCCGGTAAGGAAGCTGTAGCTGTTGCTGATGCTCTTGCTGTTGTTGTTGTTGTTGCTGCTGTTGTTGCTGCTGATGCTGGACAGCCAGTCGAAAAGCAGCCTGACATGCATTCATGACATCAATCTGGAACTCAGGTGCTAAGGTATCCGTCACGCACTTCTCAATACACAAAAAAAAATGTCTTGCCGGTCTTGTAAGGTCGGCTTCCAGGCGATCGAGTCGGCTGTTAACTTCACTGAAAAGAGTATTCATATTTTGAAATCCCTTTTCAACAATGTTACCAAGACGACTCAAACCTTCCTGAAAGTTCGACCTCAAGTGCAAAAATTCTGGCATGACAGTCCTATCACATGCCCTCTGTCGCTTGTGTGAAGTACCCAACAAAGTAGTACCGGAGGCATGGGATAGGGGATAGCTTGTTGTGCCGGCAACCTGAGTTCCAGATTGTGCCACGTCAGTCGATGCATCCTCCTGTGTAACGGTCTGGGAAGAGAGTTCGGTGGCGCTATCAACAGATTCTGACGGTATGGACGCTGCTGCAGCGGGCTCAGCAGTGCTGCTCCAAGTCCTGTAGGGCAAACAAAAAAAAAGAGAATATTAATTTATTATGTCATTTATTTATATTTCCTGAAAAACAAAAAATTCATTACAATATAAGAATACACCAAAAAAAAAAAAAAAAAATGTAATATATGTACTTACACTTGATGGCCAACAGCTGGACGAAGGAAACTAAGTTGATTGTGATAAATGTATTTTTTCAACGTCCGCTGACCACCACTGTGAACTTTTTGATCATCCCGAAGATCCTTGTTGAATCGATCTTTCACCGAACTCTCAACTTCTTCACTACAGTGGGCAAGACATACCAGAGATCGTCAATTCTCAAAAAAAAAAAATTTTTCATTTAATTTAAACCGAAAAAAAAAACAATTTACCAAGAAACTGTCTGTCTTTTTACTTGCACGGTCCCAGCCTGGCATCATCAATTGAGCTATTTCTTCCCACAGCCTTCTTAACACAGCTACATCAGAATGTTTACGGTCCCGTGTGTCCCATTTGGCAACTCGTTCGTGTACGAGTGGTATGAACTTGTCTATATCAATGTATGGTTTGTCTCTTGGTCCTCTATGAACCTATATAACAATAAAAACATGTCAATGCACGTGCTTTGTGGTAGGACAACCACCGCTGTATAACTGTAAACACACCTTTGCTCTTCGTGGATGCTCGGAATCATCTTGAAGACTCTCTGAAGAATCTACCTCTGCCTCTTCTTCTTCAGCGTCGGAGTACTGTTCCTTCAAAAATTTTTTCCTTAAATTACGTTTTTGAACACAATTAAAACAAATTTTCAAAATGAAATAGTAATTTTTACTTACCTGATCACTTTCTAGGCCAAGTTCTTCCTCGGGCAAATATTCGCTGGCATCGGACATTTCAGCGGGGAGATGCAATAACCAAATGGCAGGAGAAATCCACCACAACCAGTTCACCAGGAATAAACAACAACAACAGCTGGAGCACCAAAAAGCACACTACACTTAGAAGAGCACCTTGAAGAGTGGAGAAGGGAGACAATAGCAACAAAAGGCTATGCATTAGACCAGGGGTCTCAAACTCGCGGCCCCCGGGCCGCATGCGGCCCGCCACGCTCCCCAGTGCGGCCCGGGGCACCATGAAACAAAAAACCATGCCCCGGGCCATTATACATGGAGCCCGCCGCGGTACCATTTTACTGTGACTTCCGGGTACCGCCGGCTCAAACAAGCGCCTTCGCGCCTGTACATTCACACAAGCAGGCGGCCGGCGGACCAATCAGAAGCCTCCTGTGACGTCACAGGAGGCTTCTGATTGGTCCGCCGGCCGCCTGCTTTCATGAATGTACAAGCGCGAAAGCGCTTGTTTGAGCCAGAAGTCACAGTAAAGGCTCCATGTATAATGAGCCCGGGGCATTAATGAAGTGGGCTGGCCGGGCTATCAGTGTGCGGCCGCAGCTGCTGCCCTCTCACAGAGCGGGAGCACATCGGTGAGTGAGCGCCGGAGCCGACAGCCGTCCCGCCCCCCGCTCCTCACCCGGCCAGAGCTGTCAGCACATCGCCCCAGCCCCCCCCCCCTCCTCACCCGGCCAGCAAAAAGACCCCCCCCTTCCCCGGCCCCTCACCTGCCACCTTAGGGCTGACAGGGTCATGCCACCTCCCGGATTAAGTTCAGCCAGCCAGCCCCTGATCAGGTGTGTATGAGTGAGTGTTAGAGAGAGAGAGAGTGTGTGTATATGTGATTGAGTGTGTATATGTGTTAGTATTTGTGTGTATATGTGAGTGAGTGTGTACAGTGTGAGTATTTGTGTGTATATGTGAGTGTGTATGTGTATATGTGTGTGTATTTGTGTGTATATGTGAGTGAGTGTGTATATGTGTGTATTTGTGCGTATATGTGAGTGAGTGTGTATATGTGTGAGTATTTGTGTGTATATGTGAGTGAGTGTGTATATGTGTGAGTATTTGTGTGTATATGTGAGTGTGTATGTGTATATGTGTGAGTATTTGTGTGTATATGTGAGTGAGTGTGTATATGTGTGTATTTGTGTGTATATGTGAGTGTGTATATGTGTGTATTTGTGTGTATATGAGTGAGTGTGTATATGTGAGTATATGTGAGTGAGTGTGTGTATTTGTGTGTTTATGTGTGTGTGTGTATTTGTGTGTGTATATGAGTGAGTGTGTATGTGTATATGTGTGAGTATTTGTGTATATATGCGAGTGTGTGTGTGTGTATATATGTGTGTGAATATTTCTGAGTGATTGTGTATATGTGTGTGTATATGTGTGAGTGTATTTGTGTGTGCGTGTATATTTGTATGTGAGTGTGTATAGCTGTGTGAGTGTATGTATATGTGTGAGTGTATACCTGCGCCGCCTGAGCGGCACATTGCCGGCGGCTGGTGCCGGCTGCTGGGGGCAGGCTGGTGCCGGCCGCTGGGTTCTAGCTGGTGCCGGCTGCTGCCGGCAAGCGGAAGACTGCGAGCCACAGAGGAAGAAGCTGCCGGAATGAGAAGAGTGGAGTCAGGTAAGGCGCTGTTACAGCCGAAGATAGAAGCCTGGGGGGGAATGTGACCGCTGAAAGTGCCTAGGGCAGCAGGAACTCCAAATATGGCCCTATGTAAGTGTGTCAATGTGTGAGTGTGTATGTGTGTATGTATGTGAGTGTGTGTGAATGTGCGGGTGTGTATATATGGGCTTGTCCACACACCTGCGCTCTCAGTATTTAGCGCTTCTGTGCTAAATACTTAGGTTTTGACAGAGAAGCGCAGGTGCGTGTATGCGGCCGCTTTTAGCAGACGCTGTCCCTGGTTACCCGATGTGTATCGTGGTAACCAGTTCATACAGCAGCCTGCATAGTGTGCGCTTATCCAGAGCGCACAGGGAAACGCTGCAAGCAGCGTTTCCCTGTGCGCTCGGGATAAGCGGACAGTGGGCAGCCTGCAAGCAATGCGGCCCCCCGATATCAATTTATTTCTACGTGCGGCCCACCAACCCAACCGAGTTTGAGACCCCTGCATTAGACCTTTCAAGTTGGATAACTACTATGTTAACAAATGGTTAGACATATAGATATGACAGTTTGCGATAGCACAGAGTAGCATCACTTTGTCACTTTGGGGCCCTCAGTGTGCCGCGGTGAGACTACCATGTGCAATAGCCAGACATACAGTTTACCTGCTACTAGAGGGGAAAAAAATAAGGAAACAGTGGAAATACCACAGGGAGCAGACACGCACATGAGCGACAAGAACCAGCAACACAGACTACAAGAGCCAAACAACTGACAAGGTGAGAGGCTGACAGTAGGATGACGTGACCATTAATTTGGCTATTAAATAAACAACTCACAACAACAAATGTATAGTATTGCCACATCTAAACAAATGCATTGACATGTATGACACAATCGAAAAGTAACAGTACACAGTACTGACTAAAAACCACAAAAATTAAAATTGGTCGCACACTACAGGGTGCCAAGATAACACAAAGCACAGAGACACAAATAAAACACAATATTTAGACAACAATCAGCACAGTGATAACATTGAGTAGAGTCATGATAAAATTGGGTACAGGTAGATTACACACTAGCCAGTTCCAAAAAAAAAAAAAAAAAACTTTATACTTTACCAAAACAGCTGGGACAGTAGCAAGGTGACATCAACTGGAGACCGAGATCCAGGGGGTGCAGAGATCCAGGGGGTCCAGAGATCCAGGGAGTGCAGAGATCCAGGGGGTGCAGAGATCCAGGGGGTGCAGAGATCAATCCATCAGGTATGTTAACAGAGTTCACCATGGAATGCACAGATCCGCTTTTTATACACACTGTTTGTGGGCAGGGATATGGGCGGAGAATGGGAGGAACACCTTTCTGTCTTCTGGGCTCGCGCAATGTATGGTACGCATGCGTTTCAACCGCAGACATCCGCAACACCACGCAGATGCTTGCGTACCCATAAACAATTATGCGTTGTTTATACGCAAGCATTCGCATGCGGATGCTTGCAGATCTTTTAGGAGCCAAAAAATGCTGCTTGTTGCGTTCTGAGGGGGCCTAAATTAAACACACATGTACGCAAACGCATACATACGCATGCAAACGCACGTCATTGCGTATGAATGCATACCCCATTATAAAGATAGGTACGCAATACGCTGCACTTGCAAACACAAATGTGAAGGCAGCCTAAAAGATTACAATAATGAAAACTTTTTCCAATTTTCCATTGCAGCTTGGGTTCAGTATCATTCCATTGGGGGTACAGGTGCCTACAAATCTTAATCCAGGTATCATGCTGATGTCTGCTACTGTATACTTGCAATGAAGAACCCAACAATGGTGGCATCAACTGCACCTAAATAGGCAGAATTGTCATTACTTCAAATCAAAATGGACACACATGCAATGATAAAATTTAATTAGATAGAAACAAAGATCAAAAAAAACATAGATAGAATAGATATAATAACATATAGATACAATATAGATAGAAAGTAAACATAAATACAACATAAATAGTATACAGATACATGCATAGATGTTAGAAATCAAGTTAAATATAAAAAAATAAAAAAATACTTTTTAAAAATGTTTTTATTAAATACTTATTTTTCCAAAATATTTGGCCTAGGCTCTCTGCCATATTTTTGGTAACCAGGTAAGGTAAAGCAGGCAGCTACAGGCTTGTACTTTGGCTGGCAATATGTGCTTAGCTATAGTTTTACCTTGTGTGAGGTGGCGAGGGATCGCATAATTGACTGGAGGTATGTGTCACAGAGATGCCTGTTATCTGTGACATAAGCCGGAGTATTATTCTCTAGTGCATGTTTGCACTGGGAGTTTTACTTCGTGCATGCAAGGGTCCTGCTTATGGGTACTGTGAGAGACGGGTGGGTCCAGGACCCACATACCTCACCACTGGGTGTGGTTACAGGCTATAAACTGGAGCCTGGTGTGAAGCACAGCTGTCTGTGCTAGGAGGGGCTGAGGGTAGCCTCCTATGTGTGAAGACTCCAGGCCAAGCTGGATGCTGGTCACTGACCAACCTGTATGAATGCAGGTCGGCGACACCTGAGAAGGGGCGCTTTAAAACGATTGTTTTCTGTTTGTTTTGGCCTGCACTTAAAGGCTGCTAGTTTTGCATTTTTCTGTTATCGGTTTATGGAGTAAATAAACTGTTTTGCACTATAACTTTGTGAAGACGCTGCCTCTTGTTCTTCTCCGGAGGCCCGCAAGTGAGTCGCCCTATCACACTTGTTTGACAATCAAAAATACAGGGGAGTCTGTTATGATCAGATGACATAGGAGTAACATAAACAGATTTCACAGAAGTAGTTGGCAACTGTACTGACCGAGGTCCCTGACTAAATACCGCAACTAGAAGTAGCTGTGGGATGTAACTAACCATGCCCTAGACACCAAGACACGGCCAGAGAACTAGCTACCCTAAAGATGGAAACAGGAAAGTCTATCTTGCTTCAGAGCAGAACCCCCAAAAGAATAGCAAGTCCCCCAAGAATATTGACTGGGAAACAGGAGAGGAAAAACACACACAGGCAGATAATAGAGTTTAGCAAAAGAGGCCACACTAGCTAGATAGTAAGGACAGGATGGAATAATATTGCGGTCAGTATTAAAAATACTATCAAAAACCTCCAACAGCAGATAGTACCAAAAAATAACCCTGAGTTGCTAAGACTCGCCGTACTCTATATCAGCAGGAACGTCTGCGAATCAAACTAGAATAAAGAGGTTCTAACAACAGCAAAAATGGAAGCAGCAGATAACAGTGAATAGCAATTCATACCTAGGAAGAAAACTAACTGAGAGCAGGTAAACAAAATGCAGAATTAAATATCAACCCCACAATCAGAGTAAGGCAAGCAAAAAGCAGATCCTCAAGCACACAACATGTGTGCCACAAATAACAAAAACTCATTCACTTAGTTTGCAAGGATTCAGCAGAGAAGGAAGAAACAGGGAGAGATGTGATCACCTCCAGGAATAATTACAACTGGCAGAGATTGATCAGCTCCAACCACCTATATGCTCCAATCTGAAGCAGACTGCCAATCATCAGGATCAGCTGAGGTACTCTCCAAAACACAGCCAGCTGCATCACCAACAATAACGACAGGAGGGAGCGCACAACCAGAATTCTTCATCAATGAATTCACAACAGGAGTCCTTGTTTAATTATTTGAATTAATATTTTTTTTTAAAATCACCTGTATTTACAATTGCCAGCCAAGGTAAAACTAGGCAGCTAGGGTCTGGTATTCTCAGTGTGTGAGGTCAATGCTTTCTGAGTCCCTCACACTATAAATTGCAGCCCACAGCCACCCAGATTTGGTGCCATGAGAGGCACTACCCGCTCTTAACAGCTACCCTGGTGTGGTGGTAGACTAGGTAATAAAAGGGTTAATGTCAGCAGAGTATTGCCAGCTGACAAGCCCAGATTGATGTCAGGCCTCTGTGAGGCTCAGTCATTATCAATCTATAAGTAAATAGTACATTATGAATTAATCCTTATTACCAGTCTGCACTGCACCAGGGTACTGGAAGAGCAGGGTAAACGCCAGTTTTGGCACCTCTCATGGAGGCGCCAAATCTGGGCAACTGCAGGCTACAATTTTTAGCATGGTGTGGCCATGGAAGCATGGAACTTACTACGCTGAGAAAACTAGCCCTAGCTGCCTGGCTTTACTGGCTGGCAATTAAGATTAGTCGAGCTCACGCTGGAATTTTTAAAATTATTTATTAAATTAAAAAAACAACAGGCAGCAGGGGTTGGCAGCCAAAGGCTGCCTGCTTTAAACTGTGTTGGCAATAGAAAATACAGCAGAGTTCCACACATTTTCATTTTCAAAAAATGATCACTGAAGGTACCTTTACACGCGCTACAACAGGATGGATACAACCCGCTACTTCACATGCACGAGCACGCCCAAACGGTTACAAACGGGAAACGCACCACCTTTACACGCCGCCACAAGGTGCGCTACGCTACATCTATAGCTAGATACATCGCCGGGTGTCTCAAGTAGCCATCTGTAGTTACCTTACTCATTTAACACCGCTACAACAAGCTAAATGGGCGGACTGGTGCAGCAGGGACAGCACATAGGCGTGCCACCATTGTGGATTACGAGACGTCCGTACGCCGATAGGACAAAGCAGGAACATCATGATTGGGCAGGCATCGCAGGAGGCTGTTTAATTACATGACGCTCGAGCAATTGTGTAGTGTGACTGGTCAGCTCCTTAAATTATGCCGCCTATGCAGCGAACTACCAATCGTCATGCAGGAGCTTCCTCCAATGATCGCTTAAGGGGGCGGTAACCAGAGCTGTGTCACGCCCAGTACATACCATGTACGTCGCCTGGTGTATAGACATCCCTTCTGTAGCTTCTTTACACGCGATACAGCTAGCTGCAATTGGCTTTGTAGCCACCTGTTTCAGAGCAGTGCTCGGAAACAGATGTATCTGTTGCCTGCCTCCTACCGTCTTCACACGCCGCTACTACTGGCTATATTGACGACGCAAGTACATCGTAGCCTGTAGCGGGTTGTATCCATCCTGTTGTAGCGGCGTGTAAAGGTACCTTAAGGGTACCTTAAGGTACCTTTACACACGGCTACATTTGTAGCTTGTCACCAGGTAACTTACTGGCTGCAGTGAATCATGGATACATGATTCCATTGTACACAGCAACAAGATAGAACCATGTATCCATGATTTCACTGCAACCAGTAAGTTACTGGTGACAAGCTACAAATGTAGCCGTGTGTAAAGGTACCCTAAGGGTACCTTTACACGCGCTACGACAGGATGGATACAACCGCTACAGGCTACAAATGTAGCTTGTAGCGTCAATATAGCCGTAGTAGCGGCGTGTGAAGACGGGACGTGACAGCCGGCAACAGATACATCTGTTTCCGAGCACTGCTCGAAAACAGATGGCTACAAAGCCGATTGTTGCGAGCTGTATCGGCGTGTAAAGAGGCTACAGAAGGGTTGTCTATACACCAGGCGATGTACCTGATATGTAGCTGGGGCGTGACACAGGCTCCGGGTTACCGCGCCCCATCAGCGATCATTGGTGGAAGCTCCTGCATGACGATTGGTAGTCGCTGCATAGGGAGGCATATTTAAGGAGCTGACCAGTCACACTACACAATTGCTCGAGCGTCATGTATTAATCAGCCTCCTGCTATGCCTGGCCAATCATGATGTTCTTGCGTTGTCCTATCAGCGTACGGACGTCTCGTAATCCACAATGGTGGCACGCCTATGTGCTGTCCCTGCTGTACCAGGTCCGCCCATATTAGCTTGTTGTAGCGGTGTGTAAATGAGGTAAGGTACGCTACAGATGGCTACTTGAGACACCCGGCGATGTATCTAGCTGTAGATGTAGCGTAGCGTAGCGCACCTTGTGGCGGCGTGTAAAGGTGGTGCGTTTCCCGTTTGTAACCGTTTGTGCGTGCTCGTGCACGTGAAGTAGCGGGTTGTATCCATCCTGTCGTAGCGGCGTGTAAAGGTACCCTAAGGGTGCTTTCACATTAGCGTTTTTTTCAAATCGCGGCAGATGCGGTGAAAAAAAGGCATCTGCCGCGATTAACGCATAACCGCGACACTTGCGGCACACTTGCGGCAAGCCCCATGCAATGTCTATGGGGCTTGCGGTAAGGGTGCGGCAGGTGCGGCAAGTGCGGTTTCGGCACTTGCGGCTAGGTGCGGCCGCGAAAAAAACCGCAGTCAGCAGCGATTTGAAAAAAACGCTGATGTGAAAGGGGCCTTAGAAACACGTTTTTGCTTTTTTTATTAAGTTAAAATACATTTATTTCTGTGTGTGTTTTGTTGTGTTGAAAACACTCACCAGTTCAATTAGTTGTTCACCACTGATCCGCATACGGCTATAGCCATTGTTGGATTTTTCTTGCTTCACCAAATCTGCAAAATTCCGAAAATGGTGATGTTTCCTGTTCCTGGAGACATCAGATCCTGGAATCTTCTTGCTTTTGTGTTGTTAAAAATACGCTGAATGTGCCCAAAATATGCGGCAAATACAAATTTTTGAATACCCATTTGTATTTACTGCATATTTACATGCTTACAATGGTGTCAACAGGGAAAAATGCTGTACAAAACAGATTGACATCTTTTAGATTTTTCTGCATCCAAAATCTGCACTAAACACGGACTGCAAAAAACGCAGCGTGGGAACAGCACTTCTGAAATCTCTTTACTTTGCTGGCTTCACAATACACCTTGCATTTTTGATGCAGATTTCACCAAATATGCAGTTAAAAAAATGGATGAAAAACGGAGCGTGGGAACAAAGCCTAACATATACATGTTTTTCTAAATATTTAAAAAATATAAATCTCAAAATTTTGACATGCATTTATAGTCAGTCCCTTTGAGTCAATATTTTGTAGGACCACCTTTCGCTGAAAAAATAGTGCTATAGGTCTTTTGCTATATGTCAGCAATATATGTCAACATAAACAGAAATAAACACTTGAAATAGATCACTCTAGAAAAAAAAAATCCGACGTAATCCACGTCTTATCTTCTTCAGCTCTGCTACAACTCTCTGCCATCAAACACCATCTGCTGGCAGAGAGAGCAGGCACAGAATGACATCAGAGCTGAGCCTTTAATGTGAACGCTGCTCTCACGGCTGTGCTCCGATGTCATTCTACGTTGTGATGTAAGCGGTAACGTCACCTTGGAAAGTGTTGCACTTACTAAGGCAACGCTGTCAGGATGAGCTCAGTAACCAAGACACTAGCCCCACTGAATGAATGAGCCAGAGAGGATAGCGTCCGGTAACTCAGCTCAATCTGACTGCATTGCCATAGTAACCGCAACGCTTTCCAAGGGTTTCGTCACGGCTTAGCGATGCAGCTGTCAGTGCGTCATTTCCGTTCCTGCGCAGTGCGGGGGGTGTATTGGCGTACAAGCTGGCTCCAGAGCATGCGCAGTGTGCATGTGTTAAGGGCTGATTTTACAGTTTAATCAGAGAGCTGGGTGGGTCCACCTAACCACATACCTCCCATGGATGTATCCCATCTGTTACAATGTGACTCCTCCCTGGTCATATGATCTATGATGTCAGATAGATCCTGCAGACTTCCTGTTTGAGAACATGGTGTATAGATCATGTGTGAGTCTGGAGCCGTCTGGAGCTTTTGAGAGTCCAGGAAGTGACCCAAGCTCCTGAAGATCTGAACCTACAAAAGGCGCCGATATGGAGAAAATCCAAGTACCTGGTTGGGGATTTATTATTTGTACTGACGATGGTCAGTGAATTAACTGTGCGGACATATCCGCGGTTGAAATGGACTAATGGGTCATTCATGTTTCTGTAAAACAAGCGGGCGTACCCACTGAAGATAAAGGACTGCATGTTGGTTCAGTGATGCATATCTTGCATAAAGTGTTTTGTGTGATAATAAACCGAAGTCTGTTTCTATAGAAACCATTGCTGTGTGCGTCAATCTAGATGCCAAGCGACTGCACCCAAATATGTTAAGTGAGCTCTGCCTCACAATACATAATTAGATAGATAGGCACATAGTTAGATAGGCATATATAAATAATACATACAAAAGATGACGTAGAGCTTCGCTGTATTTTCAATTCTCAGGGCAGATAAAGTGGACAGCTATGGGCTGTCACTCCCAGCTGCCTGGTTTTACCTTGGCTGGCAATTAAAAATGCAGGGGAGTCCATAATTTAAATCTGTGAGGTTTAAAGGGAACCTGTCAGGTGGTTTATGCCCCTCCAGCTATCACTGTCTGTAGCTGCAGCATCATGGTACTATTCTAACCATCTCTGTCTGAGCTCATAGTGTAATGTAAAAGGTGAAAACAAAGCATTTATACACTGACATTTCAGTCCCCAGCTTGGAGGAGGGGGACTGTCTGGCAGGATAATAGTTAACTCACTTTTAACTTGGATAGCTAAAGGACCTGTGTGATGTAACGATCATGTGACCATAGTGGGCGGAGCTAAGCCATCAAACTGTATTATGTTCTATGAGAACTTTGCTCCACCTATTGTAGTCACATGGTTGTGACATCACATCAGATCTCCCAACATGTTCTAACATAAGGCTGAAATGTTAACTATTAACCTGCCAAACAGTCCCCCGTCCTCCAAGCTGGAGACTGACTGCCTCATTACATAAGGAAATGTAAGTGTATAAATGCTTTTATTTTCACCTTTCACATTACACCATGAGCTCAGACAGGGATGATTAGAATAGTATTATAAAGCTACAGCTACAGACAGTAATAACTGGAGGGGCATAAACTACCTGACAGGTTCCCTTTAAGGCAACCCAGGCAGCAGAGGGCTGAAATTCTCAGCATGGAGAGGCCCAAGTGTTCTGGGCCCCAACGCTGAAAATGCAGCCATCCCAGAATTGAGGCCTTCATCAGAGGTGCCAAAACTGGTGATTAACTTGCTCTTTCAATCTGCCCTGGAGTGTTGGCAGACTAGAAGCTCACATCAAACCCTATTGCTAATGCTAGCCCGTCAATATGTAACCTTCAGTAAATCGTTAAAGAAAAGACACACACAGAGAAAAATCCTTTATTGAATGAGAACACACACATATACCTCGTTCTCCAATTTAATAGCTCTCATCAAAGTTGCCCTCTGACGTAATCCAGGCGAATCCAACGATGTGAGACATCCGGGTACCTGTAGACACATTAGCTTATTCTGTCGGCTGAGCAGTGACGTCCGGACAAGAGCTCCGGATTGACCTGCAATGAACCTGAAGATGACATCACTGCTCAGCTGACTCTGGCTCTGAAATCACACTGTAAGGCAAGGACAGGGGTCTGCGTATCCCTTATTCTTGATATACAGTATATAATCTATAAGGAACAAATAAAGTTTTAAATGCATGAAGAAACCAGGTGCTGGAATTCCTCACTTTAATTCATGCTGAAATCACGCTGTGACGAGCGATGATGTCACTCACTGAGTCAATGAGGCCACGCAGCAGTGAACTCAGGTGACAGGAGGGTCACCTGAGTTCACTGCCGCGAGGCCTGAGCTACTCAGTGAGTGACGCCACCAGCGATAGTCAGTTTGATCGCAGAGGCTGCATAAAGAGAATGCTTGTTTCATAGCTGCAATCTCTTAATTCAGCAGAGCAGAGTGTACTTCAGGGGATATCATTGTGGATTATCGTCAGAGGGTATATTGGGGTAATAAATTGGAAAATGAGGTTTGTCTGTGTTTTATTTCTAATAAAGAATTTTTCTCTGAGTTGTATTTCTTAACTATTTTCGCACAGGATTGATAATGGGCAGGTCACACTGCACCAGGGCAACAGGAAGAGCCGGGTAAAGCACCAGGAGTTGGCGCTTCTAATGAATGCGCTAATTTTGGGGACTGCTATTCTTTAGCCTGGGGAGGCCCAATAACTATAGGCCTCACCAGTCTGAGAATACCAGCTCCCAAATGCCTGTATTTTACTTTGTCTGGATCCAGGGATGGTGTATCACAGTCCGCGCTGCTTTGAAATGATCACTCAAAGAGTCTTACATGAAAGACGTGGAGGTGGAAGTCCTGCAGCAGCTTTCTTTACTACATGCAATCTAAACTAGTTGTGGGTGCACACAACTAGAAAAGGTGAGTGCACCATCATTGTGACCTGTGTGTAAAATCCGTGCCATATTGATAGGGCACTATTGCGCCTCGTGTTGTCTCCTTTATCTTTATTGTGTTTTACTTTAACTTGGAATCCAATATAGGGCAAAGCCCACGCATTTATTTTAATTATTTATGTAAAAAATTTTTCATTATGCCCTCCCCGTATTTTTGATTACCAGCCAAGGTAAAGCCAGGCAGCTCGGGTGGCAGCCTATAGCTGTTTGCTTTGTCTGCACTGAGAATCAAAAATACAGCGAAGCCCTACATAATTTTATTATTTATTTATTTTTGCAGTGACCTGGAAGCAGCCCATACATTCTAGTATCTACAGTGCAATGAATAACCAGGAAGTTAATGGACCCAGCGGCGCCAGAAATACAAGTGCGCGGACCACAGTAAGTACTGCCTGACATCGTATGATTTCTCATACACTGGGTACAGCAACAGGAATTTGCAGTTCCTACTGACATTACGTCCTAATAGTACTGCATTTAAAAGCAGCGAAAGCGCAGTAAGAAACAGGTCACAAACGGACTATGTGAATGCCAATCCATTTGTTATGCTTTTTTGGGTGGTTAGAATGGGAGTGAATGAGGAAAACGCAGCCCAAAAATGGACCAGTACCGTATATACTCGCTTATAAGCCGAGTTTTTCAGCCCAAAAATTGGGCTGAAAAGTACCCCCCTCGGCTTATACGCGAGTCAGTGCTGTATACCGATGTATACATCGGTACATACCGATGTATACATCGGTATACAGCAGCCCCCGTAATCCAGGGCCCCCCCAGCCTGACTCCGGTCACCTGTAAAGGAAACTATACTTATCACAGTGCCGCTGTCCGCGCCCGCTGTCCGCGCCCGCTCGCAGCTGCCGACCGGGATCCTCCATCTTGCGTCTTCTTCCGGTTTCTGTGCTCGTCGCGGGCAATGACGTCATTCCCTGCGACGAGCACAGGAAACAGGAAGAAGACGCAAGATGGAGGATCGCGGACGGCAGCTGCGAGCGGGCGCGGACAGCGGCACTGTGATAAGTATAGTTTCCTTTACAGGTGACCGGAGTCAGGCTGGGGGGGCCCTGGATTACGGGGGCTGCTGTATACTACCGCTGGGGCTGCAATATACTACCACTGGGGCTGTATACTACCACAGGGGGCCTGTATATAGAACAGGGGGGCGGGCTGCTGTATACTACCACAGGGGGCCTGTATATACCACAGGGGGGAGGGCTGCTGTATACTACCACAGGGGGCCTGTATATACCACAGGGGGGAGGGCTGCTGTATACTACCACAGGGGGCCTGTATATACCACAGGGGGAGACTGCTGTATACTACCACAGGGGGAGACTGCTGTATACTACCACTGGGGAGACTGCTGTATACTACCACTGGGGAGACTGCTGTATACTACCACTGGGGAGACTGCTGTATACTACCACTGCGGAGGCTGCTGTATACTACCACTGCGGAGGCTGCTGTATACTACCACTGCGGAGGCTGCTGTATACTACCAATGGGGAGGCCTGTATACCTGTGCTGGGGTCCACCCTCGGCTTATACACGAGTCAATAGGTTTTCCCAGGTTTTGGGGGCAAAAGTAGGGGGGTCGGCTTATACACGGGTCGGCTTATACACGAGTATATACGGTAATTGACATGCTCGTTTTTGAGCACATCCACTCTCTGCAGCAAAAACGGACCACCTAAAAATGCACACGTATGCACAGCATAAACTCTCATAGACTTTAATGTAAGATGCCGTAAGTAATCTGTTTTTTGCTGCAGAAATGAAAAAAAACACAGATCAACTACACCGCAGTACAATCGTCCGGTGGGCACACAGCCTTATGGCTTGCTTTCAAAAATGGCTTTCCCTTGCAGTGGCATAAATCTTGCATAAACGCCTGATTTGTGGGGTACAGCTGTAGTTATACTGAGAATAAATTGCACACAGGTGGACTCAATTTGCTAATTAGGTGACTTCTGCAGGCAATCGGTCACTCAGGATTTTATTTAAGGGTATCATGGTGGGGTTACACGTACAACGGCACGGGAGCGCGCATTTTTAGTGCGCTTTTCCCGATATCGCATCAGCGGTTTACACGTTGCGATATCGGGAAACAACGTCCCTACGATGTGTACGCCCACCAACCCAGTAACGACCATTTAACATGGGAGTTAATGGGTAGCGTCGGCGTACACATCGGCAACGATCTGGCTCCAACAGGCATCCGATATCGGGCGGTTGAATAGCACGCTCATTCGACCCCCGATATCGGATTACCATCGTTCCTGCATCGTATTGTACCTTCAAACAGTACAATGCAGGAACGATATCGGGTCCAACTCACTTTTTGTCGGAGTTGGATCGGAGTTGGACGCCGATATCGCGGCGTGTAAACCCACCATCAGACTATTGGGGCTAAATACAAATGAAACTCACAATTTTCAGAATATTATTTTTGAAATACTTAGAAAATCATACACCAATTCCTTTATATTTCACAAATACTTACTACTTTGTGCTGGTATAAAGTTTGTGTGTGTAATGTGAAAAAATGTGGAAAAGTTCACAAGGTATGATAACTTTTTCAAAGCACTGTATATTTAACCCCTTCACGACCTATGACGTACCTGTGCGTCATAGGCTGCCTCCCACACTTTAATGTGAGCTCGCATCCTCCCCTGCACATCTCCGCTGATCTCATCAGCTGAGATGTGTATATAACAGAGGCATCTGAGTGTCACTGTTAAACCTTTGGATCGCATTATCATTCACTGATAGCACGATCCAAAGCACCGTGGCGGGGATCGCACTGTCCCCACCTGGACAGCCCGGGGTCCTGTAATGACCCTGGAAGCTGTCCTGATTCACATCCTGCTGATGATGACCCAGTGAGGCCAGCAGCAGAAAGTGATCACTTCCAGTGTCTTCAGATGAGCAGCAGCCCATCTAAAGGCAGGAGAAGGGCCAAATAAAATATTAAAAGAAAAGAACAAAAATTTTAGGCATGAAAACAAAAAAAAACAACTCACAAGAGTTCAAATCACCCCCCTGTCATGCTTGGACTAAGGGGATATCCAGCAACCATGCGTGACAGTGGTGCACAGACCAACGATGTCCGATGTCCGATGCGCAACAACGCAAAAACAACAGACAGGGAAACCCCAACGGATAAATACAATGGAGGGCCCTGCTCATAAGTAACGGGGGAGAGGTGACCTCCTGCACTCACCTTCGGCTGTGCCCTATATGTGTCCCTATACGAGTTCTTTCACCTCGTCGCTGAGCAGGAAACCTAAGCCCTCCGCTGGCCCTCATGTTAACCCTCACCAGGGAAGGCCGGCGGGAGCACTAGTCCCATCTACTACAATAAAGAGACATTAGGGAAGGGGAAGACAGACAAAGAACAATAGGACATGTACTTCACGTCTGCTGACACTTCACCAGACAGCAGACGGCAGACGGTTGGACAGCAAGAGGTTCTCCACAGAGCTTTCACCTCAGGAGCTTGGCCAGGAATGAAGATCAATCTCCGGCAAAATATGCTGGAAGCCTGTGATCCTATAAGGCCACGTGCACACGGTGAGTATTTGATGAGTTCTTTACCTCAGGATTTGTAGACAAAACCAGGAGTGGAGCAATCAGAGGAAAAGTCTAATAGAAACACCTGCACCACTTCTGTATTTATCATCCGCTCCTGGTTTTGGCTACAAATCCTGAGGTAAAAAACTCATCAAATATTCAGCGTGTGCATGTGGCCTAAAGGCAGAGGTAATTACAGAGTGGTTACACCTGGACAAGGCCCAGCTAGCTTCCTGGCAACAGAGACTGATGGTGGGTTTACACATTTCAATATCGTTGCGATATCGCAACTCAATGGCGCGGGAGCGCGCATTTAGTGCACGTTTCTCCCGCATCGCTTCGGAGGTTTAGACGCTGCGATATCGGAATACAACGTCCGTGCGATGTCTATGCCCCCCAACCCAGGATCGAACATTTAACATGGGAGTGAATGGGTGACGTTTCAAATTGCATCGTAGTTGGGCGTTTACACAGCATGATCCGGCTCCAATCTCCCTTCAATATCGGGGCATTGAATAGCACGCTCATTCAATCCCAGATATCGCATTGACATCGTTCCTGCATCGTATTGGACGTTCACACCATACAACGCAGGAACGATATCGGCTCCAACGATTGAACCACGTGACTTTTCATTGAAATCGTACTACGATATCGCAACGTGTAAACCCACCATAACAAAAGGACATGTTTAATATGAAGTCTCAATGCAGACATGAGACTTAAGGTCGCTTTACACGTCACGATATTGCAACGCAACTACGATAAAAAGTCACGTGGTACGGGCGTTGCAGTCGATATCGTTCGTGCGTTGTGTCATGTAAATGGGCAACGCAACTCAAAAACGATGCACCTACTATATTGTTTTTGGATTGTGCATGCTCTTCAATAATGACTATGCAATCTGGCAGGATCGTGCTGTGTGACAGCGCAACTACGATTTGGAGCACAACTTCCCCTATTCAAATGGGGCGTACAACATCGTAGTTGCGTTGCCTGCCGATATTTCCCTGTGTAACATCTCCTATGCGATCTTGGACAAGTGCCAAAAACGTGCGTGCCCCCATGAAATCGTATGCAATATCGGAACGATATTGCAACGTGTAAAGCGGCCTTTGGCTACGTTCACACATTTGCGTATTTTGCTGCGCTTTTTTGCGCGCGCTTTTTGCCGCGTTTTTCGGCCGCGCAAAAAAGCGCAGCAAAATACGCAGGGGCTTTCACACACTGCGCTTTCTTTCCCCCAGAAAGCGCAGTGATGTCACAGAGGGGAGGAATAATCCAGCTTCCTCCTCCCCTCTGTGACATGTGTGACCGCCCCATTAGACTTCACAGTGTTAATATACACTGTGAAATCTAAATTAAACAAAAGCAAGTGTGTCAAAAATAAAAAAGAATCAATACTTCACCTCTCCGACGCCTTCTCCCGGTGTCTGGTGCCTTCTGCCGCTCTCCGGTGTCCGATTCTAAGTGAGATGTCTTCTCACAGGACCTGTGGTGATGTCAGAGGGGGCGTTCCCGGGGCGGTCCCATCGCTGATTGGCTGCTCGCGGTCATGTGGTATCACATGACCGCGAGTGCCCGGGAACGCCCCCCCTCTGACGTCACCACAGGTCTTGTCAGAAGAGATCTGACTTAGAATCGGACACCGGAGAGCGGCAGAAGGCACCAGACACCGGGAGAAGGCGTCGGAGAGGTGAAGTATTGATTCTTTTTTATTTTTCACACACTTGCTTTTGTTTAATTTAGACTTCACAGTGTGTATTAATACACTGTGAAGTCTAATGGGGCGGCCACAGCTGTCACAGAGGGGAGGAGGAAGCAGGATTCTTCCTCCCCTCTGGGAAAATACGCAGAAGTAGCTGCGTAAACAATTGACATATCAATTGTTTACGGAGCTGCGTTTTCTCCTGGAAAACGCACTGCGTATTTTTACGCAATGTCTGCACTGCAAAGTGAATTTCCCATTCACTTTGCAGGCAGACAAAAGGCACATTGCGTATTTTGAAAAGCGCGCGTAAAAAAAACGCGGCAAAATACGCAATGTGTGAACGCAGCCTTTAGGTCCAAAGTAGTCACAAGTCTCCTAAGAAAGAGAGACCATCGTGACACCCCATTTTGCGCTATTTAAAATAAAACTATTTTTAAAATGTACATATTTGGTATCACCGCATTCAGAAATGCATGCTCTATCAAAATATTACATCAATTAAGTAGATCTGTAAACTGCATAGCAGAAAAAAGTCTGAACAACAAAATTATGCTTTTTGGTCACCACAACACTGCAATAAAATGCAATAACGGGTGATCAAAACATCACATCTCCCCAAATATGGTATCATTAGAAACATCAGCTTAAGCTGCAAAAAATAAGCGATCACACAGCCCCAGATCCCAAAAAATGAGAACGCTACAGGTCTTGGAAAATGGTGAAAAGAGCAATTAATTTTCTTTAAAAACTTCTTTCACAACTTATAATATATCTAATATATAAAGCTGAATGTGTGTGTGTGTATCCAGGATTGGCATCTACACCGTCGGTCGCAACTATAGCCACAAAATTTTGCACAGTCACACATCTGGACCCCGGGAGCGTATTAGGCTCACGTTGTGATGGTGCGAAATTTTTAAACCCCCGCGCATTTTAGAATTTACCCAATTTTGCCCCTATCTACATAATGGGGAAAAAGTGACAGTTACCAGTTGACAGTTGTGAATGAGAGGGGCTTAATGATAGCGCCAAAGACTAACAGCACATACCAGAATATAGTCACTAAGGTGGGGCCCCAACATGAGATATTCACCATGCACGGGAACATGTATATACACCACACGCACACAAAGAGTAACAGCAAGTGTATAGTCGCTAAGGTGCAGCCCCAACATTGGATACTCACACGCACCAGAACAAACACACACACCACAAAGAGACACACACACACCCACGACCACACACACACACACCCTATAGCGACACATGCACTCACCCCACAGGGACACACACACCACAAAGAGACACACACAACACAGACACACACCACAAAGACCCCCCCACATGGATACAGACACATAGCCACCCTATAGGGACACATGCACTCACCCCACAGGGACACACACACCCCACACCACAAAGAGACACACACACACACCACACAGACCCCCCCACAGGGACACACACATACATAATACAACCCTATTGCAGGGGTCTCAAACTCAGCTGGGTTGGTGGGCCGCATGTAGAAAAAATTGATATCGGGGGGCCGCATTGCTTGTAGGACTAAGGGTACCGTTACACATCACAACATTGCATGCAATTTCACTGGCAATTTGCTGGTTGCAGTGAAATCATGGACACATTGTTCTATTTTGTGGCTGTGTACAAATGGAACAATGTGTCCATGATTTCACTGCAACCAGCAAATTGCCTGTGAAACTGCATGCAATGTTGCGACGTGTAACGGTACCCTTAGTGACATTTTAGCAATACCAGAATTTTTTGCACAAACTAGTAAAGTACAAATCCTGATCTTCTTGTAGGAATGTTCCCACCCTAATCTCCTTTATGTAGTAATGTCCCCATACTGGTCCCCATTGTATATTAATGTCCCCCAAACTGGTCCCCGTCTTGTAGTAATGTCCCCATCCTGGTGCCCTTTTTAAAGTAATGTTCCTCCCTGGTCCCTACATGTAGTAAATGTTCCCATCCTATATTAATGACCCCCATCCTGGTCCTCGTCTTGTAGTAATGCCCCCGCCCTGGTCTCCATCTTTTAGTAGTGTTCATCCCTGGTCCATATGTGTAGTAATGCCCCATCCTGGTCCTCATACTATATTAATGTCTCCCATCCTGGTCCTCATTTTGTAGTAATGTCCCCATCTTTTAGTAATGTTCCCTCCCTTGTCATCTTGTAGTAATGTTCCCCATCCAACACCTTTTTGTAGAGATGTCCTCACAACCTGGTCTCTGTTCTTTGTGTTCTCTCGCTCACACTCACACATATAACACCCGCACACTCACACATATACACACACACTCACATACACACTCACACACACTCACACATACATCCTCAGACATATTCACACAAACACACACACTCACACATTGACACACTTACATTAGGGCCATATTTGGAGTTCCTGCCGTCCTAGGCACTTTCAGCGGTCACGTTCCCCCCCCCTTCCTTCTCCCAGGCTGCTATCTTCGGCTGTAACAGCGCCTTACCTGACTCCACTCTTCTCATCCCGGCCGCTTTTTCCTCTGTGGCTCCCGGTCTCCCACTTGCCGGCACCAGCCTGCAGCATCCGGCAGCTGCCAGCACCCGGCATTTGGTGGCACCCGGCAGCCGCCAGCACCCAGGAGGTGGCACCCGGCAGCACCCGGTGGTAGCGCCAGCACTAGGCGGCACCCGGCAGCACCTGGGAGGCGGCACCAGGTGGCATCCGGCAGCTGCCATCACCCGGCATTAGGCGGCACCCGGCAGCACCCAGTGGCCGCTAACACCCGGCAGCTGCCAGCACCAGGTGGCAGCTGACAGCTGCCAGCACCCGGCATTAAGCGGCACCTGGCAACTGCCAGCCCCAGCGGCCTCTAAGCACCCGGCCAGCCGCCAGCACCAGGCCACCAGCCGCCCAGCACCAGTTGGCAGCTGCCAGCACCCAGCATTAGGCGGACACCAAGCGGTTCACCAGCACCAGCCGCCGGCGATGTGCCACGGGAATACACACACACTCACATATATACACACTCTCACACATATACACACTAACTCAGAAATATTCACACACACTCACACATATACACATACACACTCACATATACACACAAATACACACTCACATATACACACAAATACACACAAATACACACACACACTCATATAACACACAAATACACCACACATATACACATACACAACACTCACATATACACTCACACATATACACACACTCACATATACACTCACACATATACACACACTCACATATACACACAAATACACACACTCACATATACACACAAATACACTCACAATAACACACACTCACATATACACACAAATACACTCACACATATACTCTCACTCTCTCACACACCTTAATGATGCCCCGGGCCATGGAGCCGCCGCGGTACCCGCTTTATAGTGTCTTCCGGGTACCGCTGAAACAAGTGCCATCGCGCCTGTACATTCAAGCAAGCAGGCGGCCGGCGGACCAATCAGAAGCCTCCTGTCACAGGAGGCGGCTGGCGGACCAATCAGAAGCCTTCTGTCACAGGAGGCGGCCGCGGACCAATCAGAAGCCTCCTGTCACAAGAGGAGCTTCTGATTGGTCCGCTGGCCGCCTGCTTGCTTGACTGTACAGGCGCGATCATGGCACTTGTTTCTGCGGTACCCGGAAGTCACTATAAAGCGGGTACCGCAGCGGCTCCCTTCACAATGGCCCGGGGCATGTTATTTCTTCAAGGTGCCCCGGGCTGCAGTGGGAAGCCTGGCGGGCCGCTTGCGGCCCGGGGGCCGCGTGTTTGAGACCCCTGCCCTATAGGGACACATGCACTCACCCCACAGGGATACACACACACACCACAAAGAGAACACACAACACAGAGACACACACACCCCACACAGACATCCCCCCCACAGGGACACACACACATACACACCCTATAGGGACACACACACACCACAAAGAGACACACACACATCACAGATAGACACACACACCACACAGACCCCCCCCACAGGGACACACACACATACACACCCTATAGGGATACATGCACTCACCCCACAGGGACACACACACACACCACAAAGAGACACACACAACAGAGACACACACCACACAGACTTCCCCATAGGGACCCACACACATACACACCCTATAGGGATACATGCACTCACCCCACAGGGACACACACATACACACACCCCAGGGACACACACACCACACAGACAGACACAGATGTGCACAAATCACCTCACACAACTCGCCTCATATGTGTGCTATCTTTAATTTCCAAATATAAACATCTGATTAAAAACAGCCAATGTGCAACACATGTGCCATATAGGGAATTAAGGCAGACGTCAGTCACATGAGCTGTCTATTATGTGTATGTGTCAGGTAACATATACTACCCGGCCAGGGGAAGGGTTTACTGTTGGCTGGAGATTTATTAGGCTGCCTATAGCAATCAATCACAGATTAGCTTCTATTTTCTTACAGGTCATTAATATGACATACTCAAATTCTATTTTGTTATAGCTAACATCAGTTATTTATTAACCCGGGAGTAGCCGGGTACAACAGCTAGCATTTACCTAAAATTGTCCGTCATCTATTTCTGCCTGGACGTCCCCGAATTCCACAATCCACCGCGACGCACCGGAAGTACGCCGACCGCCATATTGGAACATCCAAGTGATAGATGTTCCGATATGGCACCCACTGGTGGTACCAGCCCCTTGCACAGTACCACCAGCGGGACACCGCCGGAACACCCACAATGGGACATCCCATCGTACCCCTCCGCCGCTGGACTGTCACCAGGATCCACCACCAGAATCCGCCGTTGGACCCCTGTCAGGACCTGGCACCGGACCCCCGCTAAGACCCGCCAGATCCCACCGGTGTCTGCCCACCCACCTCCGTGCAGTCACAACCACCAGGAAAGACTGCGGCTTGTGGCCGGTGCTGCAGATGGGGTGCGGGGCCCTCTGGTGGTGCTGTACCCCATCTCCAGCATAGGCCGCAAACCACGGTCTTTTCTGTCGGCTGTGACTGTATGGAGATGGGAGGGGCAGGCACCAGCGGGACACACACACACACACGTACTCAAATATATACACACATAAACATGCATACATATACACACAGTATAATGTCCCCACACGCACTCACAAATGCATGCACTTACACACATACACAGAGTATAATGTCCCCACATACACACACACACGGAGGTACACATACAGTATAATGTCCCCACATACACACATACACATGCACGCACATACACACATGCAAGCACACACATGCTCATACACACACGTACACGCATACACACAGTATAATGTCCCCACACATGTACATATACACAAAATCACGCACATACACACACAAGCACAAACATATGCAAGCACATACATGCCTGTGCATACACACACGCGGACACACATGCAAATACACACACGTACGCAAATGCACACACACAAACACACATACGCACGTGCATACATACAGTATAGTATCCACACACGCCTGCACATACACACAAACACATACGCCCTTGCATACCCACACGCAGATACACACGCACTCACACAAACACACATACGCACGAGTATACACAGTGTAATGTCTGCAAATACACATGCATGCACATACACACATGAAAGCACAAACATACAAACACGCATACACAGACACATACACACAGTATAATGTACACACACACACACACGCAGATACACAGAAGCACATACCAGGGGCTGGCTGGTAGCACTTAACCCGGGTGGCTGCTTGACCCTACCCTGAGGACCGGGGGAGGGAAGGGGGGCTAGTGCTGTCAGATCCGGTCAGGTGAGGAGCGGGGATGGGGGGGGGGGGGGGAATTGTGCTGTTAGATCCGGGCGTGTGAGGAGCGGGGGAAGGGGGGTGCTGTCAGATCCAGCCGACTGAGGAGGGGGGTGTTGGTGCTATCAGATACGGCCGGGTGAGGAGCGGGGCATGGGGGGGCCTTTCGCACACTCACCACGCTCTGCTCCCGCTGTGTCATTACAGCAGCTGCGGCCGGAAACCAATCCCGACCGGCTCATTTCATTAAAGAGGCAGCCCTAAATTAGGGCAAAACCACCAGCCTGGGGGGCACTTGCCCCCCCTGCCACCTGGGCCAGTTCGCCCCTGGCACATACTCAATCATGCACGCGCATACACAGAAACATACATGCACACAATATAATGTCCCCACACGCACACACATATGCACATACATACAAACATGGAGAATCACACACATACACGCACACGCAAGCACGCACATACAGACAAACGTGCATATATACACGCAGATACACATGTACACATACACATATATGGACAGGTACCAGAGATGACCTAGTACTCTTTCTAGACTACATCAATTCAGTACGTACCAAACTAACATTTACATTGAATTCACATGAAAATGAGATCCCGTTCCTTGACACTAAGGTTATCAAAATAACTGATGGTAAACTAACTACAGATCTATACTCAAAGCCGACTGATTGTAATGGCCTCCTCCTATATAGCAGTTGCCATCCTCGATCCACGAAAAATAGCCTACCACGCTCACAATTCAAAAGGGTAACCCGTATAGTTTCAGATCAATCAACTAAAGAAACCAGGCTTAAGGAATTGTCAACTAAATTCGCACAGAGAGATTATCCTCACACGCTATTGACTTCTGAATTTAACAGTGCCATTACTCACTCAGACAACAGGATGGACCACTCCACCAATCAGGACAGGATCCCCTTCGTACACACATACCATCCGATAATGCCTAAGATACACAAACTAGTGAGAAAGAATTGGCCCTTGTTAACCAAAGCCTACCCAAAAATTGTACCCTTCAAAAATCCCCCGTTGATGTGTTGTAGAAGACCACCGAATATCAAAAACCAGGTTGTTAGGGCTGACATTGGGCCTAAGACACAACCTCTCACTAGGACCTTAACCGGGGAACAAAGATCAGGAACTTTTCCATGTCTTGGATGTATGTGTTGCTCAAACGTAATCAAGGGTAGTGAGGTGATCCATCCACTGGCATACAAGGTCCGGGGTTCTATACTTGTGACTCTAGTTTTGTGATCTATCTTGTCAAATGCCCCTGCGGGTTGCTATACGTAGGGGAGACAACACAGACAATAAGGGACAGAATCACAAACCACAAATCCACCATACGTTGTGGCAAGACATGGTTGCCACCTCCCCATCACTTCAGGGAAGCCAATCACAACGTGGCACAACTACGATTCCAGGTAATAGAGCACGTTCCGAGACCTCGCCGTGGGGGAAATCATATTAAGCTATTAAAATGCCGTGAAAGCTATTGGATCCATACCTTGGACACACTAACTCCTAAGGGTCTAAATCGGGAGATTGAATGGCTAACCTGAGACTTCTTTTCCATAGATACCTACATAGCCAAATTCGTTTCCTCTGTCCTTCATCCAACACAAGGGTAAGATACTAATTCTCCCCCCCCCTACCATTCCTCCTTTTGTAAGTTTCATTTTTAATTTTTTTCATTTTCTCCTGACTGTACATATTCTACTTGGTGTTTGGACCCCACAAACCTAATAGTGACCAAATTATGCTATACGGTACAAGATGAGTGTAACTTTACATCATGCTATGACAACAATGTAATAATGCTTGTTTTCAATATTATGCGTGTACCCGGTTATACATACCTCATAAGCATTCATGTTGTATATTTTGTATCTACCTTTGTGCCTTTACTATCATCCTATATACACGTAATGATCCTATTAGGGTTTCCCATTAGTACATGCAGTCCTCAAACTTTCCTTTCTTCCCTATCTATTAGGTATACATCTAGAAACCTTACTAAATACCAATCCATCACATTTGCCTTATATCAGTGCGCAATGACCAAGCACACACTTGTCACATAATCTGTGACATGATCAGAATGACACATACTACTCTTGGCCTCAGGGAACGCGACTCTGCACGTGCGTACTGATCGCGCCGTCCCATTGGCAGATAGGTTGCCTCAGCAACCACTAATCAAAACAAAAAACACGCTGAGCGCCGGTGCGCGGAACTGTGCATGCGCTCTCAGTGACATCACTTCCGGTCACATGACCAGCCGACCGCACATAATGCGGCGGTGGCTGGGAATATAGCTCAGTCTATGCCTAGGCACTGGACGTGCTGGCACCCACTGACACCAATGTGAGGAGGACTTCTCCAGGACTCAATAAAGAGAAGTATACTTTATAGCAATACATCCTAAACTTATTCATGGTTACTTTACACAGTGAAAAGGTGTATCTTACCTCTATAGCCACAGACAATAGGAAACTTGAGCATATGAAGGGTCTTCACTGAAGGGGATTATATTCATATAATATAAGGTAATTCTGCAGCCTGTCATCTATATATTGATAAATTGACCAAAACCATTAAACCTTGGAAATACAATGTATTCATAGGCACCAACTAAAGTGTATATTGGATGACCTGTCCATCGTATCCACATTTCTATACTCCACCAGCAGTTTAAACTATCCAACATATTCATTGTGGACAAACAGGACTACATCCTTTTACCAATACACAGGTATAAAATCTCCTATGATCCTTTCATATTGCATGGAGATTTAAAACCAATCACCTTCCACTCTTTATTTCTTTAACCCCTTAGTGACGCAGCCAATTTCCCCCTAAATGACCAGACCGTTTTTTGTAATTCTGACCAGTGTCCCTTTATGAGGTAATATCTCTGGAACACTTCATTGGATCCGAGCGATTCTGAGATTGTTTTTTCATGACATATTGGGCTTCATGTTAGTGGTAAATTTAGGTCGATAATTTTTGCGTTTATTTGTGAAAATATTAAAAAATTGGCAAAAATTTTGAAAATTTCACAATTTTCAAATTTTGAATTTTTATTCTGTTAAACTGGAGCTTTATGTGACACAAAATAGTTAATAAATAACATTTCCCACATGTCTACTTTACATCAGCGCAATTTTGGGCAAAAAAATTTTTGTGGTTAGGACGTTATAAGGGTTCAAAGTTCATCAGCAATTTCTAATTTTTCCAGCAAAATTTACAAAACCATTTTTTTTAGTGACCACATCACATTTGAAGTCCCTTTGAGGGGCATAGATGACAGAAAACAGCCAAAAGTGACACCATTCCGAAAACTGCACCCCTCAAGCTACTCAAAACTATATTCAAGAAGATTATTAACCCTTCAGTTGCTTTACAGGAACTAAAGCAAAGTGGAAACAAAAAATGGACATTTTAATTTTTCCAACAAAAATATTCTTTTAGCCTCAATTCTTTAATTTTCACATGGGCAACAGGATAAAATGCATCCTAAAATTTGTTGGGCAATTTCTCCTGAGTACACCGATACCTCATATGTGGTCATAAACCACTGTTTGGGCGCACGGCAGGGCTCAGAAGGGAGGGAGCGCAATTTGATTTTTGGAGCTAATTTTCCATTCAAAAAATCAAATGGCGCTCCTTCCCTTTCGAGTCCTGCCGTGCGCCCAAACAGTGGTTTATGACCACATATGAGGTATCGGTGTACTCAGGAGAAATTGCCCAACAAATTTTAGGATGCATTTTATCCTGTTGCTCATGTGAAAATGAAAAAATTGAGGACAAAAGAAAGTTTTTGTGAAAAAAAAAGTACTTTTTCATTTGTACGGATCAATTTGTCAAGCACCAGAGGGTTCAAAATGCTCACTATGCATCTAGATAAGTTCCTTGGGGGGCCTAGTTTCCAAAATGGGGTCACTTGTGGGGAAGCTCCAATGTTTAGGCACACAGGGGCTCTCCATACGCGACATGGTGTCCGCTAACAATTTGAATGGAAAATTAGCTCCAATTGTTAGCGGAGACCATGTTGCGTATGGAGAGCCCCTGTATGCCTAAACATTGGAGCTCCCTCACAAGTGACCCCATTTTGGAAACTAGACCACCCAAGGAACTTATCTAGATGGTGATGAGCACTTTGAACCCCCAGGTGCTTCACAAATGAAACCATAAAAACGAAAATAGAAAATGTTTGTGGAAAAGAAAGTACATTTTCATTTTTACGGATCAATTTGTGAAGCACCTGGGGGTTCAAAGAGCTCACTATGCATCTAAATAAATTCCTTGGGGTGTCTAGTTTCCAAAATGGGGTCACTTGTGGGGGAGCTCCAATGTTTAGGCACACAGGGGCTCTCTATACGTGACATGGTGTCCGCTAACAATTTGAATGGAAAATTAGCTCCAATTGTTAGCGGAGACCATGTTGTGTATGGAGAGCCCCTGTGTGCATAAACATTGGAGCTCCCTCACAAGTGACCCCATTTTGGAAACTAGACCACCCAAGGAACTTATCTAGATGGGTGATGAGCACTTTGAACCCCCAGGTGCTTCACAAATGAAACCATAAAAACGAAAATAGAAAATTTTTGTGGAAAAGAAAGTACATTTTCATTTTTACGGATCAATTTGTGAAGCACCTGGGGTTCAAAGAGCTCACTATGCATCTAAATAAATTCCTTGGGGTGTCTAGTTTCCAAAATGGGGTCACTTGTGGGGGAGCTCCAATGTTTAGGCACACAGGGGCTCTCCATACGTGACATGGTGTCCGCTAACAATTTGAATGGAAAATTAGCTCCAATTGTTAGCGGAGACCATGTTGTGTATGGAGAGCCCCTGTGTGCATAAACATTGGAGCTCCCTCACAAGTGACCCCATTTTGGAAACTAGACCACCCAAGGAACTTATCTAGATGGGTGATGAGCACTTTGAACCCCCAGGTGCTTCACAAATGAAACCATAAGAACGAAAATAGAAAATTTTTGTGGAAAAGAAAGTACATTTTGATTTTTACGGATCAATTTGTGAAGCACCTGGGGGTTCAAAGAGCTCACTATGCATCTAAATAAATTCCTTGGGGTGTCGAGTTTCCAAAATGGGGTCACTTGTGGGGGAGCTCCAATGTTTAGGCACACAGGGGCTCTCCATACGTGACATGGTGTCCGCTAACAATTTGAATGGAAAATTAGCTCCAATTGTTAGCGGAGACCATGTTGTGTATGGAGAGCCCCTGTGTGCATAAACATTGGAGCTCCCTCACAAGTGACCCCATTTTGGAAACTAGACCACCCAAGGAACTTATCTAGATGGGTGATGAGCACTTTGAACCCCCAGGTGCTTCACAAATGAAACCATAAAAATGAAAATAGAAAATTTTTGTGGAAAAGAAAGTACATTTTCATTTTTACGGATCAATTTGTGAAGCACCTGGGGGTTCAAAGAGCTCACTATGCATCGAAATAAATTCCTTGGGGTGTCTAGTTTCCAAAATGGGGTCACTTGTGGGGGAGCTCCAATGTTTAGACACACAGCGGCTCTCCATACGCGACATGGTGTCCGCTAACTATTGGAGCTAATTTTCCATTCAGATTGTTAGCGGACACCATGTCGCATATGGGGAGCCCCTGTGTGCCTAAACATTGGAGCTCCCCCACAAGTGACCCCATTTTAGAAACTAGACCCCCCATGGAACTTATCTAGATGCATAGTGAGCACTTTCATACCCCAGGTGCTTCACAAATTAGTCCGTAAAAGGAAAAAAAAAGAAGATTTTTGTGATAAAAAGTACTTTTTCATTTTTATGGATCAATTTGTGAAGCACCTGGGGGTTCAAAGTGCTCCCTATGCATCTAAATAAATTCCTTGGGGTGTCTAGTTTCCAAAATGGGGTCACTTGTGGGGGAGCTCCAATGTTTAGGCACACAGGGGATCGCCATACACAACAAAGTATCAACTTACAATTCCAATTGTTAGTGGACACCATGTCACGTATGGAGAGCCCCTATGTGTCTAAACATTGGGGCTCCCCCACAAGTGACCCCATTTTGTAAACTATACGCCCCAAGGAGCTTATCTAGATGCATAGTGAGCACTTTGAACCCCCAGGTGCTTCACAAATTGATCCATAAAAATGAAAAAGTACTTTCTGTCCACAAAAATGTTCTTTTTTCATTTTTATGGATTCATTTGTGAAGCACCTGGGGGTTTAAAGTACTCATTATGCATCTAGATATGTTCCTTGGGGGGTCTAGTTTCCAAAATGGGGTCACTTGTGGGGGAGCTCCAATGTTTAGGCACACAGAGGCTCTCCACATGCGACATGGTGTCCGCTAACAATTTGAATGGAAAATTAGCTCCAATAGTTAGCGGACACCATGTTGTGTATGGAGGGCTCCTGTGTGCCTAAACATTGGAGCTCCCGCACAAATGACCCCATTTTGGAAACTAGACGCCTCAAGGATTATATCTAGGGGTATAGTGAGCATTTAGTATACTGAACATTTTCTTTTTTTCACATAATTTCTCACTTTTAGAGCATGTGCACAAGATTCGGAGACACCGTGTCCTGGGCGTCTCCTCTCCTGCATTTTTTTTAGTATTTCTTTATTAAATTTTTTTAAAAAAATGACGTGGGGCTTCGCCATACTTTTGGTCCAGCCAGGTACAGCAGGCAGCTACGGGCTGCCACCAACCCCTTCTGCCTAGTTTTACCTGGCTGGAAACCAAAGATATAGGGAAGACCTTTTTTTTTTAATTATTTCATGAAATAATTAAAAAAAAAATGGCGTGGGCTTCGCCATATTTTTGGGCCAACCAGGTACAACTAGGCAGCTGGGGGCTGGAATCCACAGCGTAGGGAGGCCCAAGCTTTCTGGGCCCCCCCGCTGCGAATTGCAGTCCGCAGCCGCCCCAGAAAATGGCGCATTCATAGAAGCGCCATTTTCTGGCGCTGTATCCAGCTCTTCCAGCTGCCGTGTAGCGGTGGCAGACTGGGTAATAAGGGGTTAATGCCAGCTTTTTTTGCAGCTGGCACTAAGCCCGAGATTCTTAATGTCTGGCCAATATTAGACCGGGCCATTAAGAATCCCTAGTAAATTGTAAAGAAGACACAAGACAGAAAAAAATATTTTTATTAGAAAAAAAACACAGACACTATTTAGACCCCATCTTTATTATTCTTTGGCATCCGACGTAGTCCAGTAGGAAGGTCCGACGTAGTCCAGCAGGAAGGTCCGACGTAGTCCAGTGGGAGGTCCCTCGATGATTTCCAGTCTTTTACAGCATATGGGGGCTCCCCCATATGCTATAAAAGCTGGCATTTCTTCCAGGAGAATGACAGGTCATGACCTCAGTAGGGTGATGTGAGGTCAGGATCCTTGGTTCACAAAGCGTCAATTGTGATCCCATCATGGGATCACAATTGACCCTTTGTGAACCAAGGATCCTGACCTGACATGACCTCACTCTTTTTCAGCATAATTGGGCAAGAAAAGTCTCTGCAGGAGAATGACAGTCATGACTCAGTAGGGTCATGTAGGTCAGGATCCTTGGTTCACAAAGCGTCAATTGTGATCCCATCATGGGATCACAATTGACCCTTTGTGAACCAAGGATCCTGACCTGACATGACCTCACTGCGATCATTAGCTGTCAGTCTAATTGCAGGCAGAACAGTCTCTGCACAGACTGACAGCTCATGATTGCAGTGAGGTCATGTCAGGTCAGGATCCTTGGTTCACAAAGGGTTAATTGTGGTCCCATCATGGGATCACAATTGACCCTTTGTGAACCAAGGATCCTGACCTGACATGACCTCACTGCGATCATTAGCTGTCAGTCTAATTGCAGGCAGAACAGTCTCTGCACAGACTGACAGCTCATGATTGCAGTGAGGTCATGTCAGGTCAGGATCCTTGGTTCACAAAGGGTTAATTGTGGTCCCATCATGGGATCACAATTGACCCTTTGTGAACCAAGGATCCTGACCTGCCATGACCTCACTGCGATCATTAGCTGTCAGTCTAATTGCAGGCAGAACAGTCTCTGCACAGACTGACAGCTCATGATTGCAGTGAGGTCATGTCAGGTCAGGATCCTTGGTTCACAAAGGGTTAATTGTGGTCCCATCATGGGATCACAATTGACCCTTTGTGAACCAAGGATCCTGACCTGACATGACCTCACTGCGATCATTAGCTGTCAGTCTAATTGCAGGCAGAACAGTCTCTGCACAGACTGACAGCTCATGATTGCAGTGAGGTCATGTCAGGTCAGGATCCTTGGTTCACAAAGGGTTAATTGTGGTCCCATCATGGGATCACAATTGACCCTTTGTGAACCAAGGATCCTGACCTGCATGACCTCACTGCGATCATTAGCTGTCAGTCTAATTGCAGGCAGAACAGTCTCTGCACAGACTGACAGCTCATGATTGCAGTGAGGTCATGTCAGGTCAGGATCCTTGGTTCACAAAGGGTTAATTGTGGTCCCATCATGGGATCACAATTGACCCTTTGTGAACCAAGGATCCTGACCTGACATGACCTCACTGCGATCATTAGCTGTCAGTCTAATTGCAGGCAGAACAGTCTCTGCACAGACTGACAGCTCATGATTGCTAGTGAGGTCATGTCAGGTCAGGATCCTTGGTTCACAAAGGGTTAATTGTGGTCCCATCATGGGATCACAATTGACCCTTTGTGAACCAAGGATCCTGACCTGCCATGACCTCACTGCGATCATTAGCTGTCAGTCTAATTGCAGGCAGAACAGTCTCTGCACAGACTGACAGCTCATGATTGCAGTGAGGTCATGGCAGGTCAGGATCCTTGGTTCACAAAGGGTTAATTGTGGTCCCATCATGGGATCACAATTGACCCTTTGTGAACCAAGGATCCTGACCTGCCATGACCTCACTGAGGTCATGAGCTGTCAGTTTCCCCTGGCAGACAGAGCAGTTTCTGCTCTGTCTGCGCATGCTCCTGACAGAACAGGAAGTCGGCGCAGGGGGCAGGATGAAAGAAGATCCCGGCCGGTAAGTATGCACCGGTGACCGGGGGGGTGACGCTGGTGACTGGGGGGGTGACAGTGGGGTGACAGGGGGGTGACCGAGGGAGCGATCATCTCCCTCCCATCTGACAGCTCAGATGGGAGGGAGATGATGGCGGCGGCGGGTGCAGAAACGGCGGCTGAGGACCGGAGCTGGGGAGGGGGGGCACCTGAAGACCGGACCTGGAAGGGGGGGGACTAAGGGGACCCGGAGGCAGGGGGCTTATTCCTCTCTGATGTGACATGTGTGACATGTCACATCAGTGAGGAATCCACAGCATGGGGCTGCAGGCGGCCGGCAGCGCTGCGGCTGCATTTTAGGAGGAAAGGAGGGGGTGGGGGCCGGGTACCGGTACCAGAAGACAGGGAAAGACATTTCTCTGTCATGCCACAGGTTTGATCCTGTGGCATGACAGAGAAATCATTTATTTACCGGCGATTCACTGTATATTCATGTGATCACGGTTATACTCCGGTAAACGGTGTATAACCGTGATCACATGGCGGGTACCGGTAAAAACCGGCCCGATTCATAATCTGCAGGGTCTCAGCTACCCCCGGTAGCTGAAACCCCGGAGATTTTTGACCACTGGGGGGCGCTAGAGCACTTTCCCTGGCTGACGTCTACAGACGTCAGCCAGGCATAAGTACCCATTTTTTCCGACGTCTCTGGGCGTTAGGCCGTCGTTATGGGGTTAAAGGTCTTTTCTTGGACCAATAAGTGCAGAAACCACAACCTCATATAGAATAATCCCTTTATCAGTGATCTCCTAGAAACAACAGCAGGTAAATACGTTAGCTTTTCCACTCCCGTGAGCCCATATCCACTTCTCTAACTATCTACTCTCTCTTGTAAACGATATCTCTGACTCACATTAGTCCATTTGAATACCAGTATATCATCAATATGATCATTATAAAACCGTACTGGGCATGATGCCATTGTAAATTTGTATATAATTCTCTGCATGATGTATCACTGTACAAACTTTTCACTGTACGTTTCTGATTTTATTCTTAGTGACTATGTGAACAAGGCCTAATTGGAGGCCGAAACGTTATCTGCCCTGCCAGTCACCTTCTGCACCTGTTTTTTCAAAATAAATCACCTTTAAGCATAAAAACGACTTGAATGAGTGCTTGGATTTAACTATTCTCACATACACATATACACATACAAACACGCATATGCACGTGCATACACACACATGCACATACACAAACATGCACATACACACAAACACACGCACATGCAAACACACATGCAGAAGCACACGCATACACAAACACGCATACACACAAACAGGCATGTACACATGCACGCACATACACACGTGTACACACAGCGCTTAAGTAGGAAGCCAAGGACCCGGTCAGGGTGGGAGCAACCTGATACAGACTCCATGGACAATATTGTGATATACCATCTGCAAGTAAAGACTTGGAAAACAACGGAAACCGTGAGTGTGTGTGATCCTTATACTGAAGCCCCACTTGCCCTCATATACTGCGATTACCTCTACTCTCATCATCTCTACTGCTACCCCTACTGTCCTGCAGCATCAATAACTATCCTCACAGACTTTAACTACTACTACCACTGCCCCGGGGAACCCAGTTCTGCCCACAGGAACTATTCCATCCAAGCTGCTATCCCATCATCCCCAGAGGTTCTGCAGCAGCGGCGGCTCCATTACTGGCCGCATATAGTGGGTGGCGTCACGAGTGACAAATCCCCTGTAAATAACCCCCCATTTTATTGTGCGGGCCCGGGACACGGTCCGGACCAGGACTGCCGTGACATCCCCCAGCAGTACCCCGGTCCGGCACCGAGTACCCCGTCCCAGTGGGCTCCACAACCTGGCGTCACGAACAGGATCTACCGTGCCCGGTACCGGACATTGTGTGCTGTGATTAGTGACTGTTTTATATCTGCCGCCATCTGCCGCCATTGCTGGGCGAGCGGTAAGCTGAATTGTAACTGCGCCACAGATACTGTAAATTTCAGAATCCGCCATTGCAGAGCGCGCGACGCGCGGGAAGAAAAAACGCTCACCGCTCTGACGTCATCCGGAAGGGAAGAGAATCCCTGGTGTGCAGCGGAACCTTAGTTAGACATCCGGACGGAAGAGGAAGACAAGGGCGGATATTAACTAAGGAGGCCCAAGATGTCGCAGCCCAATGCACAAGGCAGCGATGGAACAGCCGGTGGAGCTGCAGCGCCGGACCCAGCGATAGTACCCGGCGGTGCAGCGGCGCAAGGAACAGCACCAATAATGCCATTCCTGATGCCGTATACTCCAGGGGCAATGTGGCTGCCCCAATACTCCGGTGAGCCTAATACACTAACTGACTTTATGCTAAAGATAAAGGAATATTATGTGATGTACCCCCTCACTGAAGCCCAGCGTGTAGGAATGATAATGGGACAATTAACGGGCAATGCACGGCGTGAGGTTGCGTCCTGGCTGGACACAGATAAGGACACTGTAGAGCATCTAACAGCTAGACTGAAAGCAACGTTTGAATCTGCTGCTGATACCCGGGCTAAGATGAGGTTCTTTGCATGCCATCAGAAACCTAAACAGAGTGCCAGAGACTTTGCCTTGAACCTGCAGGAAGCACTCAGAGCCCTTAAACTGGCAGAACCTGCTTTAGCCCCGGGAGCTGATAAAATGCTACTTGACCAATTTATAGAGAGCCTCCATTCCCCTTCCCACCGAGGACAGTTAAGCATGATACTGCTGCAGAACCCTGACATGACATTTACTGAGCTGAAAGATAGAGCTATCCGTCTGCAGCAGCTGGAAGAGCCACGGGAGCTACCAACTGTCCTTGACACTGCAGCAGCACCTCAGCAGCCGGCAGCACCAGCGACATCTGCCATGTCAGCAACTGCTGCTGAGACTGGAGAACTAATTTCTACTGCCGCAATCAATCAAAAGCTAGATGCCCTGACAGACACCGTGATCTCTATGGCCAAGGTCATCAAGGAACTGCGAGAGTCAAAGCCTGCACCCAAGACCAAGTCGGCGACCATCAGAGAGGATGTCCAGTGGACGAGGCCCAGAAGATACCCAGCAGCAAGAGGACGACCCAGCGATCGCTATCAACCAGATGGACAGCCCATTTGCCGCCTTTGCCAGAAACCAGGCCATCTTGCTCGTGAGTGTCCTTTAAACGACGATTCCCTGGGCAGGCGGGTTGCTCCCCAGGAATGAACACTCAAGGCCCCTCAGCCATCCCACATGTTCTTTATAAAAGGTACTGGGCTGATTCAGACATTACTAATGCGCCAGATGACTTTAACTTTGAGGTATGGGCTAATAATGGACAGTTAATACCAAAGGTTAGATTTAGAGAGATGAATATTCAGGTTGGGAAGGTAGAATTGCAGAACCAGGGTGTTATAATCATCGATGTTAACCGGAAAGAACGTAAACCCGTGATGCTGATAGGAATGAATGTAATTGAGAAATGTTTTTCCGAAGTGTTAAGTGTTTTGCAGCAAATCACCGAGACTGCTGGAACTGGACAACAGAGGCTTCTGCACAAAGAGATCAAAGCCCTGATGTTGAAGCAGCAGGTAGAAATCTCCGGAGGTGAGATTGGCAGTGTACGAGTAAGTGATCCAATACCCATTGTAATTCCTCCCAAAACTGAAATGTTGGTCTGGTGTAGAGCCGCAATAGGCATTAAGGGGCAAGACTATCAAGCCCTAGTAGAATCCGTGTACTCAGATAGCAGACCCACCATACTCACTGCTAGAGGAGTAGTTGACGTACACAGGGGAAGAGTGCCATTACGCCTATTAAACTGCGGAGAAGACGAGGTCACATTACCTAAGTATGCTACCATGGCTAAGTTGTACACGGTTGATAACAATAACATCACAGCCGCCGAGCCCTTGAACCCGTCATGTCAGGCGGATGACAATGGCTCAGAGGAGAAGCTGGAGGATTGGTGCCAAAAGTTGCATGTAGGTACCAGTTCTACACCTCCCCGTCACAAGCATGGAGTATACCGGGTAGTGAAGGAATATGAACAAATATTCAGTAAACACCCGTTAGACTTTGGGCAGATTAAAGGGGTAGAGCACACTATACCCACAGGTAACCATCAGCCTATAAAAGAGAGGTATAGACCTTTACCACCAGCTCACTACCAAACCACCAAAGACATGCTCAGAGAGATGAAATCTGCAGGGGTAATAAGAGACAGTTGTAGCCCCTGAGCAGCACCTCTAGTGTTAGTTAAAAAGAAGGATGGGACCATGAGAATGTGCGTAGATTACCGGCAGATAAATCGCATTACACATAAGGACGCATACCCATTACCTAGGATTGAGGAGTCATTAGCTGCATTAAAATCTGCTAACTATTTTTCCACCCTTGATCTGACTAGTGGGTACTGGCAGGTTCCTGTGGCCGAGGCCGACAAGGAGAAGACAGCGTTTACTACGCCTCTGTGAGTTTAATTGTATGCCGTTCGGACTCTGCAACGCACCCGGGACATTCCAACGTCTGATGGAGAGCTGCTTAGGACACAAGAACTTTAAAACTGTCCTCCTGTACTTAGATGACGTCATAGTCTATTCCAAGACGTATGAGCAACATCTACAAGATCTGGCAGAAGTGTTCGAAGCCCTATCGAAACATGGCATTAAGATCAAGCCATCCAAGTGTCACCTTCTCAAACCAAAGGTACAGTACCTGGGACACGTCGTGAGTTCAGAGGGAGTAGCACCGGATCCTGATAAAGTCACAGTGATAAGGGATTGGCCAAGACCTACGAATGTGAAAGAAGTGAGGCAATTCCTGGGCCTGGTAGGCTATTATAGAAGATTTATCAGAGGATTCACAAAGCTAGCAGCTCCTCTGCAAGACATTCTAGTAGGACGATCAAAGAAGACTTCATCCTGTAATTTCCTGACACGGTGGGATGAGGAAAGAGAAGATTCCTTCAATAAGCTGAAAAGTGCACTGACGGGAGAAGAGATACTAGCATACCCTGATTACCATCAACCCTTCATTCTTTACATGGATGCCAGCAACGTTGGACTGGGAGCAGTATTATCACAGATGCAAGGAGGCAAAGAAAGAGTTATTGCCTTTGCAAGTAGGAAGCTCCGGCCTACAGAAAGAAATCCCGAGAACTACAGCTCCTTCAAGTTAGAGCTACTGGCAGTAGTTTGGGCTGTGACTGAACGTTTTAAACATTACTTGGCAGGTGCAGAATTCACCATCTACACAGATAACAACCCGTTGACTCACCTGGATACAGCGAAACTAGGAGCTCTGGAGCAGCGATGGATAGCCCGGCTATCTAATTACAACTTTGTCATCAAATACAGAGCAGGTCGCAAGAACGGGAACGCAGATGCCTTGTCACGGATGCCGCACTTGAAAGACGTGGAAGAGGAACCGGAATAGTTGGAAGAGATTGAACTACCGGCCTTTCATCGTTCAAAGGTACAAGATTATCAACCCGGCGCCTACCAAAGAAAGCAGGAAGTAAATCTTAACCCGTTAAGACACTACGGATGGCCCGAAGCCCAAGATAATGATCCAGCCGTGAAGCTAGTGAAAGAACTGCTTACGCAACAACGTGCATACCCTGATCAGAATGCCCCAGCTGAAGCTATACAGCTATGGAAAGATAGAGGCAAGTTGTTCCTGCATCAAGGGAAGCTCTGCAGAACGCATACCAATCCTAAAACGCATGAACTGGTCTGGCAGATAATCGTGCCCAAGCAAGCCACTCAAATGGTCTTAGAAGCTTATCATGACGGTGCAGGTCATTTTGGATGGAAGAAGTTGGTAGCGATCCTGAGAGAAAGATTTTATTGGGTTGGCATGAGAAAATCCATTGAACTATGGTGCAGAAGATGTGCCGCATGCAACCTCAGAAGGAAAGATCCACAGAAAGCTCCGCTTCAACCAATAGTAATCAAGCAGCCACTCGAGCTAGTCGCATTAGACCACGTCAAGTTGTCACCAAGCCGGTCAGGCTATGTCTATGCCTTAACCATCGTGGACCATTACTCACGCTTCTTAGTGGTGGTACCAGTCAAAGATCTGACAGCGAAGACGGCAGCAAAAGCATTCCAGACGCATTTCTGTAGACCACATGGTTACCCAGAACAAGTCCTTGCAGACCAAGGTCCAGCTTTTGAATCAGAACTATTCAAGGAATTCTGCAATATGTACGGTTGTAAGAAGATTCACACAACAACGTATGATCCTCAAACAAATGGTTTATGCAAGAAAATGAATCATATTGTAATTGAACTGTTAAAGACCATACCAGAATCAGAAAGAAACCAGTGGCCAGATAAATTACCTGACTTGGTAGACTTATACAACCATGTCCCCGTGAGTTCTACAAACTGCACTCCAGCATACCTTATGCGTGCAAGACCCGGTAAGCTACCAATTGATCTAGAAATGGGAATCGTAAAACCAGGTACAGAAGTAGAAGAAGAATCAGATTGGGATACCCAACGTCAGAAACAGTATCAACAAGTTCAAGAATGTGTAGAGAGAAATCTTCAGCAAGCAAGAGCAAGACAAGAGAAAACTTTTAACAAACATGCTCAAGCAATGCCATTACAAGAAGGTGATCAAGTTCTCAAGAGAAAGAGACGCACTGACAAACTGGATAATCAGTGGGAAACCGTCCCATACACAGTCTTACCATCTAACCTAGACAATGTTAAAACCTGTTTGATAAGCAAAGATGAAGGGAAAACGTCACAAGTCGTATCTCGTGTCCTGAAACACTGAAGACACCTGAAGTAACAGAACCCGTACAGGTTCAACCTATTAAAGAAAAAGAAGAAGTATTCCACACGGTACTAGGAGATTTCCCTAAAACATGGCCAAATTACCATGGAGCAGTTGTCGTACCAATGATTGCATTCCCTTCAATGGTGGAACCAACATCAGAACCTGTGTTACCTGAAGAAGTCCCAAGACCTGAAGAACTGGAAGTAGAACCCGTAGAGGAAGAACAAATTCCTGGTCCCAGTGAGCTTGCCATTCCTACAGTCAGATCTTCATCTAACATAGTACCAAACACTACAAATAGGTACATGCCTACCAGCACCAATAGGCTACATGCAAGTAGTATACCCGTTTTAAGCAGATCTGAGCGTAGTACCAGAGGTCAGTTACCAGCTAGGTACAGGGATTAAAAGGTCAAGTTAACTGTAAAATATAAATATATTTGCGTAAATATAAATTGAACCCGGTAAACAAATGTACATAGTTAATGCAACGTTAAAAAGCCCAGCACCTACAGAGACTATCCTGTATGAACTTCTTGCATATTCTTCAAGCTTTTTCCTTTTATTTTATTTTTTATGGACCATACTACCTGTGGTGAATCGTGACCTGAACCTGGCAGCTCCACAGCGCCTCCTGTTAAACCCAGGTCAGTCAGAGAACTGCCTGAGGATAAAGAAGGGCCGCGGCTGCCTTGCCTGTGCTGGTTTATTAAGGCACCTCTCAGTGAGTGTGGTATATGTCTTCTAGCCCGCAGCCAGGAGCACATATAATCTCTTCCACCCCGTCACTGCCAGAGGCCCTGAATAACCCCAAGCACAAATGCTGCCACCAGCTCCTCTTTAATATAAGTCCGGTCCGTGGTCGGGCTTATATTGGGTCAGGAACCAACCCAGGTAGCGTTATATGAGCACACGGACGTGGGAATCGTGATCAAGATAAAAAGAGCAACTCAAGATTAAATTATATATTTAATCACCCTAATGGTACACTAGATATTAATATTTACAGTTATTATTCAGATGTTACAAATATTACAGTCAGATATGCCAATAAAAGGAGGAATGGAATACACAGAATTACATACACATGTGAGCAGTTACCTTAGTGCTGATGGCACCACATGGGCGGCGTGGCACCAATCTGTTCCTTGGGTAATCTCTGGCCTTGGTGGAAAAATGCCCATTCAGAAGAAATACCAGGTGGAGATGGGGCAGATGAGTTTTATACATTATGGGCTGCCCCTGTCTCCACCCATCTCACACCTCTGGGATGTCTCACAACTCCCACCCCTCTGAGGGGAGATATGGACACCCAGATTCCATAATGTTCCCTAGCCGTGTCCATGGGCATCGCAGACGGAAGATAATACTTTCATATTTTTAGTTATGATTTTATCTTCGTCTGGATATGAAACACGCCTGCCTTGAGAACACCCTACCAGCCAATATCCTGTTTACATGGCTTCCAGTCACCCTACATTCATGTGAATACCAGCTCTATTTCCGTCTAGATGTGTGGAATTCATTTTTATATTCGATAGCATCACAGGGTGGACGGCTTATGAGATATTAAGGTTATAGTCACGGTGCCTTCTTGTCTGCGCCTGAAAAGGAATTTCCTCTCTTCTGCCATTTGGAAAGTGTCACCTAATTTTACATCTCCTCAGAAGTCCAAGACACCTGGCTAAAATACCTTCCTGGCTGATTGCATATCAAAGTTGAGGATGAGCTCCTTTTGGTGGCCTTGTTGGCTGGCAGCTACGTGCTAATTGATTTGCTGCTGGCCAGGGATGAAAGGCTACCAAGGGTGGGGGCTCATTTCTGTGAGTGAGATGTGTCAAATTGCTTTCTGGATGGAATATGGGGAATATGAAACAATATTCCTTAACAATATTCATCACACCTCCCCCTCTTAGACGGCGCTAGGGGATGGCACATTCCTGTGTCTCCCCGTGCGCCCGTCCACTACCTCCCCTTGGCGGTATAACCCATCAGCGTTACCGTGGTCATGGTCACTCTTGTGGCTAATGGTGAAGTTGAGTTCCTGGAGCGCACGGCTCCCATGTAACAACCTTCCATTCGTCACGGGGACCGTGTGTAACCGCTGAGGGGGTTGTGGTCTGTCCCCACGATGGAGTGGCGTCCGCGCAAGTGTGGCTGCAGACGCTGCAGGGCCCACACAATTGCCGGAAACTCCCTTTTCCACCGTGGAGCAGGCCGCCTCCCTCCCTGGATCCCACAGTACCCTCTCTTTGGTGGTGGAGACAGCCGTCTCCGCGAGGCAGCTTGGCACCTCCGGACTGGCACTCGCTGGTAGTGCAGTCTCAAACCCCTGGCTAGGCATAGCCGGAAGCGGTGCAAAGACCTCACTCCCACAGGGACCCTCTGGGAACTGTTCTGGGTCAGACATGGGTTCAGTTATCCCTCGACGGAGTGAGGGCCCAGAGAGCAGTGTACGACCTGCATTCTCGCTCCTCAGTCCACGGGTGACAGCGACTTGGACAGCTGTCTCCCCGGGGGATAACGTCACCTTCCCATCGGCCCTACTGGCCTGTAACAACTCTTTCCTGTCCTGCTGACAGGCCAGGGATACAGCTTTCCCATCATCCTGACAGGCCGGGGATACAGCTTTCCCATCATCCTGACAGGCCGGGGATACAGCTTTCCCATCATCCTGACAGGCCGGGGATACAGCTTTCCCATCATCCTGACAGGCCGGGGATACAGCTTTCCCATCATCCTGACAAGTCAGGGGCAGCCCCTGCCCCTCATCTTGACAGGTCACGGGAAACGCGTCCCCGCCCTTCTGACAGGTGTTGGGCACTGAGGTCCCATCACTCTGACAGACCGGGGGTACCCCTATGGCACCCGGACAGGGTATGGGTACAACTTTCCCATAGTCCTGACCGGTTGGGGGTACCATTCTTCTATCCTCCAGACAGGTTATGGGCTTGAGCCACCCATCCCCTTGACTGGCTGTAGGAACACCTGCCCCACTGCCCCAACACGGTATGGGGATCACCTCCCCATCTCCGTGGCAGTGAGTGAGCACAACTGCATGTTGGTCCCTGAGCCACACCTCCGGTGACTCCTGCTGGACCGTTACCTTGCACAGCTGTCCTTGGTCCCAGACCACCTGCTTAAGGCCTGAGTCCAAGGGAGGCTGTGCCACCCGCTCCTTGAGCGCTTTCAGGCTGACGTCAACTCTTGACGCTACCTGACACCCCTGACGAGACGTGGTCAGAGTAGAAGCGACTGCCACGTCCTCCGTCAGCTCCACGGGGCCTGTCTCCTGGCCTCCGTGTAGACCTTCCCCACTGCCCTGACAGGTTATGGGGACCGCATCCCCATCCTCCTGGCAGCCAGTGGGTACAAGTACCGGTTTGTCCCTGGGCCACACCTCCGGTGACCCCTGCTGGACCGTTACCTGGTACAGCCGTTCTTGGTTCCGGACCACCTGCTCGTGGTCAGATTCCGAGAAAAGCTGTGCCACCTGCTCCTGGAGAGCTTCCAGGCGGTCGTCAGCCCCTGACGCCACCTGACACTCCTGACGAGACGTGGTCAGCGAAGAAGAAACTGCCACGTCCTCTGTCAGTTCCCCGGGACCTGTCTCCTGGCCTCCGTCTGACTCGGCAGCCACTTGGTCTGAAGGGGAGAAGCCTCTGAACCTCCGCGAGGTTCCCTGGGCTCCAGCACCCCCACTCCTGGTGACAGCGGCTATGGCTGCTGTAACCATGGGCAGTGCCTGCTTCCCCTCCGCTCCTGACCAAGTCGCCGGTTCAGGCGGACTATCCTGGCCTCCTGACATCCCGGTGGTGGGGGGTTCCTGCCCTGGGATCTCACCTGGTGGCTTCACTTCTCCTGTGACAGCCCCATACTCCCTGACATGTTCCACCCCTTGCAGCTCCTCAGAGCGCAGCGTCTGGGCCTTACCTGGTAGCACCACATTCCCTGTGGGTACTCCGACCTCGACCGCTGACTCCCTGGCTACAATACCTGGCTGCTTACAGCAGAGAGCAGTGTCACAGCCATCTGTGTCTGCTCCTTCTGCAGCTCTCAGCCCCCTCAGCCCCCTCTGTCTCCCCTCTGAGAACAAAAGGTGTGCTGGCTGATCCTGGCCTAAGGCCATTCTACAATTCTGTTGATCTTCCTCCCCCCTCCCTGTCAGCCCTTTGTGTTCTGTGTTGTGTGGAGTGTCACTGCAAACATCATCAACATCGTCATTAATAACATCATCATTAATAACATCATCCCCATCAACACCCCCAAAATTGGACTGTACACATTCTGGTGGATCAGAACTGGGGAGGTCAGTGGCCACATACTTGGACACTAGCCGCCCCAAGTCTGACCCAAGCAATACATTTGCCAGAATATTAGCAGAGACCCCCACCTCCCTCACTCCCCTCCCCGCACCCCAGTCCAGATAAACCCTGGCAACAGGCAATGCGGGTTCCATGCCTCCAATTCCGGAGACGGCGAGGGACTTTCCGGGGATCAAGTCCTGGGGGGAGACCATCTCTGGTCGCACCAAAGTCATCTCTGCGCCGGTGTCCCGCAGTCCCATGGCCACTGAGCAGCCTATGGTGACGGGTTGGAAATTGTCAAGGGACCTACCACCACCCCCACCCACACACAAAACAGTGGCCGTTTTTGGGGACGGTGTCTTATGGCGCTGAGGACACATGGCCTTGAAGTGTCCTGGTTGGTTGCAGAGGTGACACCGTCTGGGTTCTGCTGCCAACCTGGAGAGGGGAACAGGGGGTAATAGAGGGGCTGCCCCCTGCATTCTGGGGGCTGGGGTCACGGGTGCAGGGTTGGTCTTACCCCCTCTCCAGGTGCTGCTGCTGGTCCTCCTGGTCTCAGGTACTCGGTTGTTGGTGTACTCGTCTGCCAGGACCGCTGTCTCACAGGCCCCCTTCGGTTCCGGATGAACTGTTGGAGGTCCTCGGGACAGTTCCACAAGAATTGCTCCATCACGAACAACTCCTGGATCTCCTGGGCTGTGCTGCGCTCCAAACCTTTGATCCAGTGGTCAGCTGCTCTCAGGAGGGCCCGCATGTGGTCGGTCCAGGTTTCCTTTGGACCCCTCTGCAGGTTCCGGAACTTCTTGCGGTAGGACTCCGGGGTGAGGTTGAACTGTCGGATCAGGGCCTTCTTGATGCTCGCATAATCCTGCAGCTCCCCGGCAGGGAAGTCCTCCAAGGCTTTCATGGGGTCACCCCTCAGACGGGGGGTCAGGTACTGGGCCCACTGGCCCGAGTCCAGGTTGTACTGCCTGCAGGTCTGCTCAAAGGCCAGCAGAAAAGAATCCAGGTCTCCGCCTGCCTCCAGAAGGGGAAAGTTCTCAGCTCGGACCTTCGGTGGCTTGGGCTCCTGGTTGGCTGGAACGGGCTGCGAGATCCCGAGCTGAGCCAAGGTGAGCTGGTGCTGGCGCGCTGCAGCCTCACGGCGCTCTGTAGCTTCACGCTCTGCAAGTCGTTCTGCAGCTTCACGCTCTGCAAGTCGCTCTGCAAGTCGCTCCGCAGCTTCACGCTCTGCATGTCGCTCTGCAGCTTCACGCTCCACAGCCTCACGTCGCTCTGCAGCTTCACGCTCCGCAAGTCGTTCTGCAGCTGCCATGAGGGTCTCGTAGGTGCTCTGGTCTCCAGCTACAAGTCGAGCCAGGGCAGCTTGAAAAAGGGCATCCGAGCCCATCTGGCTGGAGCGACCAGCAGGTGGTGATCTGCCCACTGCGGGGCTGAAGACAGGGGGTATTGGCCCCACTGCAGAGTCGATCACTGAAGATTGGCTTCTTGAGGTCCCGTGCATGGGATCCTCCTCGCCTAGACCAACAGTGTCCTCCACCACCTCTTGCATATCAGCTACAGCAAGTGCCCTCTGCAGCGCTTGGCTCCTGGTACCCTGGGCCAGTTTAGCACCTCCTGGTCACTGACACACAGCTGCAACCTGATGCACCCACACACCTTATATTTGCACTCTGACTGTCTAGTGTTGAGTTGATCTTAGGACCCTGACAGCAAAAGCTACTGCCAGCAGTCCTTAGCGTTAGGGAGTTGGGTCCACAACACTATTATCTTGATCCCACCGCTGCCACCACTTGTGGTGAATCGTGACCTGAACCTGGCAGCTCCACAGCGCCTCCTGTTAAACCCAGGTCAGTCAGAGAACTGCCTGAGGATAAAGAAGGGCCGCGGCTGCCTTGCCTGTGCTGGTTTATTAAGGCACCTCTCAGTGAGTGTGGTATATGTCTTCTAGCCCGCAGCCAGGAGCACATATAATCTCTTCCACCCCGTCACTGCCAGAGGCCCTGAATAACCCCAAGCACAAATGCTGCCACCAGCTCCTCTTTAATATAAGTCCGGTCCGTGGTCGGGCTTATATTGGGTCAGGAACCAACCCAGGTAGCGTTATATGAGCACACGGACGTGGGAATCGTGATCAAGATAAAAAGAGCAACTCAAGATTAAATTATATATTTAATCACCCTAATGGTACACTAGATATTAATATTTACAGTTATTATTCAGATGTTACAAATATTACAGTCAGATATGCCAATAAAAGGAGGAATGGAATACACAGAATTACATACACATGTGAGCAGTTACCTTAGTGCTGATGGCACCACATGGGCGGCGTGGCACCAATCTGTTCCTTGGGTAATCTCTGGCCTTGGTGGAAAAATGCCCATTCAGAAGAAATACCAGGTGGAGATGGGGCAGATGAGTTTTATACATTATGGGCTGCCCCTGTCTCCACCCATCTCACACCTCTGGGATGTCTCACAACTCCCACCCCTCTGAGGGGAGATATGGACACCCAGATTCCATAATGTTCCCTAGCCGTGTCCATGGGCATCGCAGACGGAAGATAATACTTTCATATTTTTAGTTATGATTTTATCTTCGTCTGGATATGAAACACGCCTGCCTTGAGAACACCCTACCAGCCAATATCCTGTTTACATGGCTTCCAGTCACCCTACATTCATGTGAATACCAGCTCTATTTCCGTCTAGATGTGTGGAATTCATTTTTATATTCGATAGCATCACAGGGTGGACGGCTTATGAGATATTAAGGTTATAGTCACGGTGCCTTCTTGTCTGCGCCTGAAAAGGAATTTCCTCTCTTCTGCCATTTGGAAAGTGTCACCTAATTTTACATCTCCTCAGAAGTCCAAGACACCTGGCTAAAATACCTTCCTGGCTGATTGCATATCAAAGTTGAGGATGAGCTCCTTTTGGTGGCCTTGTTGGCTGGCAGCTACGTGCTAATTGATTTGCTGCTGGCCAGGGATGAAAGGCTACCAAGGGTGGGGGCTCATTTCTGTGAGTGAGATGTGTCAAATTGCTTTCTGGATGGAATATGGGGAATATGAAACAATATTCCTTAACAATATTCATCACACTACCACGGACTGGTTGTGGTATAAACTTTCTTATATATTCATCAGCCCAGAGGCAAAAGACTAAACCCTCGGAAGGACTGCTTTTTGAATTTTTGGACTGTTTTTGAAGTTTAGTGATTTTTGTGATTTTTACTTTTAAGTCTTTGTAAATATTAATTGTATTAATTGTTTGTTCTTTATTGTTCCACAGTCCCGGAGTACTGTCTTTAACTAAGGGGGAATGTGGCACCCCAAGGGTTAAAGGGCCACAGAAACATCAACACAGGTTTAATCCCCACACAACACTACATTAGAAAGTGGGAGGAGCTTAGGTGGCACCTGCACTAGTGGGAGGAGCTAAGTTGTTTACCACAGAGCAGGAGTGACAGTTCAGTTCAGAGGAGAGTTGGAGTTGAGTCTGGAGCAGGAGCAGAGTCAAGTAGAAGTGGAGGTCCTGAGAGGTCTAGAGGAGAGGAGACAGAGGAACAGAGGAACATACCCGGGATAAAGAGTTACCCCAAAAACTTGACCCCGGGGAGGCGCTTAAGATGGACACCGGATCCGAGGCTGTGCCTGAGACAGACAGGACAGTAAACACCGACATAGTGAAGGTCCACCATATTCACAGCACCATAGCAAAGCAACACGGAGGGGTCAGTGACACAGAGGACTCAAGTTGCCCAGCATATTGGTACCCGTGAGCAGAGACAGGGCCAGCAGTACAGCTACAAGCGGCAGCAGGGCCACACACAGAGCTTAAGTAGGAAGCCAAGGACCCGGTCAGGGTGGGAGCAACCTGATACAGACTCCGTGGACAATATTGTGATATACCATCTGCAAGTAAAGACTTGGAAAACAACGGAAACCGTGAGTGTGTGTGATCCTTATACTGAAGCCCCACTTGCCCTCATATACTGCGATTACCTCTACTCTCATCATCTCTACTGCTACCCCTACTCTCCTGCAGCATCAATAACTATCCTCACAGACTTTAACTTCTACTACCACTGCCCCGGGGAACCCAGTTCTGCCCACAGGAACTATTCCATCCAAGCTGCTATCCCATCATCCCCGGAGGTTCTGCAGCAGCGGCGGCCCCATTACTGGCCGCATATAGTGGGTGGCGTCACGAGTGACAAATCCCCTGTAAATAACCCCCCATTTTATTGTGCGGACCTGGGACACGGTCCGGACCAGGACCGCCGTGACATCCCCCAGCAGTACCCCGGTCCGGCACCGAGTACCCCGTCCCAGTGGGCTCCACATGTACATTCACACATGCACTCTCTGCACATACACACATACGCACACACAAACATACAGAAACATACATGCAAACACATGCTCACATATGCATACATAAACATGTGCATACATACACACACACACACACATGCGCATTGTGGTGATGTGGCCCCTGGCCGGATGCTTTACACGGGTTATCAATGCAGGTCTCTGTGCACACTGGCCGGTTTTCCTGTGATGATAATACTGTGTGAACCAACCTGAACACAATGAGGTTTCATGAGCCTAATGAGCGGCAGTGAGAGTGGGATGAGATCCATGAGGAATAGGATGTAATGAATGAGTGCTGACAACCCGGAACACAGGGAGTTAACCTGAGCTGTGTGACAGGCTGATTACAAGCAGCTGAGGGGGTGTGTCCATGTGGGAGTGGCTGGCACGATAAGAACCTGCCAGGTGTCTGAGTGAGGGGAGGACGATGGGAATCAGAGAAGTCCAGACCACTGCCATGTGAAGACGTGCTGGAAGTGATGGGAGCCTGCCAGCTCCATGCTAGTGCACCTGATGTGTGCATGCCAGCCAGTGTCCAGGACCGAGGACGGCTCAAGGGCCAGGTGGTCTTGTGTGTACTGAGTGACAGGGCTCCTGGTACTATTGTGGGCCCTGAGTGTGTAGCATATTGGTGTATGTAAAAATGCCATGAATGCTGTGTCATGCATGAGTCATAATGGTTTATGAAAAAGTGCCATGTGTGATGACTCATGTGCTATAGGATGGGGAATGATCCCTGTCAGGGTGATAGACGGTGATAGCCGTCTTTAGAACCAGACTGAGGTCTGCAAGGGTCGGTGGGTGACGCCTTGATGTTCTGGGGAAAACGTATGTGAATGTCCTGTAGTGTAATGTCATATGGGAGTGTCATATAATGCAATGTAAGGACATGCATATTATATGTGAAAATGGAAATAGTGTTATGGTTTATGTGTTGAAAGCGGTTTATGACAGAAATTAATAAATCCGCTGCTTATGTTACGTTGAAATGTAGTCGCTGCTGTCATTTTCCCCGTGCCAAGCGGGTTCCCCTGGGGCGCTACCTCACATATGGTGGAGAATGCGGGCAAACCAGCCCGGTGAGGGAGGCGCATCCCGGTTGCTAAGGGCATGGTTACCCAGGGGGTGGTACAGCCAAGGGCTGTGGTGCAGTGGCACCTTGAATGGCACCTTATATGGACAGTAATGTTGGTGCACTACTATGGACTTGTGTGCTATGGACAATTATGTTGGTGCACTAAATATGGACTAGTTGCTATGGGCGACCGCACGACGCACCCCAGCATCTTGCCGGTGGCCCGGCGAGGTCACAAAGCCGTCGCACTCAAAGCATCTGGAGGCCCTTGGAGTCCCGAAGACAAAGTCGGCGTGCTCAAGGTTCCGGTGGCCTAGGTGTCACGAAGTTGCCAAGTCAGCGCCACATCCGGATTTACTACAGACTCTATGACCTGTGTGTTGAGACTGTGTTCAACCCCTCCGCACGGGCTTGAACAGAGGGGGAGGTATGTGGTGATGTGGCCCCTGGCCGGATGCTTTACACGGGTTATCAATGCAGGTCTCTGTGCACACTGGCCGGTTTTCCTGTGATGATAATACTGTGTGAACCAACCTGAACACAATGAGGTTTCATGAGCCTAATGAGCGGCAGTGAGAGTGGGATGAGATCCATGAGGAATAGGATGTAATGAATGAGTGCTGACAACCCGGAACACAGGGAGTTAACCTGAGCTGTGTGACAGGCTGATTACAAGCAGCTGAGGGGTGTGTCCATGTGGGAGTGGCTGGCACGATAAGAACCTGCCAGGTGTCTGAGTGAGGGGAGGACGATGGGAATCAGAGAAGTCCAGACCACTGTCATGTGAAGACGTGCTGGAAGTGATGGGAGCCTGCCAGCTCCATGCTAGTGCACCTGATGTGTGCATGCCAGCCAGTGTCCAGGACCGAGGACGGCTCAAGGGCCAGGTGGTCTTGTGTGTACTGAGTGACAGGGCTCCTGGTACTATTGTGGGCCCTGAGTGTGTAGCATATTGGTGTATGTAAAAATGCCATGAATGCTGTGTCATGCATGAGTCATAATGGTTTATGAAAAAGTGCCATGTGTGATGACTCATGTGCTATAGGATGGGGAATGATCCCTGTCAGGGTGATAGACGGTGATAGCCGTCTTAAACCAGAATGAGGTCTGCAAGGGTCGGTGGGTGACGCCTTGATGTTCTGGGGAAAACGTATGTGAATGTCCTGTAGTGTAATGTCATATGGGAATGTCATATAATGCAATGTAAGGACATGCATATTATATGTGAAAATGGAAATAGTGTTATGGTTTATGTGTTGAAAGCGGTTTATGACAGAAATTAATAAATCCGCTGCTTATGTTACGTTGAAATGTAGTCGCTGCTGTCATTTTCCCCGTGCCAAGCGGGTTCCCCTGGGGCGCTACCTCACATATGGTGGAGAATGCGGGCAAACCAGCCCGGTGAGGGAGGCGCATCCCGGTTGCTAAGGGCATGGTTACCCAGGGGGTGGTACAGCCAAGGGCTGTGGTGCAGTGGCACCTTGAATGGCACCTTATATGGACAGTAATGTTGGTGCACTACTATGGACTTGTGTGCTATGGACAATTATGTTGGTGCACTAAATATGGACTAGTTGCTATGGGCGACCGCACGACGCACCCCAGCATCTTGCCGGTGGCCCGGCGAGGTCACAAAGCCGTCGCACTCAAAGCATCTGGAGGCCCTTGGAGTCCCGAAGACAAAGTCGGCGTGCTCAAGGTTCCGGTGGCCTAGGTGTCACGAAGTTGCCAAGTCAGCGCCACATCCGGATTTACTACAGACTCTATGACCTGTGTGTTGAGACTGTGTTCAACCCCTCCGCACGGGCTTGAACAGAGGGGGAGGTATGTGGTGATGTGGCCCCTGGCCGGATGCTTTACACGGGTTATCAATGCAGGTCTCTGTGCACACTGGCCGGTTTTCCTGTGATGATAATACTGTGTGAACCAACCTGAACACAATGAGGTTTCATGAGCCTAATGAGCGGCAGTGAGAGTGGGATGAGATCCATGAGGAATAGGATGTAATGAATGAGTGCTGACAACCCGGAACACAGGGAGTTAACCTGAGCTGTGTGACAGGCTGATTACAAGCAGCTGAGGGGTGTGTCCATGTGGGAGTGGCTGGCACGATAAGAACCTGCCAGGTGTCTGAGTGAGGGGAGGACGATGGGAATCAGAGAAGTCCAGACCACTGCCATGTGAAGACGTGCTGGAAGTGATGGGAGCCTGCCAGCTCCATGCTAGTGCACCTGATGTGTGCATGCCAGCCAGTGTCCAGGACCGAGGACGGCTCAAGGGCCAGGTGGTCTTGTGTGTACTGAGTGACAGGGCTCCTGGTACTATTGTGGGCCCTGAGTGTGTAGCATATTGGTGTATGTAAAAATGCCATGAATGCTGTGTCATGCATGAGTCATAATGGTTTATGAAAAAGTGCCATGTGTGATGACTCATGTGCTATAGGATGGGGAATGATCCCTGTCAGGGTGATAGACGGTGATAGCCGTCTTTAGAACCAGACTGAGGTCTGCAAGGGTCGGTGGGTGACGCCTTGATGTTCTGGGGAAAACGTATGTGAATGTCCTGTAGTGTAATGTCATATGGGAATGTCATATAATGCAATGTAAGGACATGCATATTATATGTGAAAATGGAAATAGTGTTATGGTTTATGTGTTGAAAGCGGTTTATGACAGAAATTAATAAATCCGCTGCTTATGTTACGTTGAAATGTAGTCGCTGCTGTCATTTTCCCCGTGCCAAGCGGGTTCCCCTGGGGCGCTACCTCACAGCATACAGACATATGCAGCATACATACAGGAATACATGCACACATACGCATACAAATGCATGCATACACACACGGACACCATCTATGGACACTCAGGTATACAAAGGTGGTGGCCGCATGGCACATCACACTGCCCCACTGCAAGATTACGTCAGAGGAGAACTTGGTGGGAGCTAATAAAGTGGATAATGAGGTGTCTCTGTCTATTTTGTATGTAATAAAACATTTCTCTATGTTTTTTTTCCCCCTTTACTGAAAGTATTGCTAAGGGCCAGCTGTCATACTGACGGCTGACAGTAGCAATACGGCTTCATGTCAGCTGCCAAAAAAAAAGCTGACATCAACCCCTTTATTATCCAGTCTTCCACTGCTACACAGAACCTGGAAGAGCGGGGTAACCGCCAGTTTTGGCATCTCTCATAGAGGCGCCAATCCTGGGGCAGCTGCTGGCTGCAATTTTCATCATGGGGAGCCCAGAACACTTGAGCGTCACCACACTGAGAATTCCAGCCCCCAGCTGTCTGGGTTACCGTGGCTAGCAATAGAAAATATGGCGGAGCCTACGACAATTTTGTTTTTTAGTAATGTATTTAAATAACTATAAAAAAAAAAAAAGGCTTCCCTGTATTTTTCATTGCCAGCGAAGGTAACACCAGACAGCGGGGGTTGGCAGCCAGTAGCTGCTTGGTTTTCTTGCGCTGGCAAGAGAAAATACAGCGAAGCCCTACACATTTTTTTTCCAGGAAATTAAATAGATTGCCAGATTGACACTTTATTATTAACCTTCCCTGCAGAAACAGGTTTTTAACTAAAAATACATATACTTACATACATTGGGAGAGAGCACGGTGGGGAAATGGGTTAATTAACAAAGGCCCAATCCTTAAGGCTGGTATTTCGTACCAATCTTAATGAGGGGCTTGCAGGAGTAAAATGCGCTTAATTCAACCACTTAATGAATTGTGCATATCTTCTCACTAGTGTGTTCCTCGCTGGGAGTGTTACTTTAGTTGGAGACTGGAGTAACATTTCTGGCATAACATAAGTTACAAATAAGACGGAAAAGAAGCGCACATAGAGTAATACCTTCGGGTTTGATGGTCACACGGACCCCCACAATACAGACTCACCTGATCTGGTTGTGAATGGTCACAAATCCCTTGGACAAGCACGCATGGTCGCAGCAGGCTCCCGGCGAGAAGTAAGGATCCACTTGGAGAAAATAGAACAGGATAGATATAAGCCGCGCTGACCACAATAAGAGTAACAGAGTAACACACACACTCTGTTTATTCAGCCTACTCGTTTCGTAGATCCTGGCTAAACAGTTGCTCTCACCAAAGATGACCAGATGGTTAAGTGGTATAAGACGGAGGTTTAATCTCCGGAGTAGAGTTTTATGCCCCTGCCAGGGTTAGTTCTAATCCTCGTTTATCTTAATACCAAAAATGTTTTAATTATTTATTGAAGAACATATGCGATTTTAAATACTGATTATTGTGTTTTAATGTATTTTTTAATGTATTGTAATCAATGTAATGGGCATTTTTATACATGTTTGACATATAGTGGGCGTTTTCACCGGAAGGGACGTCAGAGGGGGGTGAGGCGTTATTTTTTTGTGATTTTCTTTTTATTGTTCCTATGTGCATATATAACTGGATGTGCTGTTAAGTCTTTTAGCCCTGATGAAGTGGCCTGTTCGCCACGAAACGCGTAGGATGAATAAACAGAGTGTGTGTTACTCTGTTACTCTTATTGTGGTCAGCACGGCTTCTATCCATCCGGTTCTATTTTCTCCAAGTGGATCCATAACATAAGTTACGCAACTTTGCTGCTTTGCCCCAGCTGATCCACTGCCTCTGCTCACTTTGGCCAAGCTGTTTGCCAATGATTCCGGCCTAAAACATGACTCCTCCACCTCCTTGCTGACATGGCAGCCTTGTTGGGACATGGTGGCCATGCACTACTCCATCCAAGGCACTCATCAGTTGCTTGGCACTCATCAGTAAACAAGACTGTTTGAAAATTAGTCTTCATGTATGTCTGGACCCACTGCAACTGTTTTTGCTTGTGAGCACTGTTTAGGGGTGGCCGAATATCATGGTGGGTTTACACGTCGCGATATCGGGCCGATATCGTATCCAACGACGCGGGAGCGCGCTTTTTGAGCGCACTTTTCCCTGCATCGCATCGCCGGTTTACACAGCGCGATATCGGGATATAACGTCCCGACGATGTGTACGCCCACCAACCCAGGAACGACCATTTAACATGGGAGTGAATGGGTGACGTTGTACTGCACATCGGAGTTGGGCTGTCACACGGGACGATCTGGCTCCAACCGGCATCCGATATCGGGCGGTTGAATAGCACGCTCATTCGACCCCCGATATCGGTTTGCCATCGTTCCTGCATCGCATTGTACGTTCAAACAGTACAACGCAGGAACGATATCGGGTCCAACTCACGAACCACGTGACTTTTGGTCGGAGTTGGACGCCGATATCGCGCCGTGTAAACCCACCATTAGGTTTATGCACCACAACAAGCCTTTGAAGGATCCTACACCTTGAGGTTAGAGGGACTCCAGAGGCACCAGCAGCTTTAAATATCTGTTTGCTGGTTTGTAAGGCCTTTTTAGCAGCTGCTCTCTTAATCCGATGAACTTGCCTGGCAGAAACCTTCCTCATTCTGCCTTTATCTGCACAAACACGTCTGTGCTCAGAATCAGCCACAAATCTCTTCACTGTACGATGATCACGCTTACGTTTTCGTGAAATATCTAATGTTTTCATCCCTTGTCCAAGGCATTACACTATTTGTTGCTTTTCGAAAGCAGAGACATAATTTTTCTTTACAATGTTACTTGAAAACTGTGGCCTGCGTAATATTGTGGAACACCCAGTTTTCCTTTTATTGGGCTCAACTGCCAAACTAATTATCACAGATATCTGAGATTGATTTCAGTGATCCAAAGAACTCTGAGACACAATCTCATCAATAGGTTTCATTGAGAAAAAAAAAACCCTATGCAAACCAATTTGCATAATAATTTGGAACATGGTTTATATATATACACTGCCAGGTACATCCACAGCTAAGGCTCTATATATTTATATATACACAGTGCTAGGTACATCCACAGCTGAGATCTCTTTATACAGGGTGGGCCATTGATATGGATACACCCAAACAAATGGGAACGGTTAGTGATATCAAGTTCCTGTTTGTGGCCCATTAGTATATGTGAGGGGGAAAACTTTTCCAGATGGGTGGTGACCATGGCGGCCATTTTGAGATCGGCCATTTCGAATCCAACTTTATATTTTGCAATGGGAAGAGGATCAAGTGACACATCAAACATATTGAGAATTTCATAAGAAAAACAATGGTGTGCTTGGTTTTAACATAACATTTTTCTTTCATGAGTTATTTACAGGTTTATGACCACTTATAAAATGTGTTCAAAGTGCTGTCCATTGTGTTGGATTGTCAATGCAATCCTCTTCTCCCACTCTTGACACACTGATAGCAACACCGCAGAAGAAATGCTAGCACAGGCTTCCAGTATCCATTGTTTCAGATGCTGCACATCTCACATCTTCACAGCATAGACAATTGCCTTCAAATCAGTGATGAAGCAAACTTTTGTGTGAATGGTGAAGTTAACAAACAAAACCACCGCTATTGGTCTGACACTAACCCACAGTGGATAAATCCCTCCAAGACAGTTGGAACACAAAAACTGATAGTATGGTGTGGTACAGAGGTCCCCAACTCCAGGCCTCGAGGGCCGCCAACAGTGCAGATTTTCAGGATTTCCTTAGAATTGCACAGGTGCTAATGTGATCATCTGCACAGGTAATGACTCCAAGCCCTGTGCAATACTAAAGAAATCCTGAAAACCTGCACTGTGGGTGGCCCTTGAGGCCTGGATTTGGGGAACTCTGGTGTGGTATATGGGGTACAAAGACAGTGGGGCAATTCTTCATCAATGGAAACCTCAATGTCAATGGATATCTGAATCATATAGCAATTTCAGATATCCAGTGGCATTGAGGTTTCCATTGATGAAGAATGGCCCCACTATCTATCTAGGCGCATCCATATAAATGGCCCACACTGTATATTATATATACACAGTGCCAGGTACATCCACAGCTGAGGGATCTATATATATTATATATACACAGTGCCAGGTACATCCACAGCTGAGGGCTCTCTATATTATATATACACAGTGCCAGATACATCCACAGCTTAGGACTCTATATATATATTACTAGCTGGGTGCCCGATGCACATGCATCGGGATTCTAGAAGAGCGAGTCTCTGACTCGCAATGGCCGCTTCGAGGCCAATGCTTCGCGCTGCTAAGGCGACTCGCCATGCCCGCTGCGCGGGCATAGCGAGTCGCCTTAGAACTGCTCGTAATGGCCGCTGCGCGGCCAATGCTTCGGGCATATCCACATGACCACGCTGACTAGCAGCATGAGCGGACTCAGAAGGGACAAAAAACCCATTCGTGATTATATAATAGATATATACACAGCACCCAGTATCAGGTACATCCACAGCTGAGGGCTCTATATATATTATATATACACAGTGCCAGGTACATCCACAGCTGAGAGCTCTCTATAAATTATATATACACAGTGCCAGGTACATCCACATCTGAGGGCTCTCTATATTATATATACACAGTGCCAGGTACATCCACAGCTGAGGGCTCTCTATAGATTATATATACACAGTGCCAGGTACATCCACATCTGAGGGCTCTCTATATTATATATATACACAGTGCCAGGTACATCCACAGCTGAGGGCTCTCTACATCATATATACACAGTGCCAGGTACATCCACAGCTGAGGATCTCTATATTATATATACACAGTGCCAGGTACATCCACAGCTGAGGGCTCTATATATATTATATATACACAGCACCCAGTATCAGATACATCCACAGCTGAGGGCTATATATTATATATACACAGTGCCAGGTACATCCACAGCTGAGGGCTCTCTATATTATATATACACAGTGCCAGGTACATCCACAGCTGAGGGCTCTATATATATTATATATACACAGTGCCAGGTACATCCACAGCTGAGGGCTCTTATATAATTATATATACACACAAGTATCAGGTACATCCACAGCTGAGGGCTCTATATATATTATATATACACAGTGCCAGGTACATCCACAGCTGAGGGCTCTATATATTATATATACACAGTGCCAGGTACATCCACAGCTGAGGGCTTCTATATATATTATATATACACAGTGCCAGGTACATCCACAGCTGAGGGCTCTCTATATTATATATACACAGTGCCAGGTACATCCACACTGAGGCTCTATATTATATATACACAGTGCCAGGTATATCCACAGCTGAGGGCTCTATATATATTATATATACACAGTGCCAGGTACATCCACACTGAGGGCTCTATATATTTATATATACACAGTCCAGGTACATCCACAGCTGAGGGCTCTTTATTATATATACACAGTGCCAGGTACATCCAAGCTGAGGCTCTTATATTATATATACACAGTGCAGGTACATCCACAGCTGAGGGCTCTATATATATTATATATACACAGTGCCAGGTACATCCACAGCTGAGGGCTCTATATATATTATAATACACAGTGCAGGTACATCCACAGCTGAGGGCTCTATATATATTATATATACACAGCACCCAGTATCGGGTACATCCACAGCTGAGGGCTCTATATATATTATATATACACAGTGCCAGGTAATCCACAGCTGAGGGCTCTATATATATTATATATACACAGACCAGTATAGGTACATCCACAGCTGAGGGCTCTATATATATTATATATACACAGTGCCAGGTACATCCACAGCTGAGGGCTCTTATATTTATATATACACAGCCAGCAGCACCCAGTATCAGGTACATCCACAGCTGAGGGCTCTATATATATTATAATACACAGTGCAGGTACATCCACAGCTGAGGGCTCTCTATATTATATATACACAGTGCCAGGTACATCCACAGCTGAGGACTCTCTATATATTATTATATATACACAGTGCCAGGTACATCCACAGCTGAGGGCTCTCTATATATTATATATACACAGTGCCAGTTATATATTATATAACACAGAGTCCAGGTACATCCACAGCTGAGGGCTCTATATATATTATATAATACACAGTGCCCAGTACATCCACAGCTGAGGGCTCTACTATATATTATATATACACAGTGCCAGGTACATCCACAGCTGAGGCTCTATATATATTATATATACAACAGTGCCAGGTACATCCACAGCTGAGGGCTCTATATATATTATATATACACAGTGCCAGGTACATCCACAGCTGAGGGCTCTTATATATATTATATATACACAGTGCCAGGTACATCCACAGCTGAGGGCTCTATATATATTATATATACACAGTGCCAGGTACATCCACAGCTGAGGGCTCTTATATATTATATATACACAGTGCCAGGTACATCCACAGCTGAGGGCTCTATATATATTATATATACACAGTGCCAAGGTACATCCACAGCTGAGGGCTCTATATATATTATATATACACAGTGCCAGGTACATCCACAGCTGAGGGCTCTATATATATTATATATACACAGCACCAGTATCAGGTACATCCACAGCTGAGGGCTCTATAATATTATATATACACAGTGCCAGGTACATCCACAGCTGAGGGCTCTATATATATATATATACACAGACCATGTATCAGGTACATCCACAGCTGAGGGCTCTATATATATTATATATACACAGTGCCAAGGTACATCCACAGCTGAGGGCTCTATATATTTATATATACACAGGCCAGATGTACATCCACAGCTGAGGGTCTATATATATTATATATACACAGTACCAGTATCAGTCATCCACAGCTGAGGGCTCTATATATATTATATATACACACACCGTGCCAGGTACATCCACAGCTGAGGGCTCTATATATATTATATATACACGTCAGTACATCCACAGCTGAGGGCTCTCTATGAATTAATAACACAGGCCAGTACATCCACAGCTGAGGGCTCTATATATATTATATATACACAGTGCCAGGTACTCCACAGCTGAGGCTCTATATATATTATATATACACAGTCCAATAGTACATCCACAGCTGAGGGCTCTATATATATTATATATACACAGTGCCAGTACATCCACAGCTGAGGGCTCTATAATATTATATATACACAGTGCAGGTACATCCACAGCTGAGGCTCTATAATATTATATATACACAGTGCCAGGTACCTCCACAGCTGAGGCTCTATATATATTATATATACACAGTGCCAGTACTCCACAGCTGAGGGCTCTAATATATTATATATACACAGTGCCAGGTAACTCCACAGCTGAGGGCTCATATATATATTATATATACACAGCCAGTATCACTCCACAGCTGAGGCTCTATATATATTATATATACACACAGTGCCAGGTACATCCACAGCTGAGGGCTTCTATATTTATTATACACAGTGCCAGGTACATCCACAGCTGAGGGCTCTATATATATTATATATACACAGTGCCAGGTACATCCACAGCTGAGGTCTTATTATTTATATACACAGTCCAGGTACATCCACAGCTGAGGGCTCTATATAATATAAACAGCCCAGTACAGGTACATCCACAGCTGAGGCTCTATATATTTAATATTTTATATATACACAGTGCCAGGTACATCCACAGCTGAGGGCTCTTATATATATATATACACAGCACCCAGTATCAGGTACATCCACAGCTGAGGGCTCTATATATATTATATATACACAGTGCCAGGTACATCCACAGCTGAGGGCTCTATATATATTATATATACACAGCACCCAGTATCAGGTACATCCACAGCTGAGGGCTCTATATATATTATATATACACAGTGCCAGGTACATCCACAGCTGAGGGCTCTACTATTATTATATATACACAGCACCAGTATCAGGTACATCCACAGCTGAGGGCTCTATATATATTTATATAATACACAGTGCCAGGTACATCCACAGCTGAGGGCTCATATATATTATATATACACAGTGCCAGTACATCCACAGCTGAGGGCTCTATATATTATTATATAACACAGTGCAGTACATCCACAGCTGAGGGCTCTATATATATTATATATACACAGTGCCAGGTACATCCACACGCTGAGGCTCTTATATATTATATATACACAGTGCCAGGTACATCCACAGCTGAGGGCTCTCTATATATTATATATACACAGTGCCAGGTACATCCACAGCTGAGGGATCTATATATATTATATATACACAGTGCCAGGTACATCCACAGCTGAGGGATCTATATATATTATATACATATATATAATATACTGTGAATATATATATATATATATATATATAATATATATATATATATAGTACCAGGTACATCCACAGCTGGCGGCTCTCTATATTATATATACACAGTGCCAGATACACCCACAGCTTAGGACTCTATATATATATTATATATACACAGCACCCAGTATCAGGTACATCCACAGCTGAGGGCTCTCTATAAATTATATATACACGGTGCCAGGTACATCCACATCTGAGGGCTCTGTATATTATATATACACAGTGCCAGGTACATCCACAGCTGAGGGCTCTCTATAAATTATATATACACAGTGCCAGATACACCCACAGCTTAGGACTCTATATATATATTATATATACACAGCACCCAGTATCAGGTACACCCACAGCTGAGAGCTCTCTATATATTATATATACACAGTGCCAGGTACATCCACAGCTGAGGGCTCTCTATAAATTATATATACACGGTGCCAGGTACATCCACATCTGAGGGCTCTGTATATTATATATACACAGTGCCAGGTACATCCACAGCTGAGGGCTCTCTATAAATTATATATACACAGTGCCAGATACACCCACAGCTGAGGGCTCTATATATATTATATATACACAGTGCCAGGTACATCCACAGCTGAGGGCTCTCTATATTATATATACACAGTGCCAGATACACCCACAGCTTAGGACTCATATATATATTTATATATACACAGCACCCAGTATCAGGTACACCCACAGCTGAGAGCTCTCTATATATTATATATACACAGTGCCAGGTACATCCACAGCTGAGGGCTCTATATATATTATATATATACACAGTGCCAGGTACATCCACAGCTGAGGGCTCTATATATATTATATATACACAGTGCCAGGTACATCCACAGCTGAGGGCTCTATATATATTATATATACACAGTGCCAGGTACATCCACAGCTGAGGGCTCTATATATATTATATATACACAGTGCCAGGTACATCCACAGCTGAGGGCTCTATATATTTTATATATACACAGTGCCAGGTACATCCACAGCTGAGGGCTCTATATATATATTATATATACACAGCACCCAGTATCAGGTACATCCACAGCTGAGGGCTCTATATATACCCTTATCTGTATATACACCATTATACACAGTGCAGGACAATACTTTAAGTTTCTGCAGTCCTGTCCCCAGATCGCAGCACTGCTCAGTCCTATGTAGGTGGTCAGCTCTCTATACACATGTATGGATGCAGTCTGCGTGTACAATCAACATTCAACGTCACTATAATGGCTCCGTGACCACATACCTGGGCAGAATTATAGAATGAGTGACGTCAAATGTCAGAAGCCTCTCATACAACCGCCGTAGTGCTCAACAGATCAGCCGTACACCGCCATTTTCCCTGTGTTACCCGGGCAACAGGAACAATCAAAAGGATGTCGCTGTGGTGGATTGTGGGAGATGTAGTCTTTAGCTCTAGACGCCGAGTCCGCGGGTATGGTGCTGTGACGTCAGCCTGCGTTTATTATACAGCCCCATACACATGCTGCGTGTTCCTCACTGCTGAGGTTGGCTTCTTATTCACAAATCTTTCTTCATTTACAAGTTTAAGTCTCAGTAAAGTTCTGTTATTTATGACAGATCTATTTATTCACTTTTCTATTAACATGTTCCATAACTTTTACATATTTCTAGCTTCCTATGACGATTTGTATTTTGGGGATGAGTTGTGTTTGTGGATGGAATAATGTTAGTGGGATTGTCCACTGCTGGGACAACAACCTGTTCTCAATCACTGATTGCCCATGTACTCCTCTCCCGGGGCTCACCTGACACTTGTTATGTTATGCCATGGGAGACATACTACAATTTTTTTTTCTTTTTGCTCATAATATTGTAAGAGCCATAACATTTTCATGCTTATGTTTACACAATAATTACAAAATGTATACGACTATTTGATCTATTTTTTAGCCAAGAAAAAAAAAAACCGTCAATTCAGCATAGTGTGTCAACACTTATTATGGTGCGCTTTGTAAAATGATCTAGGTTTATAGTATGGATTGTTACAGTACTATACTATTCTGACTATAAGACATACCCTGGTTTTATAGGAGGAAAATAGAAAATAATAGAAGCAAAACTGTTATCACAACGTGCTCTGTTATGGGGAGAGTAGAATCTGCTGTTGACACTGTTATGAGGTTAATATCTCTGAATTCTGTACTAATGTCCCCCATCCTGGGCTCCTTCCAGCTTCACATGATCCATGACCTCTTTCAGGGCCGGCTCCAGGTTTCTGTGGGCCCCGGGCGAAAAGGTCTCAGTGGGCCCCCTTTAAGTACATATTGCGGACTATATATATATATATATATATATATATATATATATATATATATATATATATTGCCGCACACTTACCGCAAGCCCCATAGACAATGCATGGGGCTTGCCGCAAACGTGCAGCAAGTGCAGCCGCTAGGCGGAAAATGCGGCAGATGCAGGTTTTTTTTACTGCAACTGCCACATTTAAAAAAAAACTCCTATGTAAAGGCAGCCTTACAGCAACAGTGACTGCCGAATCCAGCAAGAGCTGTTTCTGACAGTGAGTATATTACACGTTGTTAGGAGCGGGCTAAAATGCGATTGCATTCCCTTGCGCTTTTTAAAAATACCCTTCAAATGCAAAATGTTGCATTTTTGTGCGTCTGAGGATGCTTGGTATATACGCAAGCATCCTGAAGAGCACAAATAATGCAAGCAGCTCAATGGAGCCGCACTGCCATATGGTGGCACCGCAGCCAAGCGGAGTGTCTGGCCGTCCAGATCTCTCTCTCTCCTCACCTTTCTTCTCGCCGCTCCGGTCTCCTCCGGTCGCTCTGCACATCGTGCCCCTCCATGCTGAGCTGCAGAATGCAGACAGCGGCAGAAGAGACTATGGAGAAGAATGCTGCTGGCAAAGGTGGCTGAGACTATAGTAGCGGAATCCGCGGGGGGCTACCACTGGTACACATACTTCGTACACACGCGGCTCTGCTCCGTACTCCTCGTAACACACACGGCTCTGCTCTGTACACCTCGTACACACACGGCTCTGCTACGTACACCTCATACACACGAGGCTCTGCTCCATACACCTCGTACACACGCGGCTCTGCTACGTACACCTCATACACACGTGGCTCCGCTCCGTACACCTCGTACACATTCGGCTCCGCTCCATACACCTCGTACACTTACGGCTCTGCTCCGTACACCTCGTACACACTCGGCTCTGCTCCGTACACCTCATACACACGAGGCTCTGCTCCATACACCTCGTACACACGCGGCTCTGCTACGTACACCTCATACACACGCGGCTCCGCTCCGTACACCTCGTACACATTCGGCTCTGCTCCATACACCTCGTACACTTACGGCTCTGCTCCGTACACCTCGTACACTTACGGCTCCGCTCCGTACACCTCGTACACACTCGGCTCCGCTCCGCACACGTCGTACACACACGGCTCCGCTCCGTACACCTCGTACACACTCGGCTCCGCTACGTACACCTCGTACACACTCGGCTCCGCTACGTACACCTCGTACACACTCGGCTCTGCTCCGTACACCTCGTACACACTCGGCTCTGCTACGTACACCTCGTACACACGCGGCTCTGCTACGTACACCTCGTACACACGCGGCTCCGCTCCGTACACCTCGTACACACGCGGCTCCGCTCCGTACACCTCGTACACACGCGGCTCCGCTCCGTACACCTCGTACACACGCGGCTCTGCTACGTACACCCTCGTACACACGCGGCTCTGCTACGTACACCTCGTACACACGCGGCTCTGCTCCGTACACCTCGTACACTTACGGCTCTGCTCCGTACACCTCGTACACACTCGGCTCTGCTCCGTACACCTCGTACACACTCGGCTCTGCTCCGTACACCTTGTACACACTCGGCTCTGCTCCGTACACCTCGTACACACTCGGCTCTGCTCCGTACACCTCGTACACACTCGGCTCTGCTCCGTACACCTCGTACACACGCGGCTCCGCTCCGTACACCTCGTACACACGCGGCTCCGCTCCGTACACCTCGTACACACGCGGCTCCGCTCCGTACACCTCGTACACACGCGGCTCCGCTCCGTACACCTCGTACACACTCGGCTCCGCTCCGCACACGTCGTACACACACGCTCCGCTCCGTACACCTCGTACACACACGGCTCCGCTCCGTACACCTCGTACACACTCGGCTCTGCTACGTACACCTCGTACACACTCGGCTCTGCTCCGTACACCTCGTACACACTCGGCTCTGCTCCGTACACCTCGTACACACGCGGCTGCCGCTCCGTACACCTCGTACACACGCGGCTCCGCTCCGTACACCTCGTACACACGCGGCTCTGCTACGTACACCTCGTACACACGCGGCTCTGCTACGTACACCTCGTACACACGCGGCTCTGCTCCGTACACCTCGTACACACGCGGCTCTGCTCCGTACACCTCGTACACACGCGGGCTCTGCTCCGTACACCTCGTACACACTCGGCTCTGCTCCGTACACCTCGTACACACTCGGCTCCGCTCCGTACACCTCGTACACACTCGGCTCCGCTCCGTACACCTAGTACACACTCGGCTCTGCTCCGTACACCTCGTACACACATGGCTCTGCTCCGTACACCTCGTACACACACGGCTCTTCTCCGTACACCTCGTACACACACGGCTCTGCTCCGTACACCTCATACACACACGGCTCTGCTCCGTACACCTCATACACACACGGCTCTGCTCCGTACACCTCGTACACACATGGCTCTGCTCTGTACACCTCGTACACACACGGCTCTTCTCCGTACACCTCGTAAACACACGGCTCTGCTCCGTACACCTCGTACACACACGGCTCTGCTCCGTACACCTCGTACACACTCGGCTCCACTCCATACACCTCGTACACACACGGCTCTGCTCCGTACACCTAGTACACACTCGCCTCTGCTACATTCACACTGTAAATCCCTCCTGACCCCACACATAACCTTCACCTAATTGCCATACACCTAGTACACACTCACCTCTGCTACATTCACACTGTAAATGCCTCCTGACCACACACAAACTTCACCTTATTTGAGCATCATTGATGGCCAGCACAGTCCTGGATACACTGAGGAGCTGATCATGTGATCCCTGACTCCTCCCCTCCATGTGACATCATCACAGGTCCTGTAAGCACACTAGCACAGAGTGTGTGCAGCTCTGTCGGCTCCCGTGGAGGGGGGAGGAGGGAGACCTACCGTTCTGCAGCCGAGGAAGCTAAAAATGACCCCAGCATGCCCCTGTATATGGTCTGCTGTGGAGGCAGTCTAGGGCCCTGAGCTAGGTGTTCACACTGCATGACCAGTACCTTATGCATATTGTGATGTATGCAACGCTGCTATTCTGGAGGACCATAGAAACCCACGTATACGAGCAAACATCGTTTCAATGTAAACTGCGGGTTTCTATGGCTCAGTGCTGCAGCGCATAGGTAAACTGCTCGCTGCACAGAATTTACTTGCGTAGGTAGTCACAACCAAGTTGTACCTAGCCTCGGGCCGTGGCCCCCCCAAGCCTCGGGCCCGCATTGCCGGTAGCCGGTTGCTGACGTCCGCCTGACCTCTTTACCTCCTGCAACCTTTCTTTCCCGGGCCTCACTGAGACCTGGCTGACACCTTGTGACAATACCTCACCTGCTGCACTGAGCTATGGTGGCCTCTATTACCTGCCCCAGGGGCATGGGGTTCCCAGTCCCGGGCGTTGCAGTTCACGGGGGATGTCACGGGGCCTGTTGCCCGGTCCCGTGGCCCTGATGGTCGCTGAAAAGGGGGTTTAAGTCAATAGGAATGAAATAAAGGATGATTCGTGATGCCACCTACGGTTCCAGTAATATTACTGGCGCTGCGGTACTGACCTCCGGGTGATGGTGGAGCAACAGGATGGTTACACTCCCCATAGGTGCAGCGGGATCCCCGGGGCAGTGATGGAAGTTTGTGGTTTCGCACAGGGATGCAGCTGCACCAGGCCCGTTCACTGTTCCTCCTCCATGCTGCGGTCATGGCTCCTCAGGTGGAGATAGTAAAGGAGCCACACAGTCTTTTTACTCCGTACAAGTGTACTGGCAGTTCTTAGACTACACAGTCTTTTCGGGTCTGCCTGGCCTGGGTAGTCACTAGGGATCAGGATGCTTTACTCAGGACCCTTGGTGGACTGCCTGCTTTTCCTGTCCGGTCCCTTCCTGCGCTCTCTCCTACCTCTTCAGCGCTCCCGCACGCAGAGCCTGAAGCCAGCTCCCATGGATCCTCTCTGTCCAAGCGACTCCTCTTTGAGTACTCGGGACCCTATAAGGTGCCTTTTTCTGGGTTCGGCAGGTGTCGGCCTCCAGAGAAATGATGGGAGTGTAGGGGTATCACGGTCCGCGCTGCTCCAATGCAAAGAAAACTCACCAAAGAGCCAGAAAATCATCAGTCAGATTTCCATCCTTTTATTTCCTTCTCCTACGCGTTTCAGCGCCCCACCTGGCGCCTTCCTCAGGGATATCCTGAAGGCGCCAGGTGGGGCGCTGAAACGCGTAGGAGAAGGAAATAAAAGGATGGAAATCTGACTGATGATTTTCTGGCTCTTTGGTGAGTTTTCTTTGCATTGGAGCAGCGCGGACCGTGATACACCTACACTCCCATCATTTCTCTGGATATAGCCACTTGTTGGTGGTCAGTGAGGTCCAGCGCAGCTGGATATCTTTAACCCTTCAAACCAGTTGTGGGATCACAACTGAATCAGGTGAGTGGCTCCTTAGCACCACTCTACATCTCTTAGTGTAACCAGTGATAGGGCACTATTGCGCCTCTTGTCCCCCACCCTCTTATATTTTTAAGGTGTCGTCCTCGACTTCCTAAAGAAGCTTGGGCCTCCAGTTTGCGGCTCGGGGGTGGACACCCGCACCGCTCACGGAGCAGGTCCTCGTTCCGGGACTGAACCCCTCCAGGTCGGTAATTGTACCAGGTCCGGATATAGGCGCAAGCAACACCTGGTGCCCCTAGGGTCCCCTTCCTTCCCGACGGCTTATCCGCTGTCCCGCACTCCTCACTCCCCAGTGGAGCTCTGTGCTGCCTGACCTCACTCTCCTCCCACCCACACACTTTTCTACCCCTTCACTCTTCCCATGGGACTGGGTCCTCCCTGAATCGGGTCCACTCACGGTCCCTTACCTAGGGTGTGTGTGGATGTGTGTCATGAGGGTCCTTTATGCAGCATCCCAATTCCCTAGTCATAGGAATACTACACACTCTTTTATTGATGAAATACCCCTCCGTGGCATCCCACCAGTGGGGCGCCTGATTTACTTTTTCCACACGTCTCGCCCTGGCAACAGACATGGTGGAGAAGTGGGTTTCCTTCTCTCTACAAACTGCTCCTTCAACCCAATCCAACCCCCACCCTTTCTTAGCCTTCCTTTTTTTAAAGTTCACTCTGTTCTTTGTGGAGCCCACTGGGACGGGGTACTCAGTAACGGACCAGGGTCTCACGGGGGTTAGTCACGGCAGTTTTGGTCCGGACCGTGTCCCGAGCCCACAAGTAATGGGGGGTATTTTACAGGGGATATAGTCGTGACGCCACGCGTGGATATGTGGTCAGGGTGACCACCGCTGCTGCAGAACCTCCGGGGATGATGGATGACAGCCTGTGATGTGACGGCTCTCCACGGGCAGAGCCTGGTCCCCGGGGCAGTAGTGATGATAACAGTTTATGGATGTGCAGGGCAGGGGTAGTGATAGAGATGATGACAGTTTGTGAGGGAGAGTAGGGCTCGAGCGCAAGGATTACGCAGACTCACGGTTTAGTAGTTTTCCAAGTCTTTACTGTAGACGGTATTCAGTAGAGGACTGTCCACGGAGTCTGTACCAGGGTCGGGTTGCTCCCACCCTGGCCGGATCCTTTGGCTTCCTACTCCTGCGCTGTGTGTGTGTGGCCCTGCTGCCGCTTTAGCTAGGCTGCCGGCCCTGTCTCCCCTCACGGGTACCAACTTACTAGGCAACTTGAGTCTTATCTTTATGTTCCTGACCCCGCCGTGTTGCTTCGCTGTGGTACAGTGAAGATATATAATCTTCACTAATCCAGTGTTTTCTGTGCTGCTTGTGTCAGGCACAATTTCGGATCCGGTATCCAGTCTTTGCGCTCCTCCGAGGCGAGTTTCAGGGTAACTCAGTCTCCCAGGTGTGTTCCTCTGCTTCTCCTATCTCTGTTCCTCAGACCCTGGCTAGGCCTGGAATTGGACAGTGGACCGTGGGATGAGCCTAACGCAGCTCTTTGACACCCAGGTCCTTCTTCCTCAGTGCTGCTCCGCACTGAAATAACTGCCCACTTCCTCTCCACACCAGAATATATAGGGAAGCAGCTTTAGCTCCCCCTTCTGGCTTGGAGGCGCTAGTGCAGTGTTGTGGGTTGTGTGGGGAATTAACCCTCGTGTTGTTACTGTGGCACATTAACCCCTGGGGTGCCACATTCTTCCTTAGTAAAGAACAGTACTCCGGGGCTGTGGAAAAACAAACAACATATCAATACAATTAATATTTACAAAGTCTCAAAAGTAAAAATATACAAAAACCACTGATTCTCAAAAAGAGTCCAAAAAGTCAAAAAATCAGTCTTTCCGGGGGTTTAGTCTATTGCCTCCGAGCTGATAAATATATACAATAAAGTCTATACCACAACCAGTTCCGTGGTAAATATGGTCCATAGTTAATAAAAAGGAAGAAAAGTTCACGAATATGTAAGTAGTTCATACAGGATTGTCTCTTTAGGTACTGGGCTTTTAACGTTGCAACAATATTAACACATACCGGTGTCTCTGGATTAAGTGCAGTAGGATCCTAAGCCCCCAGGTCACTGCATAAGAGGCCAAGTTCTTACTCTCCGAGGCTGCCACCTAACACTATGCTACTCTCACCCTTTTTGCACACTTACATTTTAACGGTTCTATTGAACTTTATAACAACATATTTACATTTTACGTTTGATTCCACACTTTAATCTCTGTACCTTGCTGATAACTGACCCTTGGTACTACGCTGTGATCTGCGTAATGCTGGTGTACTGGGTGTACTTAGCATAATGGTGTGGGTGGACGAGTACCTATTTAAAGTATCTGCTACTACTGAGGATGTAAATCTGAGAGTAGGACTGGAGAGCTCACTAGGACCAGGAATTGGTTCTTCCTCTTCAGGCTCAATTTCCAGTTCTTCAGGTCTTGGGACTTCTTGTGGTACGGGTTCTGGTGTTGGTTCTACCATTGGAGGGAAAGCAATCATGAGGACTACAATTGCTCCGTAGTAATTTGGCCATGTTTTGGGGAAATCCCCTAAGACGGTATGGAACACATCCTCTTCTTTCCTGACAGGTTGGACATGTACGGGTAAGGTTACTTCTGGTACCTTTAGGGTTTTAGGACAGGGTTTGAAATGGTCTCTTGACACAACTGCTGACATCCTTCCTTCATCTTTGCTGATTAGACACACTTTGGCATTGTCTAAATTTGATGGTAAGACTGTATATGGGGTTCTTTCCCACTGATTATCCAATTTGTTGGTCCATCTCTTTCTCTTGAGAATTTGCTCACCAGGTTGTAATGGGGTTGCTAGAGCATGTTGGTTAAAGGTTCTCTCTTGTCTTTCTCTAGCTTGCTGGAGACTTTTCTCTACGCACTCTTGTACTTGGCGATACTGCTGTTGACGTAGGGTATCCCATTTGGATTCTTCAACTTCTTCATCTGGTTTCAGAATTCCCATATCTAAATCAATTGGCACCTTACCGGGCCTTGCTCGTATAAGGTAGGCTGGGGTGCAGTTTGTAGAACTCTCCGGGACATGGTTGTACAAGTCTACCAATTCGGGGAACTTCTCTGGCCATTGATTTCTTTCTGATTCTGGTAAGGTTTTCAACAGGTCAATCACAATATGGTTCATCTTTTCGCATAAGCCATTGGTTTGGGGATGATAGGCTGTTGTGCGGATCTTCTTACAGCCTACCTGTTGCAGAATTCCTGGAAAATCTCTGACTCGAAAGCTGAACCTTGATCTGCAAGGACTTGTTCCGGGTAGCCATGAGATATACAGAAATGTGTCTGAAACGCTCTTGCAGCTATCTTTGCTGTCAGGTCGTTGACGGGTACCACCACTAAGAAGCGGGAGTAATGGTCCACGATGGTTAAGGCATAGACATAGCCTGACCGGCTTGGTGACACCTTGACGTGGTCTAACGCAACTAACTCAAGTGGTTGCTTGGTTACTATGGACTGGAGTGGGGCTCTCTGACTCTGTTCATCCTTTCTTCTGAGGTTGCATGGGCCACATTTTCTACACCAATCTTCAATTGATTTCCTCATGCCAACCCAGTAGAATCCCTCTCTTAAGAGCACTTCCAACGTCTTCCATCCAAAATGACGTGCACCGTCGTAGTAGGCTTCTAAGACCATTTTGACCTCTCTCTTGGGTACGATAATCTGCCAGACCAACTCATGTGTTTTAGGGTTGGTGTGCCTTCTGCAGAGCTTCCCTTAATATAGGAACAACTTGCTTCTTTCTTTCCAGAGTTGTTGGGTCTCAGCTGGAGCATTCTGATTAGGGTACGCACCTTGTTGTGTAAGCAGTTCTTTCACTAGCTTCACAGCTGGGTCGCTATCCTGGGTGTCAGCCCATCCATGGTGCGCTAATGGGTTGAGATTTGCCTCTTGTTGTTTTTGGTAGATGCCGGGTTGATAGTGTTCTACTTTAAAACGGTGAAAGGCCAGTAGTTCAACTTCTTCCAACTCCTCCGGTTCCTCTTCCACATCTTTCATGTGTGGCATCCGGAATAAGGCATCTGCATTCCTGTTCTTGCGGCCTGTCCTATATTTGATGACAAAATTGTGGTTAGACAGCCGGGCTATCCATCGCTGCTCCAACGCACCTAATTTTGATGAGTCCAGGTGGGTTAATGGGTTGTTATCAGTGTAGATGAATTCTGCAGCTGCCAGGTAGTGCTTGAAACGCTCTGTTACAGCCCAAACTACTGCCAGTAGTTCTAACTTGATGGAACTGTAATTCTCAGGGTTTCTTTCTGTAGGCTGGAGTTTCCGGCTTGCAAAGGCAATAATTCTCTTTGCCCCCTTGCTTCTGTGACAGTACTGCTCCCAGTCCCGCGTTGCTGGCATCCGTCTATAGAATGAAGGGTTCATGGTAATCCGGATACGCCATGACCTCCTCTCCTGTCAGCGCCCACTTTAGCTTTTTGAAGGACTCATCCCTCTTGTCACTCCACTGGAAAGGAGGATTACGGGGTGAAGACCTTTTTGACTGTCCTACCAGGATGTCTTGTAGGGGAGCTGCTAACTTTGTGAACCCTTTGATAAATCTTCTATAATAGCCCACCAGTCCCAGGAATTGCCTCACTTCTTTCACATTAGTGGGTCTTTGCCAATCCCTTATCACGGTGACTTTATCAGGATCCGGTGCTACTCCCTCTGAACTCACGACATGTCCTAGGTACTGCACCTATGGCTTGAGAAGGTGGCATTTGGATGGTTTGATCTTCATGCCGTATCCGGACAAGGCTTCAAACACTTCTGCTAGGTCTTGTAGATGTTGTTCATATGTCTTGGAGTAGACTATGACGTCATCCAGGTACAGGAGGACAGTTTCAAAGTTCTTATGTCCTAGGCAGCTCTCCATCAGGCGTTGGAAGGTACTGGGTGCGTTGCAGAGTCCAAACAGCATACAATTGAACTCACAGAAGCCCATCGGCGTAGTAAACACTGTCTTCTCCTTGTCAGCCTTGGCCACAGGAACTTGCCAATACTCACTAGTCAGATCTAGGGTGGAAAAGTAGTTAGCAGATTTGAATGCGGCTAATGACTCCTCAATCCTAGGTAACGGGTATGCATCCTTGTGTGTAATGCGGTTGATCTGCCGGTAGTCTACGCACATTCTCATGGTCCCGTCTTTCTTTTTAACCAACACAAAAGGTGCTGCCCAGGGGCTACAACTGTCCCTTGTTACACCTGCAGTTTTCATCTCTTTGAGCATGTCTTTGGTGGTTTGATAGTGAGCGGGTGGTAATGGTCTATACCTCTCTTTTATAGGCTGATGGTTACCTGTGGGTATAGTGTGCTCTACCCCTTTAATTTGCCCAAAGTGTAACAGGTGTTTGCTGAATATCTGCTCATATTCTTTTACTACCTGGTATACTCCATGCTTTTGATGAGAAGGTGTGGAACTGATACCCACGTGTAATTTTTGGCACCAGTCCTCCAGCTTTTCCCCTGAGCCATTGTCATCCATCTGACTTGACGGGTTCAAGGGATCGATGGCTGTGATGGCATTGTTATCAACCGTAAATAACTTAGCCATGGTAGCATACTTCAGTATGGTGACCTCATCTTCCCGGCAATTTAGAAGGCGTAATCGCACTCTTCCCCGATGTACCTCAACTACTCCTCTGGCCTTCAGTATAGTGGGCCTACTGTCTGAGTACACGGGTTCTACCAGGGCTTGATAGTCTCGCCCTTTAATGCTTATTGCGGCTCTACACCAGACCAACATTTCAGTTTTGGGAGGTATTACAATGGGTATCGGGTCACTTACCCTTACACTGCCAATTTCACCTCCTGATATTTTTATCTCACGGTTTTGAAGATTAGGATGGGGTCAGCACCACCTTGCAGCGTCTCCCATACAGCCTGGGGAGATTTCACCGCTGCCTGCAAGCTTTCAGCCCTTGGCTATGGAGGATGATGAGGAGGGTCCTCCCTGCTGCACCGCTCTGCACGCTCTGGTGCTCACTCCCAAAAGTCCGATACGTCACATCCAGTTTTGTATTATAGGAGAAAAAAAGAAGTCGCACTCAGAGCTTCTATAAACAGCGGTTCTTTATTGTGCTTCAGTGCACACAGCAGGTGGTGGCATGCGGGTGGGAGGACGGGGGGCACGACGTTTCGCGCCGTATAAGACGCTTCAGGACTAACCTCCTGAAGCGTCTTATACGGCGCGAAACGTCGTGCCCCCCGTCCTCCCACCCGCATGCCACCACCTGCTGTGTACACTGAAGCACAATAAAGAACCGCTGTTTATAGAAGCTCTGAGTGCGACTTCTTTTTCTTCTCCTATAATACAAAACTGATATTTTTATCTGTTGTTTCAGCATCAAGGCCTTTATTTCTCTTTGCAGGAGTCTCTGTTGCACAGTTCTGGCAGTCTCGGCGATCTGCTGTAAGACAGTAATCACCTCGGAAAAACAATTTTCAATTATATTCATTCCTAGCAACATTACTGGTTCACGTTCTCGCCGGTCAACATCTACAAATATAATACCCTGGTTCTTCAATTCTACCTTCCCAATCTGAATAGTCATTTCTCTGAACCCAACTTGTGGTATTAGTTCACCATTGCTAGCCCATAAGTTCAATGCAATGTTAGATGGACCATTAGTAATGTCTGAATCAGCCCAGTACCTTTTGTAGAGAACATATGGTATTGATGTTATCTGGGACCCAGTATCCAACAAGGCGCTGAAGGGAATGCCATCCAACACGATAGGGATGACTGGACGTCCTCCCACGAACTTGTCATACCAGCCTGAAGGACCTTGAGAATTTATTCCTGAGGAGCAGCCCACCTTCCCAGGGGATCCTCGTTTAAAGCACATTCCTGGGCAAAGTGACCTGGCTCCTTGCAACGGCGGCAAATGGGCTGTCCATCCAGCTGGTAGCAGTCGCTGGGTCGTCCTCTCGTTGCTTGGTACTTCCTGGGCCTCATCCACGGGACATCCTCCTTACTGGTCGCCAACTCGATCTTGGGTGCACGCTTGGATCCACGCAGTTCCTTGATGACTTTAGCCATGGAAATAACAGTGTCCGTCAGGGCATCTAGCTTTTGGTTGAGGGCCTCATTGGAGATAAGTTCTCTGTGTTCAGGAGCAGTCGCTAACATGGCAGATGTCACTGATGCTCCCGGTTGCTGAGGTGCTGCTGTAGGGCCTTGAATAGAGTTTATATCTCGGGGCTCCTCTATCTGCTGGAGGCAGATGGCTCTATCTTTTAGCTGGGCAAAAGTTATTCCAGGATCCTGGATGGTCATCATGTTCAACTGTCCTCTGTGAGAAGGGGATAGGAGGCCTTCTATGAACTGATCTATCAGCATTTTGTCAGCTCCCGGGCTAAGGCAGGTTCTGCTAGTTTAAGTGCTTTGAGCGCTTCCTGCAAGTTTAAGGCATAGTCTCTTGCGCTCTCTTTAGGCTTTTGTTAGCATCCAAAGAACCTCAGTTTAGCCCGTGTATCAGCACTGGACTCAAATGCTGCTTTCAGTCCAGCCACAAGATGCTCTAGTGTCTTTGTCTGTGTCCGGTCAGGACGTAACTTCCCGCTGTGCATTGCCGGTTAACTGTCCCATAATCATACCGACACGCTGGGCTTTGGTTAGGGGGTACAAAACGTAGTACGCTTTGATTTTCATAACAAAGTCATTAAGGGTATTGGGCTCACCTGAGTATTGCGGTAGCCACATTGCTCCCGAAGTGTATGGCATCAGGAACAGCATGCTTGCGCCGCAGCACCCTGGGTGCTCCGCTGCTGCTCGGTGCCACAGCACCGCCGGGTGCTCCGCTACTGCTCGTGCCGCAGCATCTCCTTGTTGCGACATCCTGTGCCCCTTAGTTAATGTCGACCTTCCTGGTCTTCCGCTTCCGTCCGGATGTCTACTAAAGGTTTCGCCGTGAGACAGGGATTGTCTTCCTCCTCCGGATGATGTCAGAGCGCTTCCGCCCACAATGACACGCCCCTTTTCTTTCCGCGTGTCGGGCGCTTTTGTAATGGAGGCAATTCAAAAATACAGTCTTTGTGGCGCAGTTTAAATTCTGTTTTCCACGGCTCTGTAATGGCGGCAGTTTCAAAACAGTTTCCCTCACAAATCACGGCACACAATGCCCGGTTTACCGGGAACAGTAGATCCTGTTCGTGACGCCAAGTTGTGGAACCCACTGGGACGAGGTGCTCGGTACTGGACCGGGGTCTCACGGGGGTTATCATGGCGGTCTTGGTCTGAACCGTGTCCCGAGCCCACAAGTAATGGGGGGTATTTACAGGGGATATAGTCATGACGCCACCCGTGGTATGTGTCAGGGTGAACACCGCTGCTGCAGAACCTCCGGGGATGATGGATGGCAGCCTGTAATGTGACGGCTCTCCATGGGAAGAGCCTGGTCCCCGGGGCAGTAGTGATGATAACAGTTTATGGATGGATACAGGGCAGGGGTAGTGGTAGAGATGAAGGCAGTTTGTGAGGGAGAGTAGGGCTTACACAGACTCGCGGTTTAGTAGTTTTCCAAGTCTTTACTGTAGATGGTATTCAGTAGAGGACTGTCCACAGAGTCTGTACCAGGGCCGGGTTGCTCCCACCCTGGCCAGGCCCTTTGGTTTCCTACTCCTGCGCTGTGTGTGTGTGGCCCTGCTGCTGCTTTAGCTAGGCTGCTGGCCCTGTCTATCCTCACGGGTACCAACTTGCTAGGCAACTTGAGTCTTATCTTTATGTTCCTGACCCTGCTGTGTTGCTTCGCTGTGGTACAGTGAAGATATATAATCTTCACTAATCCGGTGTTTTATGTGCTGCTTGTGTCAGGCACAATTTCGGATCCGGTATACAGTCTTGGTCCTCCAGCAGGGTTGGGGTTCCTCTGCTTCTCCTATCTCCTTCCTCAGACCCTGGCTGGGCCTGGAATTGGACAGTGGACCGTGTGATGAGCCTAACGCAGCTCTTTGACCCCAGGTCCTTCTTCCTTAGTGCTGCTCCGCACTGAAATAACTGCCCATTTCCTCTCCACACCAGAATATATAGGGAAGCAGCTTTAGCTCCCCCTTCTGGCTTGGAGGCGCTAGTGTAGTGTTGTGGGTTGTGTGGGGAGTTAACCCTCGGTGTTGTTACTGTGGCACATTAACCCCTGGGGTGCCACATTCTTACCTACTCTCCCTCCAATCTCCAAATGGCCGGTATATATCGACCTCCAGGCTCGGCCACTTCATTCATTGAACAATTCTCCCCCTGGCTTCTTCACTTCCATCCGCTAATATTCCCACCATCATAATGGGTGACTTTAATGTCCCCACCGACACCCGAAAATCAGCAGTCTCTAATCTCCTGTCACTTGCTTTATCCTTTGGACTTACTCAGTGGTCCTCCACTGCCACCCACACAGACAGACATACACTAGACCTCATCTTCACCCGCCTCTGCACCCTATCTAATTTCACAACCTCTCGTCTCCTGACCATCACCTACTCACTTTCCCATCCTTGTCCTCCTCACCTACCCCCAATGTCTCCACGCAGACTTAATTTACATCCAGACTCTCAGACTCAAAAAAAGGGGTTTGATGGGAGTAGCACTAAAAGGATCAACCAATCCCACGCTGAACAAGCACTTAACCATAAAAGAAAAGAAGCGTGTAATAATGGAATGGGATCAAGCCATATATCAAGTGAATCAAAGATTTTTATTATTAAAGTGTATATAAAGTTGCAAAACAATCACATTTAAAAACAATTAAAAGGCAGAAACTTGCATGACAAAAGATCCAAAAACCCAAGAGCTGCCAAGTTATAAATGGACACTGTATAATAGAAAATCAGATGTCAATCAACAAGTACACAATTGTCAATCAACTGTCACAATTTGCAAATAAAGAGTAGTGTACCATCAAGTATATCTATCCAAGTTTACAAAGGGGGCAAATACCATACTCCAATAAACAGTGGTGATATAAATAAAGTTCCTCAAACTAGGATATTACCCATAATAGGGCATAATAGGGCAAACATGATGGCACAACAAGACAGAAAAATTACAGGCAGCAATCATGAAGAAACAGTGTCCATTATTACCAGAATATGCAGTGCACTATTGTGGCAGATTGGGAGCGGATCCCTCACCCTACGCGTTGCGCCCCTCAACAGGGGGTTTCCTCAGGGGTCAGAGGGGTGTAGCTTGTGGCTGCAGTGCAGCTTAAATATACCTGTTTGTCTGATATGAAGTCGCATCAGCTGTTGCTGAGCGCCCGTCGGACTCCGGTGTCCAGAAATGTGATTAATCTCATTGCAATGACATCATCTTAACAGGCGGCGCATGCGCAGAACGGCCGATGGGGTGGAACGCAATACTGTAGTCGCAACCGCGCATGCGCGGCCGGAAAAATACGTTCCAAATGGATAAAGCTTTGTTATTGAGAGAGCAGATGAGGTACAGGGGCGGGACAAAGTGGGGCAAATAAATAAAACAGCGTGGAGGGCAAATACCACACATAATCAGGTCAGATATAAGAATACACAACATAATGCAGCATAATATAACATAAGATCCTAGGGATACTAGGGCAAACTAAGCAAATAAATAATGCATGTTGCAATAAATGATTATAAATAAACTGCATATACTGCATATGAAACAACTCAAATATATCAGATATAAGAATGTACAGCATAATACAGAATCCTAGAAAATCCAGGACACTATACATTGTTAAATATAGCATACTGTATTTCAATAAATTGATTAATTATAGATAAGCCCTCCAGGATGATATAGACTTCAGTCCTCCCCTGGCTAATCCATGATGATGTTGTCCACGGTCCATGTTCTCCATGTAATGAGTTTCAAAATAATATAGTGAAACGGGGATTTAGGGATTTGAGCAGTGTCAGAATATCTCAATGGTTGATAAAGGGGGCAATATTGTTTTGTGGCCTGTGGAAATGTATTTAGAAGAAGCACACAAACAGCTACATAACCTCTCCTGTTATCAACCATTGCCCTCAGACCCTACTGTAGTCTTTAAGAAAAAACTTGAATCATTAGTTTGGAGAGCTTATGAAATGGAAATTGCAAACAAAAAAAGAAAAAGACTATTTGTTGGTGAAGTATCCAAGAACTCCAACATTTTATCTATTACCAAAAGTCCACAAATCACTTACTAGACCACCAGGGAGACCCATAGTGTCTGGAATAGGGGGCTTTTTGAACATGCCTGCTCATATATTGATTATTTGCAGCCATTGGTGTTCTCCCTGATTCGTATATTCGTGATTCCTCACATCTGATTGGACTTTTGGAAGGAATTGACCTGCCCGAACATACGCTTTTGGTAACTATGGACGTGGAGAGCCTTTACACCAGCATATTATCATCATCTTGGCATACAGGCGGTCTCTTTCTTCTTTGATAAACTAAGTTCAGGAAGGCCGGCAACATGATTCATTCCTTCTGGATCTCTTGCGGACAGTATTGAAGAACAATTATTTTCTCTTTGACAGAGTTTATTATAGACAGGTAACCGGTACTGCCATGGGGGCAAAGTGTGCCCCATCTTATGCTAATTTATTTTTAGGGTGGTGGGAAGTGATCTATGTCCACACCCTGCTGGCATATGGGAACAAGGTTTTACGTTGGTATCGATTTATCGACAATATTCTGTTTCTATGGACAGGTACCCGTGAAGAGTGCCTGGAGTTCGTAAGGACCCTTAACAATAACAACTGAATTATCAAGCTTTCGTTTAACATCTCAACTGAGTTTGTCGACTTTCTGGACCTGAAGATTATTATGAGGGAAGGTAAGATCTTGACTGCATTACATAGGAAACCTACAGCTACTAATAGTGTTTTACACTATGGTAGCTTTCATCCCACTCATATGCGTAATGCTATACCGAAGGGTCAATTCTATACATTGAGACGGAATTGTAGCGAAGAAACAACATTCTTGAAGAAGGAAAGGGATATGACGATGAGATTCAGAGAGAGAGGCTATCCGAAGAAAATTGTCTCTAAGGCTTTTGAAACCTCTAGACTGCAGAATAGACAGGATTTATTAAGACAAGGAGTGAAATCTCAAATGACAAATGTTAATCTAATTACTTCTTATCATGACCGTTGGGATGAAATCTACAGTGTTGTTAGGAAGAACTGGAGTATCCTACGAAGTGACTCGAGATTGCATCCATTTTTCAGTGAGCAACCTTCAATAGTTGCTACAAGAGCCCGGAATTTAAGGGACAATCTGTCCGAGAGTCATTTTAGAAGACCAACAAAACGCTTGGGACGTGGTACAAGAACCATCGGTACGTACCCTTGTGGTGACTGTACAATATGTCCACATATGGTGGCGAGGGATGAAGTAGAGTTAACAATATTTCCTCATAGGATCAAGACCAGTTTCTATTCAAATTGTCGCTCACGCAATGTTGTGTATGTATTAATCTGCAGTTGCCCGAAACTTTATGTGGGCGAAACAACACAAGAAGTAAGAAAACGGATCCAAGGTCATCTTTCCAATATTGCATGTGCTCATACCCATATGGAAAAGGGTAAGTCTATTACATCTGTGGCCAGGCACTTCCTTGAAAAACATAATACCAACTCAAGAACTTTGAGGGTCATTATTGTTGACAGGGTGTTGCAAACTAATAGGAATAGTTGAAAATCTTCTTCGTAAAGAAGCTAGATGGATTTACAATCTGCGCAGCTTGGCTCCTGGAGGGATTAATGAAGAAATTGTCTTCAATGGCTTCTATAGATCCTAATATACACATATACATATTCTATTTTTTGATTAGATCTGTTTTTCTTCTGTTTACAGTATCTTCAGGATTTCAATACTTCTTGCCTTTTTGGATTTTTTGACTGGATACTCTGACACTGCTCAAATCCTTAAATCCCCGTTTCACTATATTATTCTGAAACTCATTACATGGAGAACATGGACAGTAGACAACATCATCATGGATTAGCCATGGGAGGACTGAAGTCTATATCATCCTGGAGGGCTTATCTATAATTAATCAATTTATTGAAATATGCTATATTTAACAATGTATAGTGTCCTGGATTTTCTAGGATTCTGTATTATGCTGTACATTCTTATATCTGATATATTTGAGTTGTTTCATATGCAGTATATGTAGTTTATTTATAATCATTTATTGCAACATGCATTATTTATTTGCTTAGTTTGTCCTAGGTTCCCTAGGATCTTATATTATATTATTCTGCATTATGCTGTGTATTCTTATATCTAACCTGATTATGTGTGGTATTTGCCCTCCACGCTGTTTTATTTATTTGCCCCGCTTTGTCCCACCCCTGTACCTCATCTGCTCTCTCAATAACAAAGCTTTATCCATTTGGAACGCATTTTTCCAGCCGCGCATGCGCGGTTGCGACTACAGTATTGCGTTCCACCCGACCGGCCGGTCTGCGCATGCGCCGCCTGTTAAGATGATGTCATTGCAATGAGATTAATCACATTTCCGGACACCGGAGTCCGACGGGCACACAGCAACAGCTGATGCAACTTCATATCAGATAAACAGGTATATTTAAGCTGCACTGCAGCCACAAGCTACACCCCTCTGACCCTGAGGAAGCCCCCTGTTGAGGGGCGCAACGCGTAGGGTGAGGGTCTGCTCCCAATCTGCCACCATAGTGCACTGCATATTCTGGTAATAATGGACACTGTTTCTTCATGATTGCTGCCTGTGATTTTTCTGTCTTGTTGTGCCATCATGTTTGCTCTATTATGCCCTATTATGGGTAATATCCTAGTTTGAGGAACTTTATTTATATCACTACTGTTTATTGGAGTATGGTATTTGCCCCCTTTGTAAACTTGGACAGATATACTTGATGGTACACTACTCTTTATTTGCAAACTGTGACAGTTGATTGACAATTGTGTACTTGTTGATTGACATCTGATTTTCTATTATACAGTGTCCATTTATAACTTGGCAGCTCTTGGGTTTTTGGATCTTTTGTCATGCAGGTTTCTGCCTTTTAATTGTTTTTAAATGTGATTTTTTTGCAACTTTATATACACTTTAATAATAAAAATCTTTGATTCACTTGATATATGGCTTGATCCCATTCCATTATTACACGTTTCTTTTCTTTTATGGTTAAAGACTCTCAGACTCTATTCTACCTCTGTCCTTCATATCTTCACTCCACGACACAGACAGTGCCACTGTTTTCTATAACAACAGCCTCCCATCAGCCATAAACTCAGTTGCCCCTGTTGTGCATGGCAAAGTACGGCAAACAAATAGGCAACTCTGGCACAACAATCTTACCAAAAAACTTCGACAAGTGTCCAGGGTTGGGGAGCGGTGTTGGAAGAAAATGGAACTGCCAGACGACTTCACTGCATTCAAACAAGCAACACTCGCCTTCAAATCAGACCTCACATCTGCTAAAGAGACCTACTTCACAAATCTTGTATCTTCCTTATCCTTCAACCCCAAACAACTGTTCAGCACATTTAACTCTCTGACCTCCCCCATCTCTGCTGAGGACTTCGTCACATGCTTCAAAAATAAGATTGACCAAACAAGGCAAGAATTTATTGTTCCACCACCCCAACCAATCCATATACCAGGTCTCTTTCCTTCCCTCACAACCTCCCTCTCCAATATCACTGAAGAAGAGCTTAGGCTAAGTGCACAGGAAACGTTAGCAGCAACATTTCCTTTGTGCTGGGTAAAAAATGCATGCGTTCAAATGCAATTTCGTTTTGCATTGCATTTGCAATGCGTTTGCATGCATTTCCCCATACAAGTCTATGGGTGTGTTAACACATGCTTTCGATAGCGTTTCTATGTGTTAACGTAGCTGAAAAAACACATTGCATCAAAACGCAACAAAAATGTGATGTGAAAAGGCCCTTATTCATCTTCTCTCCAAATCTCAACTCACTATTTGTGCACTTGTCCCCAACCCTTCCCACCTCTTCCCCAACCTCACTAATACGCTCATCTCAGCCCTAACCCATCTCTTCAATCTATCTCAAACTTCTGGTACTTTACTCTCTGCTTTCAAACATGCCACCATCACGCCTATCCTCAAAACGTCAAACCATGACCCGACTGCTATGGCCAGCTATATTGCTGCTCCTGCTTGCTTCCAAACTCCTTGAGCAGCATGTTCATACTCAACATTCCCACCTTTCATCTAATTCTATCCTTTACAACCTCCAATCTGGCTTCTGATCCCACCCCTCCACCGAAACTGCCCTGACAAAAATTAGTAATGACTTACTTACAGCCTAAGCTAATAGACAATTCTCCATCCTCCTACTTCTAGACCTGTCCTCTGCCTTTGACACAGTTGGCCACTGCCTCCTTCTACAGATTCTCTCTTCCCTTGGCATCAAAGACCTTGCCCTGTCCTGGATCTTCTCATACCTTTCTGACCGCACATTTAGCGTATCCCACTCCCATACTACCTCCTCATCTCTGCCTCTCTCCGTTGGAGTCCAATCCTGGGCCTCTACTTTTCTCCATCTATTGCCTTGGCGTAGGACAACTCATATAGTCCCACAACTTCCAGTACCACCTGTACACTGACAACACTCAGATCTACCTCTCTGGCCCAGATGTAAACTTTCTGCTGTCCAGAGTCCCGGAAAGTCTGTCAGCTATATCCTCTTTCTTCACCTCTCGCTTCCTAAAACTCAATGTCGACAAAACCAAACTCATCATCTTTCCTGTACCTAATCTATCTTCCCTACCTGATCTTTCTATTTTGGTAAATGGCATCACACTCTCTCCCACACCTGAAATCCGCTGCCTCGAAGTAACTCTCGACTCTGTGCTGTCTTTCAAAGCACATATCCAAACTCTCGCCACCTCCTGTCGCTTCCAGCTCAAAAATATTTCCAGAATCTGTCTTTTGCTCAGCTCACAATTTACTAAAACTCTTGTACACACCTTCACAATCTCCTGCCTGATTACTGCAACATCCTCCTCTGTGGTCTCCTGCTAACACTCTTGCACCACTCCAGTCTGTATCAACACTGCTGCCCGACTAATCCACCTCTCTCCTCGCTAGTCCCATTTCTCCCCTCTGCAAATCTCTTCATTGGCTCCGAAATCCCCAACGAATCCAGTTCAAACTACTAACCTATAAACCCATCCATAACCTGTCTCCTCCCTATATCTATATGAACTAATATCCCAATATTCACGTAATTGTGGAATGATAAATCTGGGATACAACCTTTTTTTAAAGTGTGTTTCTTTTAGAAAAGCAATTTTTGTTTGTTCTCATACCAGGGTAATAATTTGGTTGTGTTTAGCAGGGGTATTAATATCCTTGACATAAGGCCACCATCGTCAGGCAAAATCTTGTCAGCCACTGAGCATTTATTGATGCATGCTTGATGAATCCAATTTGAGCCTAGAACTAGCAAAAAGCAGACGTATTAACAAATAATCCAGTCTGCAGAGGGATGGGGGGCCTTTGGTTGACTTCTTTTAGGGCAGGTAAGACAGTCCAAATAGTGATCCTTCTTAGAACGTTAAAAGTAAAAACGATATTTAAACCATTCTCCATGAAAAAACGGGGGTTGAGGTGGAGGGATAGGGCAGGATGAAGTGGGGCCATAGTTTCAGTTCAGTGCCTGGCAGTAAAATGTTGACCCTTAAGAGAACAAGGGAAGTGGAGGGGTAGAGCAAAATTAGTGGACTATTAGTCTCATAGCCAGAAGTCAAAAAAGAAAAAGGATGTTCAATAAGGTGGGCTTGGCCTTCTCCTCAGAATAAAGGAGGTAGATGTGTTGATGACGCGCACCCAGGGTCGGGTACTTGGCTCTCAGGCAGGTTCAGTCTGCCTGGGATGTCACGGTGGCTTGCCCAAGACCGTGGCCCTGGTGGTCAATGAAAAGGGGGGTTTATTTACAGGGATTATGTACAAAGTTTGTCTTCGTGACGCCACCTACTGAGTCTGGTGATGCCCACCAGCGCTGCCACAGTCCTCCGGTGGTCGACGGTATTGCGGCTTAGATGGATTAGTCCCCGCAGGCGGGACTGGACCGTCGGGGCAGCGATGCTGTAAGAAAGCAGTTTATATGGGAAAGGATGCAGCAGAGTCAGAACTTCATCGAGTAACTTTACTGAAACTTCTCCAAAGTCATACAGTTCAGCAGTGCAGTAGATGGTATAATGGCAAAATGCGACGGCTCTGGCTGTAGATGGATCCCTCCTTATGTACCTTTCCTTTTCCTTTCTTTCCTTGCCTCCCAGTGGCGGTGAAGTCTGGTCTCTTAAAGATGATCTGACCTCCTGCTGCTTTTCTAGTCTCCTCTCCCTCGTACTCGTCGGGTGAACCTTTTACTTGTTCTTTGCAGGATCGAACTGCAGGACTGATCCCCTCTTGTGGGCTTTTTGGGAGTCGGGGCCGTATCTATAATATCCCCGATCTTCGGATTTTCTATGAGCTGTATAGGAACTCACAGGTGCGGGCTCCGGTACCTGGTTTCCTTTTCTCTAGGGGCAAACTTTCTAGTTATTCAATCTCCTATTTAGAGTGAACTTTGGCCTTAAGTTTTCCCACTCTTGCTTCTTTCTGTTTCTGGGATCTGTTCTATCTTTCCTTGGCCCCTCAGCCGAGGAGGCCCTCCTTGCTCCCTTCCAGGCCGGCTGCCTGGCTCCAACCGACTCTCTCTTCAACTAACTGAGCTCACTGGTTCCCCCTAGAGGTTACTATCTTCCCTCCCGGGGTCCCTCCCACCTACTAATCTAGTGTGTGGGTGTTAACTCTAGGGTTCCATCTAGTGACCATTGTTCCAATTGCAGTGGGGTGACTACACCACGTTTCTGGGTGTAGTACCCCCTTTTGTGGCACCTACATGGTGGGGCGCCACATTGACCCTTGTTTCCTGGTCTTAGGAGAAATAGATTTCTTGCTTACAGACTGGTCATCCATTCTTTGCAGTTGTGGAAACTCCCCTCCAGTGTCAGGTGGCATCCAAGAAGGTTCTTCAAATGCGGGTATTTGCAGGATATTACAAGCTTTTTGGGAGGTCTTCTGGGGTACATATGTGGCACCCCTGCGGGGGATTGCCACAGTACCCACCAGTGCAGGGAGGGATATACACCTTGGTACACACAGCATGCAACACATTATGTTGAGCCCCAGGCCCGGGGGGTACTCGGGTATCAGGCACAGAGGGGTTCACAGGGATGTCACGGGTGGCGGCACCTGAGCCCATGGCCTGGGTGACACTTGAAAGAGGGGTTATGCACAAGGGAAAAGAGTTGTTGTCTCGTGACGCTACCTCAGATTCCCTGCTGTCACTGAAGCCCTGTCTGTATGCAACTCGACTGACCTCCTCACTTTTTCTGGTCTTCTCTCTCCTCCTGTGCGGTCCACAGGTTACCCTCTCTGACCACTGTGGTGTTATTCCACACTACGGTGTCTGGCTCCGTTTTGCTGGGTATGCAGGGGTACCAGGTGACTAAAGTCTCCATGGTGTGCCGGGGTTCTCTGCAGTCCTAGAATGATCCTGCAGGTGCGGATCCCCGAAGTCCAGTAAGTCTTGGGCAAACTTCCACTAGTTTCTCTGCTACCTTGGTTAAGCTCCGTGCCTTCTGTCCCCACTCCTAGGCTTGGCTGAACGCAGAAGGGCCACTCTGGGTCACTGGTTCGGGCCTAACAGCGGCACCGAGCACCAGGACATCTTCGAAGCTCTCCTAGCGTCTGCACACTCTCACTAACTCCTCCCCCAGCAGCAGTATTTATAGGGGATTTCACCTAAAGTCAGTGAGTCTAGCTCCCCTACTGTGCCGGGGTGGAAGGTGTACTAGTTAACATCAGTACTCCAGGACTGAGTATTTGTTTTCAAACAAAAGGAATAACAATAATGAATAATAATAACAGGTAACATATTTATAGAGTCTCAAAATATAAAAATTTACAAAAACCACTGAAAAAAGATGGCAAAAATGAAAACCGGTACGTCCATAGGTGCTAGTCCATTCACCGCAGGCTTAAAAAAAAAAAGAAGTTTGTTCTCACACCGGTCTTGTGACCATGGTCCTTTTGAATGCAATCCAGGGAAAAGTTCAAAGGGATAGGTTCAGTTCAAAAGAGTCTATACAGTAAAGTCTTTGTACGCTCTGGGTAAGAAAAGGGGAAAAGTCTTTCAAAAGTCCATATCTTCAACAAACACATTTTCAAACCAATACATTTCCCTATGGGTGTTTCTGCTTAGGAGACCTGGAACCTCCCCACCCCAGGCACTTTCTGTTCCTAACTTAATGTGCATGGGGCTGGGCACAGTTCCTCTACCCTCCTGTACACTACTATGTACACTGCTATAGCTGCTATTTACATGTTACTGCCTTTGTTCATTCTACTGACTTTACTGTGCCCACTCTCCATACCTAGACGGGGGTTGACCTTGTGTGCTCCTCTGTGACTTGCGCACTACAGGTATGTCTGTCGCAGGTGAGGTTTCTAGTGATGGGTATGGTATGTGACAGGTATGTCAGGTAAGCGTCTGCGTGGCCTTAGTCTCACTACAGGGCTAGCAGGTGTACCGATTGCAGCATCTCAGATTCTCTAGCAACAGGTATTTCTTCCTGATTCCTTTGTACCACTTCTTGGGGCTGGTAGAAATTCAGTAAAGGCACTAAGATGGCTCCATCTTGCGAGGCCAATCTTCTGGGAAATCTTCTAGGATTGTTGAGATTACCTTCTCCTTTGGGCTTTCACATGGACTGGATTCTTTTTCAGGTTCTGTATCTTCTTTTGGTTGTGTTGGGGATTCTGGTTTTCCCATTCAGTTGGACACTTCTTGATATGGTTCCTTGACACTGTCTGAGTGGTCTTTCCACCATTCTTACTAATGAGACACACTTTGTCATTGTCAAATCCAGAAACTAGCAGGACATAGGGTTCTTGTTCTCACTGGTCATCCAATTTGTGTTGTTTTCTCTTCCTTTTCAAGACAACACTTCCAGGTACAATAGGCTCTGCTAGAGCATGTTTGTTGAAGTCCTTTCTTGCTTCTCACAGGCTTTCTCCAGGTTGTCTTCAACACAAGCTTTAACCATTCTGTATTGCTCGAGGCGGTTTTCGTTCCAGTTGGGCATTGAGCCATCTACTTTGGTGTCAACTACTCCGAGTTCCAAGTCTACGGGTAACCTTCCAGTATGGGCTTTCATCAGGTAAGCTGGTGTACAGTTTGTAGAACTTACTGGAATGTGGTTATACATGTCAATCACGTCTGGTAGTTTCTCTGGCCATTGGCTCCTTTCTTCCAAGGGTAGGATCTTCAACATGTCAATGATGATATTGTTCATTTTCTCACATAATCCGTTGGTTTGGGGATGATATGGGGTCGTCCTAATCTTCTTATACCCATACATGTGGCAGAACTCTTGGAAGATCTCTGCTTCAAAAGCTGAACCTTGGTCTGTTAGGATCTGCTCTGGATAACCTAATGGTCTACAGAATACATTTTGGAATGGTCTCGCAGCGGTGGCAGCTGTCAAGTCTTTCATGGGGGCAACCATCAGGAACCTTGAGTAATGGTCTACCATGGTCAATGCGTATGTGTAGCCAGATCTACTTGGAGTCAGCTTTACGTGGTTCAGGGCTACTATCTCCAGGGGCTGCTCTGTCACTATGGGCTGGAGCGATGCTTTCTGGCTCTGTAAGTCTTTTCTTTTAAGGTTGCAGGGTCCACAATTCTTACACCACCTCTCAATGGATCCATGCATGCCTACCCAAAAGAACCTATCCTTCAGTACCATCTCCAGCTTCTTCCACCCAAAATGACCAGTCTGGTTGTGGTAGGCATTCAACTCAATCTGCACTTCTGACTTCGGCACTATGATTTGCCAGACCATCTCGTGAGTCCGTGGGTTAATGTGTCTTCTGCAGAGCTTCTCCTGATAAATTAACAGCTTGCTCCTCTCGTTCCACAGATGTTTGACTTCTGGTTGGGGGTTTTTTGGTAGCTTTGCTGACTCCTGGGTTATCAGCTTCTTTACCAAACCGACAGCCGGGTCATGTCTTGCACTTACTTCCAACCAAAGTGTGGCAACGGGTTCACCATTCTCATAGGAGGGTCTTCACTGGTTTGCTGGCACTGAGTTACTCTTAATTGATGGAATGCAGGTAACTCCACTTCTTATAGCTCATCTTCATCCACGCCCACGTCTGACAGGTGAGGCATTCTCGACAAGGCATCCGCGTTTCCATTCTTGTGCCCAGCCATGTACTTGTTGGTAAACTGGTAGTTGGACAATCTGGCCATCCATCTCTGCTCCATGGCTCCCAACTTTGCACTTCCAGTGGGTCAGGTTTGTTATCCGTGTAGGCGGTAAACTTGCTAGATGCCAGGTAGTGCTTAAACCTTTCCATGACTGTCCAGACCAAGGCCAGGAATTCCAGCTTGAAGGAACTGTAGTTCTCCGGGTTCCTCTCTGTGGGGCGCAGCTTCCTAGTTGCATAGGCAATCACTCTTTCTTTGCCCTCTTGCCTCTGAGAAAGGACAGTCCCAGTCCCACATTGCTGGCATCCGTGTACAGCAGGAATGGCAGGTTGTAGTCCGGTTAAGCAATTTCTTCTCCTGTCAGGGCTTCCTTCACCATCTGGAACGATTCCTCTTGTTCCTTGCCCCACTCCCACGGAGAATCCTTAGACTTGCCCTTTTTGGGCTGGCCTACTAAGAGGTTTTGCAGGGGAGCAGCCTTCTTCGTGTACTCCTTTATGAATCTCCTATAGTAGCCCACCAGTCCCAGGAATTGACGTACTTCTTTCAGGGTCTTGGGTTCTGGACACTCCTTGATAGCTGTCACCTTGTCTGGATCAGGGGCCACGCCTTCAGCACTGACTATGTGTCCCAGGTACTGTACTCTTGGCTTTAACAGGTGGCATTGGATGGTTTCAGCTTCATCCCGTATTTGGCCAGAGCTTCAAAAACCTCTGCTAGAAGTGCTACGTGTTCCTCAAAGGTCTTAGAGTACACAATCACGTCATCCAGGTAGAGCAGTACCGTCTCAAAGTTCCTATGCCCGAGGCAACTCTCCATCAACCTATGGAAGGTTCCGGGTGCATTATACATAGTCCAAATGGCATGCTGTTAAATTCACACAGGCCCATAGGTGTTGTGAATGCCGTCTTCTCGCAGTCTTCCTCTGCTACGGACACCTGCCAATGCCCACTAGTGAGGTCTAAGGTGGAAAAGTAATTGGCAGACTTCTATGCAGCTAAGCATTCCTCTATACGAGATAACGGGTAAGCATCCTTGTGTGTTATGCGGTTTATTTGCCTATTGTCCACACACATCCTCATGCTGCCATCTTTCTTCCTGACTAGGACTAATTGGGCTGCCCAGGGGCTACAGCTATCTCGTATAGTCCCTGCATCCTTCATGTCCTGTAACATTTATTTGGCTTTCTGGCAATGTGCAGGTGGAATAGGCCTGTACCGCTCTTTGATTGGTGGATGTGTACCTGTGGGGATGTGATGTTGCACCCCCTTTATCCTACCAAAGTCAAGTGAATGCTTACTAAAGACTTGTTCAAACTCTTTGACTACCCGGTAAACACCTTGCTTTTCATACACAGGAGTGGTGTCAGTCCCTACATGGAGTAGCTGGCACCAGTCCTCCAGTGGCCCTGTTGTATCATCAGGTTTTGCCCCTTTGGCATCGGGTAAGGGTCCCACTGCTTGGATCTTGTTGTTTACTGTGTACAATTTAGCAACGGTTTCATACCTGGGTAACTTAACCTCTTCACTGCCACAGTTTAAGATGTGAACTGGTACTCTCCCATTGTGTACATCAACCACCCCCTGGTTGTCAAGAGTGTAGGTCTGTGCTCTGTCCTGATGGGCTCCACTAATGCCTGGGAGTCCTGCCCTCTCAGACCTATAGCTGCTCGACACCATATCATCATCTCACTCATTGGGGGAATCACAATAGGAAACGGGTCTGTCACCCGTGCAGTACCAATTTCACCACCTGTAATTGTTACCTGTTTATGGTGCAGGAGGGCTCTTATCTCATGCTGAAGGACCTTCATCTGACCAGGTTTGGCAGTATCTGCAATCTGTTAAAGTAAAAACAAAACTTCTTCCATGCAATTGCTAACAACATTTGTACCAAGTATTATATACGGGTCATTTGCATTATTTGCTTCTGTTACTACTAGAACCCCTTGGTTTTGCAATTCCACCCTCCCCACCTTTATTGGTGCTTCTCTAACCCCCATCACAGTTAGTGGTGCACCGTTAGACACACTGAGGGTCTTGTCCACGGCAGGCTGTTTCAGTTCTGCATCAGCCCAGTACTTTTTGTAAAGGATATAGGGGATGGTGGTCACCTGTGACCCGGTCTCCAGATGAGAAGATGTTGGGATGCCAGCTAGTACAATTGACAGGAACGGCCTCTGTCTGATGAAGGTCTTGTACCAGGTGGCTGGGCCCTGTTGAGTTACTCCTGGGGTTTGGCCCCGGCCCCCAGGGTCTGCTCGTTTAAGGGACAGCTTCTCGTGATGTGGCTGGTTCTGTTGCAGCGACACAGATGGGCTCCCCAGTGGAGCTGTAGCGGTCGGTGGTTCTCCCTTGGTACGCGGTGGCTTGCCTCGCTCTCATCCAGGGTACATCCTCCGGACTGTCAGCAAGTTGAATCAGCGGTTGAGGTCGGGGCTGGGGTCTTGGCGCTGGCTGGGGACTCAGCTGCAGCTTTAGAGTTTCCATCACTTTAGTTATGTTTTTACTCATTTGGCACATTTCAGCACGCATCTCAGCACGCAGAGAGTCATACTTATCAGGCTAAGCGGATTGTACACTGTGCGCAGCCGTAGACACGGGTACTGGTTTTGGGGTAGCCTGCGCCTCACCACTGCACCACCGTTTGATAGCAGCTTCATGGGTCTCTACTGGCCGCAACCCCTTTATGGCCATGTCCTTTATAGTGTTAAAGTCAGCTTCCAGGTGGCTCAGCGACCACCAACGCAGTCTTATTGTCCTCGGGGGATAGCAGTCCCCGAGTGAATTTTTCAATCAAGAGCTTATTTTAATCGGGTACACTGGCAGGGCTGACATGCTTAAGGGCTCTCAATGCTTCCTCCAGATGCCAAGCATAAGCTCTGATATCATCTTTTGACCTTTGGCAGCAGTGATGGAAGCGCATGCGTATATCAGCCTCATTGCACTCTTCAAAAGTAGCTCTCAATTTATCAAATATAGTAAGCACTGATTTCCGTTCAGCAGCAGACCAGTACTCACTCTCTTTCTCTGCCGCACCTGTTAACTGTCCAATTACCACAGCAGCGCGCTGCTGACCAGTCAACGCATACATGTCCAGGACACTAGTGATTTTTCTCCTGAAAACAGTCAACATATCAGGGCGACCATCATACTGGGGCAACCACTTGGCCTAGGGAATGTATGGGAGTGAGATTGGCACGATTAAGGCGAATGCGCCCGGCGCGCCAGTGGAGCTGGCAGTGCTACTGGAGGCAGCCATGGTCGCTTCAGGGTAATTCTCAGGGTCAGCGAACGTGCTTTCGTCGTCGCTGGAGGAGGCCGACATGCTGGAGGCCCCCCTAGTGAATTACAGCCAGTGTTCAAACTGTTAAACAGTTTGGCATTTGCGGACTAGGCAGCGGCGCTGGGGAATGCTTGGCTGAGCGAGGGGCGGGCTTCAGTTTCGCGCTCTACAGGCTGACATGCTCCCTTTTTTCTGTATAAATCAATGTTTATTAACTTTTGGGTGATAACAATGTCCAAAACAAATGGTACTCGAAAAACCATTAGCATGTTGTATACAAATAACACAGTAAACTAGGAAACTATCCAAGTGGCATACTGCAGACTCATGCATTTAACCAAAACGGGCCACACAGAATATGACCCTATATGAGGCCATTCCTCTCCTTAACATATGATCATGTTAATACAATGAATGCGTATTGAGTCATATGAGCAGCATTGTTTAAAGAATCTCATGTACAATAGAGTACTCTAAGCATATAACATATTTAGTAAGTAAGTAGAAAGGATAGAAAGGAAAGTAAAGAAGGAGAAAGAAACATTTTGTAGAGTGGGAGAGAGAGGGGGTAAGAGGGATTGGGGTCAAAGGAACTGGAAGGTTCAGTAACCACGTATATAAATAATCGGGTGTCATGGGTTTTAGGTGTCTATTCAGCTGTGTTGTGTCAACCAAGACTTTAAGAATTCAGATTCTCGGACCATTAACCATGGTGCCCACAAGTCACAGTGTCTCGTGATACTACCTTCATCCGGCATGCTATGAGCAATCAATTCCTCCATTCTACAGGTGTTATTCAGTTCATGGACTAAATCTCCCCTAGTCGGGCGTTCTGGCCTCAACCACAGTCTAGATATAAGGAGTCTCGCTGCCGTGAGGAAATAACGGAGAAGGGATTTTTTGAATTTAGCTATGGACATACTCGAGCACGATAGTAAAGCCAGCTGTGCATCAATTTTTATTTGAGTGTGGGTTGTCTCACCGAACAGGTCCTCCACATCGCTCCAGAAGGTACGCAAGCGGTCACACCCCCACCATATATGGAGATAAGTGCCTCTTTGGTCACACTGTCTCCAGCAATCGGCCGATTTGGAAGGAAACAGTCTGTTAATCTCCGCTGGGCATCTGTACCATCGTGCCGCTATCCTGTAATTGCGGTCTTGTGAATCGACAGACATAGAGGATTTGCGGATAAAGAGAAAAATTTTCTCCCATTCCAATGCAGTGAAAGTCCTGTTAAGATCATGCTCCCATCTAGTGGTGAAGGTGGGCATAGTGTCTGTGGAACCTCCCGCCAATTCTTGAAATAATTTGTATAAGGTAGAAACTGTACGGTCCAGGGGACAGCCGTCTGTGCACCACTTCTCAAATTGGGTTAGTGGTCGAAAGACATTAGATCTGGGTAGAGACCGGACGTAGTGTTTCAATCTGGCCATGTGAAACCAGGCGTCTGGGGGTGGGACCGAGCCAGGAAACAAGCACCCAATGTCACTGACCGTATCGTCTTTGATGAAGCAAGCTAAGGTCGGATGGGAGGATCTGTCTAGGTGTAGAAACCCCCGCTCGTTTTGACTCATTCTAAACTGAGGATTACCGAAAATTGGTGTCATGGGTCCTGGAATCGACGTTAGTCGTAAAGTCTTGTTGTATCTTTGAATAAATAGTTTCAGTTGTTTAGTAATGAAACCACCTGATATCCCTGGTAACAGCCCTCCAGACCAGATCTCTGATAGAGGGTGAGAGGTAGACAAACATCTCTCGCTATGGGTCCATTTTTTGGGTTTTTCCAATTGAAACAGGTCTATGATGCATTTACCCATGGAGGCAAGATGGTACAACTGAAAATCTGGGAGACCCACCCCTCCTCTCTCAACTCTTCGGGTCAAAAGACGGTACGCTAGCCTGGCTCGTTTATGGGACCATATAAATTTGATGACCATGGTCTTCAGCCTAGAGAAGAAAGAGGCGGGAAGAAGGTATGGGATAGTCTGGAAATAATACAATAATCTAGGAAGAAGGTCCATCCGGACTGCATTGACCCGCCCCATCCAAGATAATGAGAATTGATGCCATTTGCTAAGATCTGTCTCTACTTGTTTTAGTAGAGGCTGATAGTTCAGGGAGAACAGGGTAGCCGGATCATTTGTCAGGTGGATGCCGAGGTATTTAAGGGCGTCTTGCTTCCACTTGAACCCATAATCAGACTTTAACAGACGAACCACCACCTCTGGGAGGGATACGTTCAGCATGTCTGATTTTGACATATTGATTTTAAAGTTGCTCAACTGCCCATACCTACGAATTTCGGCAAGACAGTTCGGAAGGCTGATCAATGGGTTGGACAAATATAGAAGCAAGTCGTCCGCAAATAGGGCTAATTTATGTTCCCCCCCATTCATTGGGACCCCACTTATGGAAGTATTGCCCCTAAGAGAGGAGGCCAGGGATTCCATACACAGGACATAAACCAGAGGGGAGAGCGGACAACCCTGTCTTGTGCCATTGGATATGTTGAACGGCACAGAGAGGGATCCGTTAATGCTAATACGTGCAGTAGGACCCGCGTACAGCGCCCTGATAAATCTCAACGCACTGCCCGACAGGCCCAGATGACGTAGGGTCTCAAATAAAAACATCCAGTGCATCCTGTCGAACGCTTTTTCTGCGTCTAGGGACAGGATGCATACTGGGATTCCCCTCCTTCTGGCCCCGTCGATAAGCGAGACCGAGCGTATCGTGTTGTCCCTGGCCTCCCGACCTGGGACAAATCCAACCTGGTCCATGTTAATGACTTCCGGCAAGCCCTCCTTCAACCTGTTGGCTATGATCTTTGCATAAACTTTAATATCTAAGTTGATCAATGAGATAGGGCGATAGTTGCTGCAGACCGAGGGATCCTTCCCTGGTTTGGGCAGCATCACAATATGGGCCATAAGAGCTTGTTTAGGGAATGCCGAGCCTCCGGCTATCGAGTTGCATACCTCAAGGAATAAAGGACCCAGTCCATCTGAAAACATTTTAAAAAAGGCAGCGGTATATCCATCTGGCCCCGGGGCCTTGCCAGCCTTTAAACCAGCAAAGCCTTCTGTAATTTCTTCTAACGTGAAGGCCTCTGACAAGGCTTCAATAGTGGACTGTGGAAGGGGTGGAATCCCACTACGTTTTAAATAGTCCTGTATTTTCTGTTTTAACTGGGAATGTTCCAAGTCCCGGAAGTGCCCCCCCAGATTATATAGGGAGTTATAATAGTCCCGAAAGACTGTCAGTATGTCGCTTGTTTTATGGCACTTGGAGCCGTTAGATGTCTGAATAAATGGTATAGTGTTGTGGAGTGCTCTAGGATGGAGTTGTCTATCTAGTAATTTGCCGCTTTTATTCCCTAGATGGTAAAAACGTGCGCGTATCCTATCTCTAAAGCTGCGATCCTTCTGGTCTAGTATCTTAAGTAGTTGGTGCCGCTTCTCGGATGACATGCTCCCTTTTTTCACGCTCTTCGGCGCAGTGATGGTGGCGTAGTTCAACAGTCACACAATACAGTTCAAATCACGGCACAGAGTACCTGGTAACACCGGGCATGAGATCCTGTTCATGACGCCAGAAATTATGTCGAGCCCCAAGCCCTGGGGATACTCGGGTATCAGACTCAAAGGAGTTCAAGGGGATGTCACGGGTGGCGGCCCCTGAGCCTGTGGCCTGGGTGACACTTCAAAGAGGGGTTATGTACAAGGGTAAAGAGTTATTGTCTCGTGACGCCACCTGTAGTACCTGGTGATAGGTCACCACCGCCGCCAGAGTCCTCCAGAGGGCGATGGTATTGCGGCAAGGAAGGCAAAGCCCCCTACAGGTGGAGCTGGGCCTCCAGGGCAGCGTAGAGTAAGGGGACAGCTTGGAGTGGGACTTGAGACCAGGGTAAGAAGCAGTGGGTCAGTCTATATGGAGGCTGCGGACGGAGAGGAATAACGCACACAAGCTGAAGAAAGTCTCTTTTACCTTTTTACTGGTGGTATTCACAGCTAAAGATGTCCAGAGCACTGTCGGGTGACCAGGTGCACAGTGAGTCTCCACAGCAAGTGGGTATAAGGCCTCCTCAGATTCCTTGCTGTCACTGAAGCCCTGTCTGTATGCAACACGACTGACCTCTTCACTTTCTCTGGTCCTCTCTCTCTCCTCCTGCACGGTCCACGGGTTACCCTCTCTGACCACTGAGGTGGTATTCCACACTACGGTGTCTGGCTCCCTTTTGCTGGGTACGCAGGGGGACTGGGTGACTAAAGTCTCCACAGTGTGCCGGGGTTCTCTGCAGTCCTAGAATGATCCTGCAGGTGCGGATCCCCAAAGTCCGGTAAGTCTTGGGCAAACTTCCTCTAGTTTCTCTGCTCCCTTGGTTAAGCTCTATGCCTTCTTTCCCCACTCCTAGGCTTGGCTGAACGCAGAAGGGCCACTCCGAGTCACTAGTTCGGGCCTAACCGCGCCACCGAGCACCAGGACATCTTCGCAGCTCTCCTAGCATCAGCACACTCTCACTAACTCCTCCTCCAGCAGCAGTATTTATAGGGGATCTCCCCTAAAGTCAATGAGTCTAGCTCCCCCTACTGTACCGGGGTGGAAAGTGTTGCATGTAGTAGGTACCTGCTGTGGAAACCCAGCTGTGCAGTAGGGAAGGCTGTGGCTACCTGCATGAGCAGGGCGCCACACTTCCACCCCAGACCTGGAGGGGGAGTTCCACTGGCTGCCTTAAGCCAGTTCCCCTATAGAAGATCCAGGCCTGAGGGGAGGAGTCAGTGGTTAGTTCCAGTCAGAGAAGAGAGCCGTTGTAAGGAGCTGGTTGCTGGGACCAAGCAGGCCCAGAACCAGGGGACACTGACCCAGCTGTGCTGAGCCCTAGGGAGAGGGACGGAGGCCAGTGGGAGAAGCAAGAAGAAGGGAACAGACTTGTGAACCCTTCAGTTACCCAGACACCGTAGTTCGCAACTGCTGATAAGATATAGTAGCAGGAATAGTCCGGACAGATCAGGAGGATCCAGTCCCCCTGAAGTAACAAGTAGAAAAATCCAAACTTGACCAAGTAAAGGACCAGGGACCTACCCGAGGATAGGAATCCCACAGAGAGGTCCTCATTGTCAGTTGTGGAGCAGCACCCTGAGAGGGAGAAGTAGCGGCAGGTTCAGCTACAGGCAGAGCTTACCCCAAAAAGACGCACACACTAACAGAGGAGAACTCACAACTCTCCAAGGTGAATGCCCCAAGCTGCACCGAAACCTGGTTACCCTCCTGGATCATGCCTGTTACCGGACAACAGTAAAAAGGTACTGAAACCAAAGACTATTGTGTGTGTGCGCCTGCTTCCCCGCCGCCATCTGCAGAGTTCACTGCAGGACCGCTACTACTACTCCCCTCATCCGCCCTGCTGCCCTGAAGTAAAGCTCCACCTGTGGGGAGCTGTACTACCCAATGTTGCCTTCCATCACCTCAGCGGCCGGCTCAGCGCTGGTAACCTATTACCAGGTACCACAGGTGGCATCACGATACCATTCCCTCCCCCATCATCATCAACCCCATCCTCTACCACTGAGGGTCCGGGGCACAGAACCGGAAACCGACCAGCCGTGATTCCTCCATCGAAGCAACCGCCTATCCCGGTATCCGAGTACCCCCTACCCTGTCGACCGCCTCACATATATTGCTTTGTTTTCCCTGTTTAATTATTTGTAGGCTAAAACAGAATAGCCACCTCTAGTTTAACTTGTTGGCACTTAAGGCATCCATGAGCATTTTAATTTACCCTCTTTTGCCAACGTAGATGCAGCAACGTCTTAGAAAATTTGTATGGGTATCTACAAAGCTCAGTAGAGGGGTCAGATGGTTTGAACTTGGGTCTAATCGCAAATGAATTCTCTTTATTATAATTTTTTCAGCTCTTTCCTGCCCTAATATGGAGGTTAAAATTTAATTGGGGACTTTTTTCTATTGATTCTGGAGAAAATAATTCTGGGATTCCCATAAGTTGATGTACTTGCACTTGCTTCTTTTTTCATGATCTTCTAGTGTTAGGATGGAAGCGTAAAGCTGCTGCTGATGGAAGATCGTCTGTTCTCTCAAGGTGCTAGAATATTCTATAAGGGCCTGTGGCGCCCCACCGGGTGACCTGCCACCAGAGGTACTGCACTCCTATGGTTAGGGAGTGTAGTGCCCCTGTTCTCCAGGTGTTGGGATGGTGCAGTTGAGCCCACAACAAAAACACACACACAGTAACAGGCCCCTGGGACGGTGGGTGGGCCCTGAGGGAGGACCCAGGACACAAAAGGGGGGCAGGACAGTAGAGCAAGGAGTCGTCGGTAGAAGGAGACCGGAGGAGTAACATCAACTGACAAGGAATGGTAGTCAGGAGTGTAGAGGCAGTGTGGTACCGACTCCCGTGGGTTGGAGCAATGCCACCAGCTCACCCATGGGAGGGAAAGACTGACCGGCAGAGGAACAGAAGAGCCCTCGGGGTGCGGAAGAGAAAGCAAGCCCGTATGCCCGAATTTGACGAGACAGAGGGGTTGGTGGAGACATGGACCCGGCCTAGCAGATGGTGCGGATCCTTCACGCCCAAGCCGCAAACCCGGAGGCCTCAGACCTTTAACAGGAGCTGTGGCCGAACAACCGACACATCTTGTGGAAGATGGCCGAACTGCAGAGCAGTGCCCAGGAGAGTGACCTAATGGCGCCCATGACACACATAAGCACTTGTGGCCATCAGTACTTGAGCTCTGTGCTGCAAAGAGCGTTGAGAGCTTAGGGGGCAGAGCGACAACCCGCTCGCCTCAGAAAAGAACTACTCCTTATAGCGCTAAGAGAGACAGACCACCAGAGACTGAGACACCTAGATAGGACAGAAAGGGCACCAACCGTGGCTTGATGCACTAACCCGACTCTGGAGAAAGAACGAACCAGAGACTGGCAGGAGCGTACCCGGCGGTCATATTTAACACCTAAGTAAAAGTAACGGAACTGCAGCTGTGGTGTGAGAGACTTTTATATGCGGCGACCATCGGCCACAAATTGCTGCCTGTAACGCCGAAGGTACTATTAACTGAGTGACCAACTGCCAAGGTATGAGCCGAGGTAAACCACTCCACTGCCCTGGGGACTACGCTCTGCCTGCGGGGAGCGATGCCATCCAAGCTGCCGGTCACCATTCCTAGAGGTTCTGAAGCAGCGGCGCCCGCCCTGGCCACACACCACAGGTGGCATCACAAATACCACTTTTATCCTTTGAGACTTTCCCTAACATCTTCCCGTTTATTAAAATGACACCGCCAGGGTCACGGGACCAGGTCTCGGCCCCCATCTGTCCCCGTGAATAGAACCGAAGAGAGGTGAAGCAGAACAACGAGTAACCACCCTTTTCCCAAGTCTTCCCTGGCCCTGAAGTGGGCGTGTCAGGCCGACTGGGGTATTTCCAGGGATTCATTTCAATAACTTGTTTTAGATCCTCTCTAGGGCCAGAAAGTTTCTGCAGTAAGGTCTTCTTAGCTTGAGCAAGATATTTTTTTTAAAAAGGAAGTGGAAATAGGTGCAAAATCTGTGGAGATTGAATTGCAGTCTGAGTTGTCGTTCATGGGGTCTGATTTTTCCATCTGTGCAGTGATAAGGGAGTAAGAAGGTGGTTTCTTGGAAGGAGCCTGTGGGGTAGAGTTTTTATCTTAGAAATTTGTATAATTTGCCTTGTTTGCGTGGAGCGAGATTTTCAGTAAGATTTTTTTGTATGCTCCTTATTAGATATTACCATGTTTGAATGTGAATGTACACCATAAAATAGTATTTATACATACATTCCTTTAAATGCTATTGTGGTACCCCAGGGTCCTATTGCCACAGTGTCATTATCTCCCTGGGTGATGGTGTCACGCTCGCTTGAGAGAAGGGCATTCACACTAGGCAAGTAACCGCACACAACACCTTCTGCCTCCAGGCCAGAAGGGGGAGACCTAAACCCGAGTTCAGGGTGAGCTCCCCTATAAATTATGGTCTGGGGCGGAGTTATTTCAGTTCCCGAGAGGACTTTGAAGAGCACCTTGAGGATCAAGCAGTGCTAAGCTCATCCTAGGTACAGCAGTTCCGTTCCTAGGAGGACTGAGGAAGGCATCCTGGTGGACTGGTAGCTGCCTTAAGCTCGTCCCAGATCGCTAACTCAGCGGGAGACTTAAAGCAAGGGTCTGAGGAAGTGGAGAGAGAAAAGCCTGGGGAGCAGAGCAACCCCGTGCTCACCCAGAGGAACCGCGCAGAGAACAGACACCGGAGTCCGAGGCTATGCAGGGCCTAAAGTCCTGGCAGTCAATACTGGAAGGTGGGGGATTTCAAGTACCCCAGCTACCCTGTGCCCGGAGGCAAAGCAGCATAGAGAGTTCATGGAGCTGTCACCTGAGACGAGGACTGATAAAGGACTCGAGATACCTGCCATACCGGAACCTTGCAGGAGAGAGAGGGCCAGTAGCTTAGCTAAAGGGGCAGCAGTAGCCTACACTAACGCAGTAAGGAGGCCTCAGAACTTGCCGGGTAAGGAGAACCCCGAGTTGCTCTCAGGCAAGACTCAGCTAACAACAACCCGGACTACAGATGCACCAGTAAAGGACTGAGAAGCTACAAAACCGTGAGTCTGTCTGTTGCTTTGCGCCCGCCATCCTGCACCCTACACCTTTACTACATTCACTGACCTGGGGATTCACTCCGCCTGTGGGGAGCCGCTCCATCTCAGCTGCCTGTCCATCATCCCTGGAGGTTCTGCAGCAGTGGTGGCCATCTATAGCCACACACCACGAACCAAGTCAGAAATGTCCCCTTTTCAACTTAACCCAGGATCACAGAAGCCGGCCCCTGTGACTCCACAGAACAGCTTAATAGCCCGGTTCCGAGTACCCCACAGCCCTGGGGGGTGCATCACTATGGAATTAATAGCGCTATATTAATGAATAAGTATTATCATCATTATTATTATTGGTGGGCAGAAATGAGTAGATAGTGGATTACAGACTTGCTGTATTTTCAGATGGCCAGGAGATGGCAGTGGTGTATCAGTTTAGGGGAGATCCTGATCAATATTTTACAGCGTTTAAAATAGTTGTAGCAGAAAAAGTTCAAAAGACTGTTGTGTTACCAAGGTTGAGTTAGTATATAAACATATTAAGCTTTTAGGCCACGTGCACACGCTGAGTATTTGATGAGTTTTTTGCCTCAGGATTTGTAAACAAAACCAGGAGTGGAGCAATCAGAGGAAAAGTCTAATAGAAACACCTGCACCACTTCTGTATTTATCACCCACTCCTGGTGTTGGCTACAAATCCTGAGGTAAAAAACTCATCAAATATTGAACGTGTGCACGTGGCCTTATGGGGAGACTTTGCTGATGTTTTGGATGTTGGGGAGGGGGCAGTAGTGATAAAGTTCATTGTTGAGTTGTTTTCTACATTGTCATGCCACCACAGGAAGAGCTGACTAGTGGACCCACTAAACCACGGAGAATACCGTGGAGGTTGATATGAGTTGGGCCGGCAGGGAAGGGGTTACTCAGATACCTCCGGATCGTCCATTCTACTACCTCCATCACCTAGGCCTGCAAATCGTCGATGGGTACACTCCAGAGGGCTGCATATGTTGTGATCATCACTTGCTTATTTGTGGTTTATCATGTGTAGACGCATATAAGAATATCATATGTGGATCCCACTTTTATCTTTGCTTCTGATAGGGGTGGGCTTTTTGGAAGGGGGGTAGTTGTTGGGGGATAAGGTGCTTTGTACACTTGTTATTGTGTGTACTGTTGATTGTGTTATTGTTACATAAGACAATTTTTGAATAAAAATTATCTGATTTAAAAAAGAATTGTTCGCCAATTTCAAATTCGACCTGTTTTGGGCGATGTTCGAGTCATTCGACAAATTCGAGCAATTTGCTAAAAATCCGGTAATTTGAATCTATGTTCAATAACGCTTGGTTGACCAAAAACGTTACTGGCTTTTCACAGTAATGCTTTTGTTCAATCTTATGATGATTTTCAGGGTCTAGGAATGAATAGTGGGTTGGAGGGGGGCTGTGGAGACGTTTATGCTAAAATAATGCAGATCTCCATTTTTTTTCTTTGTCGCTTACTGTGGGTGGTCCGGTCTGTCAGCCTACCAGCATGCATAGAGGAAAGTGCACTTTTTTCACACAAGCGTTTGTGTCATTGGCTGGGCATGTCACATTCCCTTGCCATATAAAATACGTCCATTTTACCCTGCTCGCCATTTTCTTAGTGTTGCAGCTCAGTGTCAGACTGCTCCGCTGCTTGTGCTGCTGTGTGAAATACAGACCAATCTAGTTAGATAGATAGAGATTCAATTGCAAGTTAGATAGAGAGACAGATGATAGGTTTAGGGACTACTTGAAGAACAGCCCTTTTGAGGGCTTAAAAAGCATTTTTTTGCCAGGCAGGTCTCTACAGAGAAAGCTAGTTAGATAGTGATTCAATTGCAAGTCAGATAGATAGTTAATAGGTTTAGGGACTACTTTCAAGAACAGCCCTTTTCAGGGATTAAAGGGAAGGTGCCACCAATTTTTTACTTTTTTTTCTTTTTGTGAAAATAACATTTAAATATAGTTTTTGCCAGGCAAGTCTGTTCCAGTGCTGCGCAAGCATTTTTTACAGCACCTGGCCAAATCTAGCCCAGTAAATCATTTTTGGCTAGTAGCATTGTATGCCAGGCATTGGTGTAGCACTGTTGTGAAGAAAGCTGCACAGCCTGTTAGTAATAGCCATTTTTTACCGCATCTAGCTAAGCAAATCCATTTTGGCTAGTAGCAGTGTATGCCAGACATTGGTGTAGCACTGCTGTGAAGAAAGCTGCACAGCCTGTCAGCAATAGCCATTTTTTTACTGCATCTATCCAAGCAAATCCATTTTAGCTAGTATCAGTGTATGCCAGGCATTGGTGTAGCACTGTTGTGAAGAAAGCTACACCACCTGTCAGTAATAGCCATTTTTTACTGCATCTAGCCAAGCAAATCCATTTTGGCTAGGTACAGGTACTTCATTGTTCTTTTGCAAAGTACCGCCAGTGAAGAAACCACTTTTGTATTGCATCTGCCCAAAACCACTTGCCAAAAGTATATAGGCTACTTGCACAGTTTTACTAGGTACTAGTACTTTATTGTTTTGAAAAGTACCGCCGCACAGCGCAGAAAACACTTTTGTATTGCATGTGACCAAAACCACTTACCAAAACTATATAGGCTACTTTCACAGTTTTAATAGGTACCAGTACTTCATTGTTCTTTTGCAAAGTGCCGCCAAACAGTGTACAAAACACTTTTGTCTTGCATGTGACCAAAACCACTTGAAAAACTATATAGGTTATTTGCACAGTTTTACTAGGTACACTTCATTGTTCTTTTGCAAAGTATTGCCAAACAGTGTAGAAAACACTTTTGTATTGCATCTGCCAAAACCACTTACCAAAAGTATATAGGCTACTTGCACAGGTTTACTAGGTACTAGTACTTCATTGTTCTTTTGAAAAGTACCGCCAAACAGTGTAGAAAACACTTTTGTCTTGAATGTGACCAAAACCACTTACCAAAACTATATAGGCTACTTGCACAGTTTTAATAGGTACTAGTACTTCATTGTTCTTTTGAAAAGTACCGCCAAACAGTGTAGAAAACACTTTTGTCTTGAATGTGACCAAAACCACTTACCAAAACTATATAGGCTACTTGCACAGTTTTAATAGGTACTAGTACTTCATTGTTCTTTTGAAAAGTACCGCCAAACAGTGTAGAAAACACTTTTGTATTGCATCTGTCAAAACCTACTTACCAAAACCGATTAAGGCTAGTACCACTGTTTGGCCACTCAGCTCTGCTAGTTTAGCATTCATTGTTTTTTGTGCCAACAACTACAGAGTTGCCAGTCCAAAATGAGTGGAAAAAGTCTGGTGATGGTGGAAAGGGGAATAGGAGTGTTGGAAAGGGTAAAAGTCTTTGTGTCCGTGGGGTAGCTGCAAAAGTAACAGAAACATCTTCTGAACAAATACCATCTTCAAGCCAAACTAAAATGTCTACTTCTTTTCATGGACGATCTGATATCATCCCTTTCTTACGCAGCAGAGCATCGCTAAAACTTGTAGATGAGGCCCAAAAAGAGCAGGTGCTTGAATGGATATCAAGCGCTCCATCAAGTGCACTCTCCTCTACCTCAACATCAACATCATAAACACTCCAGTCCTCAGAAGTATCACACCAATCGTACTTGCTTCCTCACGGCGCATAAGTCTCCAGCTGCCCTACTAATTATGGGTTAACACAGATCGCTGACTTTGCAGAGCTGTTCACTCATACTATAGCCTGGGAATGAGAGGTCTGCTCCAAAGCTTCATTGAGTCAAGACGAGGAAATGATCTGCACCGATGCCCAAAATCTTTGTGAGTCAGATCCAGGCCCAGATGAAGAAGGGTCCAAGTATAATGTAGATCCTCATTCCCAAACTGTAATCCCTGTTGGTGGAGACAATTAGGCAGATGAAGATGAGACTCAGATACCTGATTGGACTGACAACTTGACTTTGCGCTCAGGGCAGGAAGAGGTTGGCTCTGAGGACGACGAGTGTGAGAACACATGATGATGAGGTTGGAGATCCCACTTACTCTCAACCCACAGGCAGGCAGTTGATGAGCTCATCAGAGGAGGTGGAGGAGGGTGCAAGAGACAAGGTTAGGTTGCGGCTTCCTGGACAAAGACGGAGTCCTGGAAGCATGTCAACAACTGAGTCCTCAGCCACATCTGCCCATCAAGTGCATTTGTGGCTTCGTCATCCTCTGTGACTGTGGAGACAGCTGTCAGACAGGCTTTCGGCCACATAACTTCCTCCTCTTTACCCGCAACAGCCAGTGTGATTAATAGGTCGTCAGCTGTTTTGGAAGTTGAAACACCTGGTGGTGGTGAGCGCTGTTAGACATCGAGAGCACCCTCACAGACCAGCAATTTGTCTGGGACCCCCTACTCAAGCTTGTCTCAGCACAGGAGCCAGACCTCTGTCCCTCAGATGTGGACAAGTAAAAGACCATTTCCTCCTACTCATGCCAAAGCTAAGAGGTTGAATTTCACCATCTGCAAGTTGTTGGCTACGTAAATGCTGCCTTTCCGGCTGGTGGATACAGAGGATTTTCGACACCTTATGGCCGTCGCAGTGCCTCTCCACTATTTCTCGAAGAAAGCTGTGCCTGCATTACACCAGCATGTTGCACACAACATCGCGGCTTCCTTGAGAAACTCTGTGTGTGACAGGGTGCATTTCACCACAGACACTAGGACGAATAAGCATGGACAGGGACATTACATGTCGCTGATTAGGCACTGGGTGACTATGGTGACAGCAGGAGAAGGGGCTGCTGTACAGATCTTGCAGTCCCCACGGGTTGTGTGTCACACCTTTGTATCTTGAAGTTTCTCCACTGCTTCTGCCTCCTCCACCTCTTCTAGGTCCTCCACCCAAAGCCTGTCTGGTAATGTGACCCATGTTGAAACTGCGCAGAAGGAATCCAGCGCACCTCCTTATTATGCTGGCGGCAGGGCTCAAAGCCATCAGGCAGTGTTAAATTTTAAAATGTCTGGGAAATGTGAGTCACACAGCTGAGGAGTTGTGGTCAGCTCTGGAGACAGAGTTTGATCAATGGTTATCTCCACTGAACCTGCAGCCAGGGAAGGCCGTATGCGACAATGCTGCAAACCTGGGCGCAGCCCTTCGCCGGGGCGGGGTGACACGTGCCTTGTATGGCTCACGTCTTGAACCTGGTCGTCCAGCAATTTCTAGCCCACTATCCTGACCTAGATGCGCTTCTGCAGAGGGCACAGTCGCTGTGTGCTCACTTCTGCCATTTACATTCCGCAGCTCAACGACTTGCATTGCTACAGAAGTTGTTCGGCCTGCCAGTTCACCGACTGAAATGTGATGTGCCGACATGATGGAATTCCACTCTGCACATGTTGCAGCGACTGTGGCAGCAGTGACGAGCCCTGGTGCAGTATGTTATAACGTATAGCTTGGGCCAACGCGATTCAGAGGTGGGAGCACACTTTAACCGGTAATCGGAGTCAGGTGGTGGGCCAAGAGGAAGGGAAGTACAGGAGGAGGTGTATGTGGAAGGGATAACAAGATCTCAAAGGTCTAGACGGTCAGCAGCACCAAGGCGGCTTGCATGGGAGGGTGGGCAAGAGGGATCAACGAGGGCGCATGGTAGCACCCAAACTGTGGATGAAGGTGCAGGAACTGAGGAAGAAATGGAGGCCGAAGAGGCGATGGGCATGGAAGACTCTGCAGATGAGGGAGATCTTGATCACATTTCTGTTGTGTGAGGTTGGGGGGAGAGGGCAGATGAAGGAAGCGTGAATGTTACCACGCTGCAACCAACACGAAAAGGACTTGGTCCTCCTGGATGCGCAAGACACACGAGCGCCTTCTAGCTGCACTACCTGCAAAATGATCCTCGGATTGTTAGAGTTCGAAGTAATGGCGAATACTGGGTTGCCACGCTGTTAGATCCCTGGTACAAGAGTAAATTTGGATAATTGATTCCTGCCCTGGAAAGGGACGCACAAATGCAGGAGCATCAACAGAAACTTTTACACAATCTTAGATCTGCTTTTCCCCAAAACACCAGTGGAGCACATAGTGAATATCGCAGTTCTAACTTTCCAACCCTGGGAACGTCGAGTCGTCATCACTCAAACGTTAACAGTAACAGTCTATCTGGTAACCAGCAATTTTGGGGAATCGTTTCACCAATTTTTTTAGACCCTCCTCTGCAACATGAGAAGAAAGAACAAGTCTGACACATAGTGAACATCTAGAGAGGATGGTACAGGAGTATCTACAGCTGAATATCGATGCCATGACTGGGCAACTGGACCCTTGTTCATTTTGGGCTTCAAAACTGGGAAAATGGCCTGAGCTTGGCAATCATGCCTTGGAGGTTTTGTCGTGCCCTGCAGCCAGCGTTCTCTCTGAACGTGTCTTCAACGCTGCTGGTAGTGTACTGATGGATAAGCGCACGCGTCTGTCCAGTGACAGTGTAGACAGACTAACGTTTATCAAAATAAACAAGTCATGGATGCACAAGGACTTTACCACCTCTGTGTCAGCCTGGGGAGACTGAACGGTTGTGTACTTTACAATGTGCTGCATTAACCTCCACATTTCAATATATCAACTCTGGGGCAATTGATTCCACTTAAATGGTGGCTGTGCCTAATTAAAAAAAAAAAAAAAATGGAGACTGTTGGGGTTTCCTTGCTGTTTGTTGCTTGACTTAAGTAGGGCTCTCTGAGCTCAATACCTATCCTTGACACTCCTGCCCCTGTTTCTGAATATTGAACCTTTTTGGCCATCGAACCAGAGATTACCAAATTTGCTGGATTCACATCCACCATTTTTGGGTGATTAAAAGCATTGTTTGGTCAATCTCCCCTGTCCAGTAGGCCTAATCAGGTCACTGACCTACCTCACTAGTTCTTCCTGTAATATGCCACGACACAGGTAGTGGCCCCACCTGTGTGTAGCGGGGCATATCATTTATGGCAACGCTTGCATGAGCTTTGACTTTATGTGGCCTACTAGGCCCAAACAGGTCTCTGACCTACCTCTCCATTATTTCCTGTTGTATTCCACAAGACTTATGGTGGTCCCACCGGTGTGTGGTGGCAGTGCATATCATTGAAGGGAAAGCTTGCATGCGCTTTGACTTTATGTGGCCTACTAGGCCCAAACAGGTCTCTGACCTACCTCTCCATTATTTCCTGTAGTATTCCACAAACCTAATGGTGGTCCCACCTGTGTGTGGCGGTGCATATCATTGAAGGGAACGCTTGCATGAGCTTTGACTTTTTTTTTTTCAGAATACATTTTATTAATGGTTCAGTATAATACAGTACAGTCTAGATGAATAAAATCACCTAGGTTTAAAACCAATAAACCAGTTATAATTTAAAGGGAACCTGTCACCTGGAATTAAGGCCCTACACTATCACTACCTGTCCTTATACCTTCCTAGCTGCTCCCTATCTATCCCTATCTGTGCTAAAATCGCGCTATAAAAGATTAGAAAAATTAATTCTAACTTACATAAGTTCGTGAGGAAGGGGACTGAAAAGGCGGTGCCAGGCTCGATGTAGCACTCCTCCATGCGGCTGTGCACGCCCCGCTGGGCAGCATTATTGGTTCTTCCTCTCTGCCCTTCTATTTGGAATCTCCAGCCCTCTGTAAGCTTGTCATGCACCGGGCGCTAAGTCACTTCCGGCCCGGTGCATTATGGGGCCGATCACGTGATCAGCCTCAGTGCATTATGGGGCCGATCACATGATCAGCTTGCGCAGAGTCGGGCTGACCCCTTCTCAGGGGAAAAACGTCCGATAGGAAACCCGGCAAGCTAATTCTAGCTCTAGGGTTGGAGTACAGCTGTCGCAAAAATATTCTTGCTGGTCCCATCCCGCCCACTCCATCCAGTACCAGATTCAGCCACCGGACGTTATCAAACGCCTTTTCTGCATCTAAGGTGACCATGGCTGGACCCAGTCCGTCCTCTCCCCCCTTCGCCCCCACCATATCCACCGCCAAAAGAGCTTTCCTGATGTTGTTTACTGCTGATCGGCCTTTTACAAAGCCTGCTTGTTGTCCACCGATCAGTTTTGGCAGTATCACTGCCAGGCGGTTGACTAGAATTTTAGAGGCTATCTTTAGATCAATATTAATTAAAGAGATGGGGCGGTAGTTTGCCGGTTGGTCTAAATTTTTTTCTCCTTTTGGGATTAATTTTATATGGGCTAAATTCATTTTTTCAGACAACTGCTCTCCCTCCAGTATTTTATTGTAAACATCCGTGAGGCAAGGTACCACCCGCTCTCCCAAACTTTGACTTTTTGTGGCCTACTAGGCCCAAACAGGTCACTGACCTACCTCTCCATTATTTCATGTTGTATTCCACAAAACTAATGGTGGTCCCACCTGTGTGTGGTGGGGCATATCATTAATAGGAATGCTTGCATGAGCTTTGACTTTATGTGGTCCTCTAGGCCCAAACAGGTCTCTGACCTACCTCTCCATTATTTCCTGTTGTATTCTACAAAACTAAGGGTGGTCCCACCTGTGTGTGGAGGTGCACATCATTGATGGGAACGCTTGCATGCGCTTTGAGTTTATGTGGCCTACTAAGCCAAATTTCCTGAAATACTACACAAACGTAGACTTGTCCCACCTATGTGTGGCAGGGCATAACATTGCTGAGTGCGATTGCATGAGCTTTGAGTTTATCCGGCCTACTAGGTCTAAACAGGTCACTGACTTATCTGACTAGTTTTTCCTGTAATACTCAAAGCATATAGTTGCTGAGCAATGTTTAACCTTAAAATGATAGGCCAGGTTGTGTTCCAGACCCTGTGCTATGCATGCAGGCTTGGCCATTCAACAATTTTTGGTCTGGGACAATTGATGCCATTTTGCTGTTGTGTGACCCTTTGGGAAGAGTGAGGACTCTTGTTGGGGTCCCCTTGCTGTGTTTTAAGGTACCGTTACACACAGATTTATATGTGGCAGACATTGCTTGCAACTCACTGGTTGCAGTGAAATCATGGACACATTGTTCCATTTGTACACAGCAACAAAACGGAACAATGTGTCATGATTTCACTGCAACCAGTGAGTTGCAAGCAATGTCTCCAGAGATATCTCTGTGTGTAACGGTACCTTTAGATAATTTGAGAAGGATGTGACATGCCCATACCTGTGTCTCATCTCCTTTTACTCCTCCACCTCTTTCTACTTAATGTAGAAAAGTAATGCCACTTTTCCCCTGACTATTTGTATTGTGGTTGGATTGTTGTCACTTTTCCTGGTGTTTGTTGTCTATTCTGAGTAGTTTGGCAGCTTTTGGACACCTTTGAACGTGTTTTCTATGTGTTTCCTATAGCCTGCCATTGATTTCAATGGGGTTCACGGTGTTCCACGAACATTCGACAAACAAATCATCAATTCGATGAATCGAATCAAATTTGAACATTGAGGTGGTGGCTCATCACTACTGTCTGGCTATGGCATGAAGATCAAGCCATCCAAGTGTCACCTTTTGAAACCCAAGGTACAGTACCTCGGCCATGTTTGTAAGCTTAGAAGGTGTAGCACCAGACCACAAGAAGGTCACTGTGATAAGGGACTGGCCAAGACCCACCAGCGTGAAGGAGGTGAGGCAGTTCCTAGGCCTGGTAGGCTATTACAGAAGATTTATTAAAGGGTTTATGAAGCTGGCAGCTCCCCTACAAGATCTGCTGGTAGGACAGTCCAAGAATCAAAAGTCCGGAGCCCTACCCTTCAAATGGAGTGACAAAATGGAAGAATCCTTCAAGAAGTTGAAATGGGCCCTGACAGGAGATGAAATCCTGGCTTACCCTGATTAGCCGTTCATTATGTACACAGACGCCAGCAACGTGGGATTAGGAGCGGTACTGTCCCAAGTACAAGAAGGTAAACAGAGGGTTATAGCCTTTGCCAGCAGGAAGCTCCATCCTACGGAAAGAAACCTCGAGAATTATAGTTCATTCAAACTGGAACTATTGGCGGTAGTCTGGGCTGTTACAGATCGCTTCAAACATTACCTGGCTGCAGCAAGATTTACCATCTTTACTGATAACAATCCACTCACCCACCTGGACTCAGCAAAACTAGGTGCACTGGAGCAGCAATGGCTTTCTAACTACAATTTCACTATCAAGTATAGGGCAGGACGCAAGAATGGTAATGCAGATGCCTTATCCCGGATGCCGCACCTGCAGGACGTCGAAGAGGGACTGGAGGAGCTGGAAGAAATAGAGTTACTGGCCTCTCACTGCCCTAAGGCGACACAATACAGGACAGGTGTGCACCACAGACCTCAGAAAGCCACCTTAAACCCATTACCATACCATGGATGGGCTGAAACACAGAACAATGATCCGGCTGTGAAGTTAGTCAAAGAGCTACTGATGCAGGAGGGAGCATACCCTGGTCCAGATGCCCCATCTGAAGCTCAACAGCTATGGAGAGAAAAGAGTAAACTGTTCCTATATGAGGGTAAACTGTGCAGAAGACATACAAACCAAGAACCCATGAGCTGGTCTAGCAGACCATCGTGCCAAAAAGAGATGTCAAAATGGTTTTGGAAGCCTACCATGACGGCGCAGGGCATTTTGGATGGAAGAAATTGGAAGTTCTACTGTGAGAAAGATTCTATTGGGTTGGCAAGAGAAGATCTATTGAGGATTGGTGTAGAAACTGAGGCCCCTGCAACCTTAGAAGAAAAGATCAAGAAAGTCAGAGAGCTCCACTCCAATCCATAGTCACCAAACAACCACTTGAATTGGTAGTCCTAGACCACGTCAAGTTAACACCAAGCAGATCCGGCTATGTTTATGCCTTGACCATAGTGGACCACTATGCCCGTTTCCTAGTGGTAGTGCTCGTGAAGGATCTTACAGCCAGAAGAGCAGCTAACCAGATAATAAAAACAGCTGTACTAAAGAGCGCTAGGGCAGTGGATATTAATTTTCATACACACCTTTATTAAACTTCTGCACTCTCCTATGCGTTGTGCTTCGATAGACCAGTTATCTTTCTCAAGCAGTTGCTTGGTGTTTCAAGAATTCTGTAACATGTATGGATGCAAGAAGATCCGTACAGCACCTTATCATCTTCAAACAAATGGTCTATGTGAAAAGATGAACCACATAGTGATTGACCTACCGGTAGCGGAAAGGAACTTATGGCCAGAAAAGTTACCTGACCTGGTAGACTTGTACAACCATGCCCCAGTGAGATCTACTAATTGCACCCCAGCATACCTTATGAGAGCAAGACCTGGTAACCTGCCAATGGATTTGGATATGGCAATCTTAAAGCCAGATGTTGAAGTACCAGCAACCAATTGGGATACCATTCGCCAACAGAAGTATTGCCAAGTGCAAGAGTGCATAGAAAGGAGTCTCCAACAAGCTAGAGAGAAACAAGAAAGAACTTACAATCAGCATGCTCCTGCAACTCCTTTACAACCTGGTGAGCAAGTTCTAAAAAGAAAAAGATGTACTCATAAATTGGATGATCAATGGGAAACAACACCCTACACCGTCTTACCATCAAACTTTGATAACACAAAAGTGAGTCTGGTTAGCAAGGATGACGGGAAGACCACTTCAGCAGTATCAAGAGACCACCTAAAGTTGTGTCCTAAAACCATGAAGACACCAGAAATCCCAGTTCCTGTAAACTACAACATCTGTGAAGAAAGAAGATGTGTTCCATACCGTATTAGGAGACTTTCCAAAGACATGGACAAACTACAATGGAGCAGTCATTATACCAATGTTAGCATTCCCACAAATAACACCTGAAGTGAGACAGCAAGAAGTCCAAAGAATGGAAGAACCAGAGATGGCACCTCTAGAGGAAGTACAGGATGAACAAATTCCTGCTCCCAGTGAACTTGCCAGTCCTGCTTGTCAGATCCACATCTTCAGAATTAGAGATACCCGTAAGGTACACCTTCCTACACAACATAGTGTTGAGTACACCTGCATCAGGCACTCCAGAGCTCAGGAGATCGTAGCGTAGTACAAAGGGCCAGTTCCCATCCCAGTATAAAGATTAACACATGAATAAGAGTTGTATATATGTTTTGGTGTAAAGAATTGTGAGTAGTACCCGGTCAACACTAGTGTACAGAATGGTGGAAGAACTGGGCTCAGCTCCATGCACATTAAGTTAGGAAAAGCAAGTGCCTGGGGTTGGGAGGTAGCAACTAGGACTCCTAAACTGAGACACCTGTAGGAAAATGTTTGTTTTATAAATGTGTGTAATCTTGCAACTGTTAAGCTTCGGATCTACAGAGACTTTCCTGTAAGAACTTTTGCATAATCTTGAACTTTTACTTTTAATTCAACATGGACCATAATACCACTGGACTGGTTGTGGTAAAGACATTCTTGTAATTAATTATCAGCCAAAGGTGGAAGGAGTAATCACCGGAGTGACTGCTTTTTGAATTTTTGCATTTTTACATTTTCTTGGTTTTTGTACATTTTAGCATTTTAAGACTCTGTACCCTTTCAATTGTTATTGATTCTTTGCGTTTATTGTTGAAAAGTTGTCACAGTCCCGGAGTACTGTCTTTCACTAAGGGGGAATGTGGCACCCCAGGGTCTAAGTGCCACTGTGACATCACTGCCCCCGGGTGGTGGTGTCACACTGAGAGTAACAACGGGCCCTCTCATCAGACAACCCACACACTCATATGGCGCCCCACTGGTCAGTGCGCCACAGTAGGGGTACTGCACCCAAAACAGAGTGTGCGGTATCCCAGTCATTGGAGGGGATAATGTCGAAACTGAGGCTCTCATCCCAGCATCCCTACACCTAGATTAGGGAACCAATCAGCTAACCCTTTACAGGGCAACTGGTCCTGGTGGGAGGAGTGTTAGGGTAGAAGGAGCGGGAAACACACAGACAGATCTAGTCTAGTCTGAGGAACGAAGCAAGGAGCAAGTCCTAGAGGGAAACTACAGGGAGGATGCCCGAAAAGGAGTGGTGACACAGACAGAAAGGAGAGACCCAGTGCCAGACTATCAGAGTAAATGGTCTGGGGGAATCCCGGTCCAAAACAGGGTACTGGCTCCGAGTCGCGGTGCAGGCGAGTCCAACCCTGAGCCTCCAATACCGGTGGGTCGCAGGTCTGCCAAGCAGCCCCCAACCTCGTCCACAACGTACAGCTCCACCTGGTACCCTCAAACTGACTTTAAATAGACTTTCGTGAGGGCTTTGATTTCTTTTCAGAATGTGTGCCTTGAAGCAGCCCAGCGGTTATAAAGGACGCTGTGCAAAGTGCAAGGACAATTACCGCTGGGTCTGCAAATGAGTACCAGCCTTAGCAATGTTAGTTTAAACGTTTTGCAACGTTCTAAAAAAAGGTGCCTCCCAAAAAGGGAAGAAAAAGTGCTGCTTATTATTTGTTCATAAAAATGTTTTTGTTATGTTCCAGTAAATACAAAAAGCTCTGTAGGGGGTAGAAACACTTGAGGACAAGTGTCACCAAGGGGGAATGTAGCACCCCACTGGTCAGTGAGCCACAATAGGGGTACTGCACCCAAAACAGAGTGTGCGGTATTCCAGTCATTGGAGGGGATTACGTCGAACTGAGGCTCTCATCCCAGCATCCCTACACCTAGACTAGGTGACCAATCGGCTAACCTATTACCATTGCAACTGGTCCTGGGGGGAGGAGTGTTAGGGTAGAAGGAGTGGGAAACACACAGACAGATCTAGTCTAGTTTGCAGAATGAAGCAAGGAGCAAGTCCTAGAGGGACACCACATTGAGGGCGCCCGAAAAGGAGTGACGACTCAGACAGAAAGGGGAGACCCAGTGCCAAACTGTCAGAGTAAATGGTCTAGGGGAATCCCGGTTCACAATGGGGTACCAGCTCCGAGTCGCAGTGCAGGCGAGTCCAACCCTGAGCCTCCAATACCGGTGGGTCACAGATTTGCCAAGCAGCCCCCAACCTCGTCCACAATGTACAGCTCCACCAGGTACCCTCAAACCGGGTTGAGCCCCTTAGAGAAGAGAAGGGTAACCTCATCAAACTCGATGGTAGAATGTGGGTTTGTACAGGGCAGCGCACGGATAGAAAGGAGCCGCAAGAAAGACACAGAGGACAGTGAATGTAGTAGAAGGAACACTTGGAGAGCCTCAGAAAGACTTTGTACCCTCCGGTGACTACCCGGCCAGCTACCCGCAAAGACTGTGTGACTGTAAACTGAAGTGAACTGTGAACTGTTACCAGTAAAGTACCCGTACAGAGTCAGCAAGCCTCCAGTGTTTTATTCTGCTTAAGTTAAAAAGTAGCTGCTGCCACATCAACCAGCTCAGCAGCAGCACTGCCCCGGGGACCCCGCTCTGCCTGCAGGGAGCATTATCAACTGGCTGCAATACCACCATCCCAGGCGGACGGATAGCGGTGCTGGTGAGATCACCAGAAACTGCAGGTGGTGTCACGAGACGTCTTTATCCTTTTTATTATTTTCCCCTTTTTACCCAGTGACCTCCAGGGTTACGGGCCTGGGCACCGGCCACCGAGACATCACCCATAGCACTAACGCCCGGGTACCGAATTCCCAAAGACCCCTGGGCAAGTCACTGACAACACCTTCTGCCTCCAGGCCAGAAGGGGGAGACCAAACCCGGGTTCAGGATGAGCTCCCCTATAAATTCTGGTCTGGGGCGGAGCCAGTCAGTGCAGTTCCTAGGAGGACTGTGAAGAGGACCTGGGAGTCAAAGAGCAGTGCTAAGCTCATCTCAGGTGCTGCATAGTTCAGTTCCAGGGAGGACTGAGGAAGACATCCTGGTGGACTAGTAGCTCCTAAGCTTGTCCAAGGATCGTTAACTTGGTTCCAGACCTAAGGTTAGGGTCTGAGGAGAGCCGCAGGAACACACTTGGGAGGCTGAGCGATCCCGTACTCACCCAGAGGAAAAACGCAGAGAACGGACACTGGGTCCGAGACTGTGCAGGGTCTCACGTCCCGGCAGTCTACACCGGAAGGTGGGGAATTCCAGGTTTCCCAGCCAAACCGTGCATGGAGACACAGCAACGGAAAGAGTTCAGGAACATACACCCGTGACCAGGATTAGAAAGGACTCGAGTTGCCTGTCATACCGGCACCTCGTAGGAAGAGACAGGGCCGGCAGCTTAGCTGATTCAGTTGCAGGAGCCAAGAAACAGAGCACAGAAAGGGACCCAAAGAACCAGCAGGGTGAGAATGACCCCAAGTTGCTCTCAGCTAGGACTTCGCGGACAACTGCTCCTAACCAGTATCATCATCCTCAGTAAAGGACTGCTTGAACAACAAAACAGTGAGTCTGCTTAGTGCTTGTGCCCGTTATCCTGCACCCTACACCCTAAACTACCATTACTGCCCTGGGGGACTGCTCTGCCCATGGAGAGCCTCTCCATCCCAGCTGCCCATCCATCACCCCGGAGGTTCTGCAGCAGTTGTGGCCCACTATAGCCACACACCACGGGTGGCGTCACAAAACTCTCCTTTTCCATAATCCCCTTCCCCTACCAAGTCAGAAACTCCCCTTTTTTAAGTTGAACCCAGGGTCACGGAAGCCCAGGCATCGGTCCCCGTGACTTCCCAGAGACATTATCGCCCGGTTCCGAGTACCCCACTGCCCTGGGGCGCCTCATGTACACCAGCCTAAGATGTGCTGACTGGTATACATCCACTTGTGGTACACCGTAGTGTGCTATATAGCCTGTCTGCCTGTATACAGCTAAATTAATTCTAAAAGGACTGTTGTTTTGATGAAGATAGATATTAGAAGCCTATACTCCAGCCCCAGATGTGCTGACGCACCCGCAGGGATCGGGGTACCCGGAGCTGGACGGTGCTGTCTTTGGGGTGCCATGGTGGTGTGGCCAGGCTCCGTGGCCCCAGGTGCGGCACTAAAAAGGGGAATAAAAGTTAGTAAAGTTTTATTGGGTGTTACTTGTGACACCACCCGTGGGTCGTGGCCAATGTGGCCACCGCTGACGTGGGGTCCGCCGGGGATGGTGGTAGTGGCGGCAGCCGGGATGTTGAGCCCACCACAGGTAGGGCTGGGTCCCCAGGCAGAGGGAGAGGTCCTGCGTGCCCAGGATGCTTCACTTCTCTTCTTCACGCAGCTCCTTCAACCGATACACACAGGGTATGGCTCCGCAGGCGAGCCGCTGTGGTTCTGTCTCAATAAGTCACACACACGGTTCTTGAGTTCGCCCGGTATTTTACTTTCCTTGTTACTCAACACACAGTTCACAGTGGTTCACAAGCACAGTTCTTTACACACAAATTTTGGACCGGGTCCACGCAACAGTCACCGGCTTGGGCTCTTACTGCAGCAGGTACGGTTCCTCTGTGTCACTCCCCTCAGTATACCTTTTTGGGCCATTCTGTGCCCTCTGCTCTCACGGCAATGGGATTCGGTCCGGCTGTCATGGGCTCTACAGTGAGTCATCCCACACTCTGGGTCGCTAGCCCTAGTCCGATGGCTTTGTCCTACTCCGGACCGATTGTTAGGTCTCGGGGACTTGGAGTTCCCACACCACACCGAGTGTTTCGTGGTTAGGGGCATAAAGCATTCCTGGCCACATCTACAGAGCCAGCACTCTGGTTTCTCTGGCCCAGCCACCAGTGACCCTGGTTAGTCAGGCTCACCTGGCTCCTTCTACCATCCACGGTTTTCTATTGTTACTATGTCCTTTCTGGGTCTAGTTTCTCCACCCCTTTGTCCGGGTTCTCTTACTTCCCACCCACATTTTGCTATTCCCGCCTTCCCTCGCCTGACCTGAAGTGACTTGGGCTCAGGGTCGGAGTTTGTGTGTGTGGGTGTTTTTGTAAGTTGACCATCTTACCTGTCCCCCTGCAGTTCACCGTGTGGCCGCACGGTCGTAGGGGGGCCACACAGCCACTTGTGGGACACCGTAGTGTGCTATATACCCTGCCTGCCTGTATACAGCTAAATTAATCCTAAAATGTACTGTTGTTTTGATGGAGATAGATCTTAGAAGCCTGTATGTCGCGCCCCGAGCCGTAGGGGATTTACTCGAGGCCGGGCCCGCTCCTTGCTGCTGTTGGCACGGGGGAGTCACGGGTGGTCAGAAGCCTGGTCTCGTGGCCCTGGTGGACAGGTTTTAAAAGAAGGATTGCAGTCTCTGACTGGGTTGCTTAGGGAGTAAGAGTTTATCGTGATGCCACCCCTGGTAGGCGGCCAGTAGGGGTCACTGCTGCTATGCGGGACCTCTGGGGACAATGGGAGTGCAGCTGTGGTGGTGTCGCTCCCCACGGGTGGAGCTGATTCTCAGGGCAACCATTAAAGTCTATGGCGGTGGTAGGCCGTTGGGGGTGGAGGACTTGGTGCGCAGAATAACCATCAGACACAAGGGTTGCAGTCTCTCTTACCTTTACTGAGAAGTAGCAGGTTCGTCCAGGGCATGGAGCACACTGCGCATGTGCCAGAAGCCGGGGCCGTACCACGTGAAGCGCCCCCACCGGGCCGGATGTGACGTACCAGCCGATGCATCATAGAAGGAGAAGAGGGCGAGAGATTCAATGAGAGGAGGAGAACAAGAAACACTAATGACGCCCAGCAGGGGCGGACCCAGACTGTAGTGGGCCCCGATGCAAGAAATGTTTTGGGCCCCCCCCCGCCCTCATAGTGGCAACAAAGTAATGTAAACATATAGATTGTAATATTTATTTACAACGCAACTATCAAATCTAAATAGTAAAGTTGTTTAATTTTTTTAATATGATCCTAAAAACTAATAGGAAGATAGTTGTTACCTACCTACCGTTCTACCTACCACTTGCATAGGTCTGTCACAAACCTCTCTAGCCAGTGATTCTGCTGCTTCATGTCAATAGAAAGCTCTTAGGCCCCTTTCACATCAGCTGATGATGTTTGTGGTCAATCCAGCAGGTGGTGCCGCATAACAGCCAACTTGTGGCCTGGATGCGGCAAGCCCCATGCTTGCATTTTTTTTTTTTCGCGGCTGCAAGTGCCGCGTCTGCCGCACCTGGCAGAACCGCAAGCCCCATACACAATGCATGGGGCTTGCCGCATTCGGGCATCATTCGGGCGCATCCGCTCCAGGACCAGGACCCCCCTTCCTTGATGCATCCAAGCTTATCCCCGTAGCTGGGGGAGAAGCTCGGCCGCATCAAGGAATGGGGGGCCCTAAGGGGGGTCCTGGGGGAGACGCTTGGCTGCATTAAGGAAGGAGGGGGCCCCTACGAGTCCTAGGGCGCCCCCTTCCTTGATGCAGCCGAGCTTCTCCCCAAGCTTGGGGAGATCAGCAGCATCAAGGAAGGGGGGTCCTGGGGCCCCCATGACCCCCCTTTGGAAGCTCAGCTGCATCAAGGAAGGGCTCCCTAACCCCCAAATCATGTTGGCCACTGACTGCTTAATTATTTATTCCCTCCCCACAAAAGCCCTGGAGCAGGCCAGGCAGGGGAGCATCAGAGTCAGATGATCCTCAGCTCAGGTAGGATTATTAGGAGTGTGACAGTCAGACGAAAGGCCCTCAGGCACCGGGTATGAGCACACACCTCTCCTCGATCTTGCCGCAGGCCCGCAGCCTCAGCCGCCCTCAGTCACCCGCCAGTAGCCAGCGCTTGCTCACTGTCACTTCCGGGTGAGGGAGAGCTTCTCCAGCCTTCGCGTAAGAACACGGAAGTGACACTGCAGCGCCGACCCTCCCAGCACCAGCACACTGTGAACAGTACTGTCTGGTTGTCATGGTGACCAGTCACTGTGACACAGGCGCTGGCTGAGGAGTGTGTCGGATACTGCCTGTAGCGCTGTGCTGCGCAGCCAACAGCCGGCCACTGCACCCTCCTACGGTCCGGAGCCCTGTCAGGAAAGAGACGGACCGAACCCGCGACTGAAGCCTTGAGAGGCCCCCTAGCCGGTCTGGGCCCTGGTGCAGCTGAACCAGCTGCACCACGGTAGGTCCGCCCCTGACGCCCAGCGGGGCGTGCAGTGATGCAGCGAGGAGGGGAGAATGCAGCCTGGAGCCGCCTTTCCAGTCTCCTGACAGAGTGACCGGCAGTAAGTTATAAATCATTTTTCTTAATCTTTATAGGGCAGATTTACAGCAGAGGGTTGGTTAGGGAGCAGCTAGGAAGGTGTTGGGATAGCTAGTGATAGGTCAGAAGGCTAAAATGAGGTGACAGGTTCCCTTTAAAGTGAGAAAATTGGTGGTAAAGCATCATTTTGTGAAAAAAAGTGTTTTCAAAATGACAACCTAGTGTTATCATATTCTGTTAAGTACCTGTGGGTTCAAAATGCACACTATACCCCTAGATAAAATCCTTGAGGGGTCTAGTTTCCAAAATGGGGTCACTTGTGGGGGTTTTCTGCTGCTTAGGCACTCTAGCCGCCTTGCGAATGCGACAAGGTGCCCATAATCTATTTCAGCTTTCAGCTTTTCCAAAATTCAAATATTGCTCCTTCCCTTCTGAGCCCTCCCTTTTAACCAAACAGAACTTTTTGACTACATGCAGGGTATCGTTACACTCATAAGAACTTGGCAACAAACTGTGGTGTCCACTTTTTGGTGTTACTGTGGCGCCCCAGGGTCCGGCTGCCACAATATCAAGCTTGGAAGCAAGGGAAGGCACCCACCTCAGGTAAAGCACACACACAGACACAACACCTTCCCAACTCCAGACCAGAAGGCGGAGCTCTAAAGCCCGGAATCAGGGCAGGTCCCCTATAAATTCTGGTCTGGGGGTGGGGTCAGGCAGTTCAGAGTGGCACCCCACTGATCGGTGCGCCATGGAGTGGTACTGCACCCAGACCAGAGTGTGTAGTATCCCTGTGACCAGGGGACTGGGATGGTTATATGGGACCCTCACCACACGCATCCACACACCTTAGCTCAGGGGACCAATAGGTTAATCTGTCGCTAGGAAACCGGTCCCGGTGGAAGTAGTTTAGGGGGATATAGTGGAGAGTGGAAAAGCTAGGGAGTGAGAAGAACAGAAAAGGTCGTTGGAGGGGAACCCAGCGTGCAGCGCAGTGAAGGGCACCTAAGGAGAGGTGACCCTGACAGAAAGGGGGACCCTAGGGTGTCAGCTAACACCCGAATTCGGACCAGTACGACCACTGGCCGGAAGGAACCCAGTCCACAACTTGAGGATTGGCTCAAAGAGCAATGCGGGTGTCTATGCCCGAATCATTGAACCGCAGGCCGTGGACTTCTCCAGAAGTCGCCGCCACACCTGACATAGTCCACAAAGGTAGAAGGGAGCGTTACCAACACAGCTGTCTCATCATCACCCTGGAGGTCTGAAAACAGCGCTGGTAAGATTACCAGACACCGTAGGTGGCGTCACAAACTTCTATTAATTCTCTTTTACACATTTTTCAGCGACCACCAGGGCCACGGGCTCGGCCAAGCCACCTGTGACAACCCCACTGAATCAAGGCCGGGACCCGGGTACCCAAGGCCCTGGGTGGGTCATCAGTTCCTAGCAGGACTGTGGAAGAGATCCTACGGACAGTAGCCGCACTAGGCACGTCCTAGGTGACTGACTAGCTCGAGTGGGTGATCCATGGTAAGGATCTGAGAAAGTGGAGGAAAGGAGTGAATTGTGGATCGGTGCCAGCTTGCCTAGTGGAGTACGGACACCGGAGTCTGAGTTCACCAGGGATTTCATACCCAGCAACCAAAACTGGAGGGCGGGGATTTCATGTTGTTCGTCCACCTAGAAAGGCCAGGAGACACAGCTGCAACCGTGAGCTCAAGAGAAGCAGAGCAGAGGGAGAGTAACCCAGAGAGAGCTCAAGCCGCCTGTCATACGGCCCAGCCACAGAGAGAGAAGGAAGCCTAAGCATAGCTTCAAGCAGCTAGGGCTCACAAACACAACAGTGCAGCAGGGAGGCCTCAGCCCTTGCCAGATGTGGATAGCCCAACTTGCTTTCAGGCTCCGGACCCGTAACACCACTTGAACTGTACCCTGGATGAGCCTGTTTGACTTCAGTAAAGGTAAAGAGACTGTTACCCCTGTGTCTGTCGTTCCTTCAGTACACTAAGTCCTTGCACCCACAATGATCCCTGCCTATCCACAGACTATACATGTGCCCTGGGGAACCGCTCTAACCATGGAGAGGTGGAACATCCTTGCTGATTCTCCCATCATCCCCAGGGGTCATAACTGCAGCAGCGGTTATACTAGCCGCATTCCACGGGTGGCGTCACAACTCTTTTTATTTTATTTTTCCTTTCATCCATTCCTTTAATCCCCTTTTTACTGCTTACCCGATGAGGGGACCACGGATGATGATGAGAGGGCACAGTTCTGAGTACCCCAAGGTCCCCCGCCCTGGGCGAGACAGCTTTTGGTGTCACAAACAGGATCAACTGATTCTGTAAAACCGTGTCTAGTGTGGCTAAGATTGTATTAGACTGTGAACGTTCGCCATTTTTCTTTTCTTTTTGCAGCCTCACACAGAGCGCAGCAAAGCGAGGGGCGGGGCCACAGAAAGGGCACGAGCATAGACCGAGACCTCACGCTCTGACGTCAGCCCAAGCGACACGAGAAACCCTGCGCCAGAAGGTCCTGGCGGAAAGGTCCCAGCCAAAAATGAAAGACTTGTACCAGCTGAAAGCCGGGGGACGGGCGGCAGTTCACCAAGGAGGAGAACGATGTCTGCTCCAGCCGAGAAGCAACCCGCGGAGGAGCGGCCCGCAGAGCCCAGCAATGCCGCCACCGGAGAAGGGGTCACAGCCATCGCGCCACTCACTATGCCGTACCTTCGGGGCTTGACGTGGCTCCCGCAATACTCAGGAAAGCCCGACACCCTCAGTGACTTCCTCGAACAGATGAGAAGTGTGTTCGGGATGTACTCTATGACAGAGGAACAGCGTGTGATGATGTTAATGGGACAATTGGACAGTGAGGCCCGGCGTGAAGTGAAAGCCTGGCCCGCCAATGACAAAAAGACAGTAAACAGATATTTGACAAATTGAAGGAAGCCTTTGAAACACGGACGGCTGCTGAACTTAAGGTCCGATACTTCAGGTGTAAGCAAGGGGTGCAGGACAGTGTACGCAGCTATGACCTTGCAGGAGGCGCTAAGGGTCATGAGCAAGGCCGACCCTGAGAGCGCACCGAATGAAAACAGACTGTTGACTGACCAATTTATTGAGGGCCTACGGGATCCTGGCAATAGGGTCCAGCTGCGAGCCCTAGCCTTTGCAGGCTTGCAGACCTACAGAGAGGAATCCCGACAACTACAGCTCGTTTAAGCTTGCGTTCCTAGCCGTAGTATGGGCCATGACAAAATGATTTAAGCACTATCTGGCCGCTACAAATCTACACGAATAACAACCCCCTGACCCACCTGGAAACCACCAAGCTGGGTGCACTGGAGCAGCGTTGGATGGCCCGGCTCTCTAACTACAATTTTACCATCAAGTACCAGGCAGGGCACAAGAATACCAACGCCGACGCCCTGTCCGGGATGCCCTATCTGTCAGACAGGTGGGAAGATCCTGAAGAGTTGGAGGAAGTGGAGTTACCAGCATTCCACCGTAATTATGTGTCCCAAGGCCCGGGGGACAGGAAGTCACTGTAGATCCATTCCCTCAACACAACTGGGCCGAAACACAGAACAGTGATCCCGCTATCAGCTTGGTCAAAGATCTATTGCAGAAACCTGATGCACACTTGGAGCCAGATGTCCCGGCGTAAGCACAGTAGCTGTGGAAGGAAAGAGGCCGATTGTTCATCTATGTTGGTAAGCTGTGTAGGCGGTACACCAACCCTAGGACCCACGAGCTGGTGTGGCCGATCATAGTGCCGAGGAGGGACTCCCATATGGTCCTGGAGGCCTACCATGACAGAGCGGGGCACTTTGGATGGAAAAAACTGGAGGCATTACTACGTGGAAGGTTCTACTGGGTCGGTATCAGGACAACCATCGAGTCATGGTGTAGGAACTGTAGCCCCTGTAGCCTCCACGGCGTAAGCACAGCAGCTGTGGAAGGAAAGAGGCCGATTGTTCATCTATGTTGACAAGCTGTGTAGGCGGTACACCAACCCTAGGACCCACGAGCTGGTGTGGCCAATTATGGTGCCGAGGAGGGACTCCCTATATGGTCCTGGAGGCCTACCATGACAGAGCGGGGCACTTTGGATGGAAAAAACTGGAGGCATTACTACGTGGAAGGTACTATTGGGTCGGTATGAGGACAACCATCGAGTCATGGTGTAGGAACTGCAACCCCTGTAGCCTCCACAGGAAAGATTGTGACAGCCAGCGGGCCCCGTTGCAGCTCATTGTTACCAGACAGCCCCTGGAGATAGTAGCCTTGGACCATGTGACGTTTACCCCGAGCCAGTCCGGCTATGTCTACGCCCTCACTATCGTGGACCTCTACTCTCGGTTCCTGGTGGTGGTGCCCGTGAAGGACCTGACTGCGAAGACAGCAGCACGAGCCTTCCAGACATATTTCTGCAGAGTCAACGGCTACCCAGACCAGGTATTAACAGATCAAGGCCCGGCCTTTGAGGCTGAAGTGTTTCAAGAGTTCAGTAGCCTCTATGGATGTAAAAAGATCAGGACCACACCGTACCATCCGCAGACAAATGGCTTGTGCAAGAAAATTAACCAGATAGTGATGGATTTACTGAAGACACTTCCACTAGAAGAGAGGAAAATGTGGCCAGAGAAACTACCAGATCTAATGGGCTTGTATAACAACATCCCCGAGAATTCCACCAACATCAGTCCTGCCTATTTGATGAGGGCCAGACCTGGCAAGTTACCTATTGATCTAGAAATGGGGGTCTTGACCCTTGAAAACAAACTCCCAGAGACAGACTATGATGCAAAGCACCAACAAAAGTATTGCTAGGTGCAGGAGTGTGTTGAGAGGAACCTGGCTCAGGTGAGGGAGAAGCAAGAGAGACTGTATAATCAGAATGCCCCAGCTGACCCCCTGGTACCAGGAGAACAGGTCCTCAAGAAGAAGCGGCGAGTTCACAAATTAGATGACCAGTGGGAGGCCATCTCAACTTGAAACACAGAAAGTCTTTGTAATCAGCAAAGATGGAGGAGAGACCTCAGCCGCCATCTCCAGGGACCACTAAAAAGATGCCCCGAGCAACTGAAGACCCAAGAAAGACCCCTGACCATATCCACACTCAAACTAGCAAAGGAAGAAATGGTCCGCACTGTACTAGGGAGTTCCCCAAAACTTGGGCACAGATCAACTGAGCCATTGTAATCCCCTGCGTGACCTTTCCCATGCCTATAACAGATCTGCCTGCAAGGACTCTAACGGAAGACGACTGGGAGCCAGAAAATCAGACCCTTGCTAGTGGGGAACTTGTCAGTTCCATGGTGAGTCAGAGTTGACTTGCTGCCACTTCAGAAACCCTGACACCAATCAGTAGTGCACACACTCTAGTAGTAGAAGACACTACAGAGACAAATAACATAGTAGAGACACCAGTGCTGCGTAGAACCATGAGTAGTAGTATACCTGTATTATGTAGGTCTACACGTAGCAATTTAAGCCAGATCCCAGCCCGTTACAGGGATAATTAGGTCCACCTAGAAAGGTCAGTTGACACAACCGCAACCGTGAGCTCGGGAGAAGCAGAGCAGAGGGAGAGTAACCCAGAGAGAGCTCAAGCTGCCTGTCATATGGCCCAGCCACAGAGCGAGAAGGAAGCCGAAGCATAGCTTCAAGCAGCTAGGGCTTACAAAAACAACAGTACAGCAGTGAGGCCTCAGCCCTTGCCAGATGTGGATAGCCCAACTTGCTTCCAGGCTCTGGACTCGTAACACCACTTGAACTGTACCCTGGATGAGCCTGTTTGACTTCAGTAAAGGTAAAAAGACTGTTACCCCTGTGTCTGTCGTTCCTTCGGTACACTAAGTCCTTGCACCCTTAATAGTGATGGGCGAGTCCTAAATTACTCGGAATCGCTTGACTCTAGCGAGTCCGAGCCTGGGACTCGCTACTCGTTGCGAGTCTAGCGAGTCCAATGTTAATGAATGGGGAAGCGAGTAATAGCGAGTAGTGTGTGATTTACAAATCGCAGATGTGTCTCGGAAGCTTCAGCCTGAAGCAATCCTAGTTTTGTCAGAGACTCTGACAAAACTAGGATTGGCATTGACTTGCATTGGACTCGTTTACTGTGCAAGTAATCGCTGGGAAACTCACACAGTAAGGAGTCAGGCTGTCTGCTCTGTGCAGGCTGCCGCAGCTCCAGGGTCCTAGAGCCTGCCTGCTCTTCCGGTGTGTAGCAGAGCTGAGATTGTTCTCAGTCTGCTCATCCCTGTGCATAGACATCTATATCTATGCACAGGGATGAGCAGAGAGGACATCGCGTTTTGGACTATGTCGGACGGAAGAGGATTTTTTTAATTAAAGATGGAGTCCCTAATGGCTTTTTTTTTATTTCTAATAAAAAATTTTCTCTGTGTTGTGTTTTTTTTAAAACAATTTAATAGAAATTCATGGTGGTCATGTCTAATATTGGCGTGACCGCCATAAATTTCGGTCTTAGGGCCAGCTGATGATACAAAGCTGGCCCTAACCTCTTTATTACCCAGCGTGCCACCGCCACCAGGGCCGCTGGAAGAGCGGGGTTCAGCGCCAGAAGAAGGCGCTTCAATGAACGCGCCATCTTTTGGGGCGGCTGCGGGCTGCAATTTGCAGCGGGGGGTGCCCAGAAAGCTTGGGCCTCCCTGCGCTGCGGATTCCAGCCCCCAGCTGCTTAGCTGTACCTGGCTAGACATAGAAATTGCGCGGAGCCCCACGCATTTTTTTTTTAAATTATTTCATGAAATTCATGAAATAATAAAAAAAAAGGGCTCCCCTATATTCTTGTGTCTGGCCAGGTGCTAATAGGCACCTGGGGGTTGGGGGCAGCCCGTCGCTGCCTGCTGGATCCGGCTGGTTCCAGAAATACGGCGAAGCCCATGTAATTTTTTTTCTGAAAAATCAATAAAACAATCCTAAAAAAGGGACTGCATCTTTATTAACCCCTCGCCCATGGTCCAGGGGTTAATAAAGATGCAGTCCCTTGTATATACATTGTTTTATGGATTTGTCAGAAAAAAATTTCACCTGGGCTTCGCCGTATTTCTGGAACCAGCCGGATCCAGCAGGCAGCGACGGGCTGCCCCCAACCCCCAGGTGCCTATTTGTACCTGGCCGGACACAAGAATATAGGGGAGCCCTTTTTTTTAATTATTTCATGAATTTCATGAATAAAAAAAAAATGCGTGGGGCTCCGCGCAATTTCTATGTCTAGCTGACCCCTCTGACCACCACACTCACTGCTACCCACTGAGCCACCGCGCACTCTGCTAACCACTGCCCGACTCCAAACCTGAGCCACCGCGCACTCTGCTAACCACTGAGTCACCGCGCACTCTGCTAACCACTGAGCCACCGCGCACTCTGCTAACCACTGAGCACCGCGCACTGCAAGTCACTCTGCTAACCACTGAGCACCGCGCACTCTGCTAACCACTGAGCCACCGCGCACTCTGCTAACCACTGAGCCACTGTATACTCTGCTAAGCACTCTGCTGCGGGCAGGAGTGAACCGTGGAACAGAGGCCGGGTGTGGGCAGGAGGGCCCCCTCTTGGCCTAACCCCGCCGCTGTTCCCCGGCCCCCCTCTTGCCCGCACCAAGCCGCTGTCCCCGAGCCCCCTCCTGCCTGCACCCGTCCGCTCTTCCTCGGCCCCCTCCTGCCTGCACCCGCCCCCTCCTGCCCGCTGTGCCCTGGCCCTCTCATGACCGCACCCGCCCGCTGTCCCCTCCTGGACTCCGGCACCACTGCTCACTGGCACCATTGCACACCGATACTGCTGTAGGTATCTACTATATAAGTGCGCAAATCCTGCGTTGCTGGTCGTGGGCGGCTGGCCTGACCAATCAATCAGCAACAGGGACAGTTTGCCCGCAAATTGGCGCGGCATTTCAACCACGCTTTGCTGATTAGTTGCGCCTGGCCGGTTCCCTTGCCAGCAATCAGCGATATTGGCGCAGGATTTAAACCCAGCTTCCCTTTGCCTAAATCTTCATAAATAAACTACATACATAGTCTAGAATACCCGATGCGTTAGAATCGGGCCAACATCTAGTACAGCATAAGAGCACTCTGGGCGGGATCCTGGTGCCTACGTGATACCATCTGACCTCAGCTTCCAGGCAGAGCTCACGGAGATGCCTAACAGCTGCAAGATCTGCACCACTCGCAAAGAACAGAGTAGGAGGGTCCCGGAGGTGGGGTAACAGCAGCGAGGTGTTTAGGTCCTGGGAGGGGAGTATACCTCCCGGACCTAAAATAATTTCTCATAAAGTGATTATTTTGGTGTCTGGGTGGGTAAGGGGACAAGAGCCACATTCAGTCCTTCACTAAATGCAGCATAGGCGCTGCTGAGGTGGCTTTTAGTTTAATAGGCCCTGCGTGGTGACAGGTTCCCTTTAAAACTTTTTTTTCTTACTAATAGTATTGGGGGACACAGGACTCTGTTTCTGCTCGGCCACCAGGAAGTTTGAAACTGCATAAAAAAAGTTGGCTCCACATTTCGGGTCGTGTTCTGTCCTCGGACTCTGCGGATCAATTTTAGCCTTGTTTCCATAGGAGTCAGGCACAACATGTATCGAGTGTTTCTGCATGATTTATTATTTTTTTTCTGTTCTAGGTATTGTGGATTTCCCCCATCTACAGCAGGGTCACTGTGGAGAACATTTCATCACTGCTCGTCTCTACAATCCATGTGAGGCCGTTGAAGAGGTGACACTGTGGGAGCCTGGTAATGTCAGATGAGTATAATCACTCCAAACAACCCTCCCTCTCTCTATCTCTTAGCTTGCTAGGGTTTGCTGTCTTGCTGTCTCTCGCCCTTTTATTTTCTTTTGGGCAAGCTTGCTCCCCTCCTCCTCCTTTTCCGCCTTCTCCCCCCTCCCCCTCCTTTTCCGCCTTCTCCCCCCTCCTCCTCCTTTTCCGCCTTCTCCCCCCTCCTTTTCGCCTTCTCCCCCCTCCTCTTCCTTCTCCTTTTCCGCCTTCTCCCCCCTCCTCCTCCCTTTTCCACTTCTCCCCCTCCTCCTCCTTTTCCACCTTCTCCCCCCTCCTCCTTTTCCGCCTTCTCCCCCCTCCTCCTCCTTTTCTGCCTTCTCCCCCCTCCTCCTCCTCCTTTTCCGCCTTCTCCGCCCTCCTCCTCCTCCTTTTCCACCATCTCCCCCTTCCTCCTCCTCCTCCTTTTTCGCCTTCTTCTCCCCCTCCTCCTTTTCCGCCTTCTCCCCCCTCCCCTCCTCCGCCTTCTCCCCCCTCCCCCTCCTCCTTTTCCACCTTCTCCCCCCTCCTCCTTTTCCACCTTCTCCCCCCTCCTCCTTTTCCGCCTTCTCCCCCCTCCTCCTTTTCCGCCTTCTCCCCCCTCCTCCTTTTCCGCCTTCTCCCCCCTCCCCCTCCTCCTTTTCCGCCTTCTTCCCCCCTCCTCCTTTTCCGCTCTCTCCCCCTCCCCCTCCTTTCGTCTTCTCCCCCCCTCCTCCTTTTCCGTCTTCTCCCTCCTCCTTTTCCGTCTTCTCCCCCCCTCTCCTTTTCCGTCTTCTCCCCCCCTCCTCCTTTTCCGTCTTCTCCCCCCTCCTCCTTTTCTGTCTTCTCTCCCCCTCCTCCTTTTCCGTCTTCTCCCCCCCTCCTCCTTTTCCGTCTTCTCCCCCCCTCCTCCTTTTCCGTCTTCTCCCCCCCTCCTCCTTTTCCGTCTTCTCCCCCCTCCTCCTTTTCCGTCTTCTCCCCCCCTCCTCCTTTTCTGTCTTCCCCCTCCTCCTTTCTGTCTTCCTCCCCTCCTCCTTTCTGTCTTCCCCCCTCCTCCTTTTCCTCTTCTCCCCCCCCTTTTCTGTCTTCTCCCCCCTCCTCCTTTTCCGTCTTCTCCCCCCTCCTCCTTTTCTGCTTTCTCTCCGCCCCCCTCCTCCTCCTCCCTCCTTCTCCACCTTTCTCCGTCCCCCTCCTCCCTCCTTGTCCACCTTTCTCCGGCCCCCCTCCACCTCCTCCCTCCTTGTTCACCTTTCTCCGCCCCCCTCCTCCTTCTCCCTCCTTTTCCGCCCCCTCCTCCTCCCTCCTTTTACACCTTTCTCCGCCCCCTCCTCCTTCTCCCTCCTTTTACGCCTTTCTCCGCCCCCCCTCCTCCTTCCTCCTTTTCCGCCCTTCTCCGCCCATCCTCCTCCTGCCTTTCTGCCTTTCTCCGCCCCCCCCACCGCCTTTCTCCACCCTCCTCCTCCTCCTTTTCCATCTTTCTCGCACTCGCCCCCTCCCCTTTCTCCGATTTTATTTTTTTGCAGCCACCAAGTCACCTTGCTGGTATCCTCACAGGCACCTCCTGGGGTCTGGTCATTTCACATATTCTTTTCTGGGGACATCTGTCCTCCGGTGTTATCTGGACGGCTCAAATGGACACTACCTTCCTGATGCCGGCATATCTCATGGCTACAAGATTGCATGTCCTCGAGTTGCAAAAGATATACCCGCGCTCGTGTCTTCTCCAATGTATTAAACAATAAATTTTATCATAAATACAGAAATCAGAATTTTCAACAATTTTCATAACTGAAGCGCAGAGAACTTGGGTCCAAAGGGATTTTTCTTTCATTGTAACTTATCTCCGACGTCACTTGTTTATATATTGATTTCTAAAGTTCATTGTTCTACATTTGTATTAAAATATGTATAACTTTCTCCTTTTTGTTACAATTATTTTATATATTTGATATAATAAAACTATTTGAGAGCAATGGGCAGAATTTTCATTTCTATAATCGGTGGAGTATCTGGGGGGGCACTGGTGGGACATCTGCCCTGGGAACAGCAGACAGGGGGGCACCGTTGGGCCATTTGATGCATCGCCCGAGATATCTTCCTGCCGGCTGCATATGTTGCCTTCCCCCCTATAGTAGGAGCCAGCTATTCTCTGACACGTTGTCAGCTGCCAGTGGGTCAGAGAAACTGCCACATGCTGGTTTCCTGCTATCAATTTTACAAGTGTCAGACACTCTGTACATTGGAAGCAGCACACTTTTACCGGCAGTCCAGGTCAGGGAGACATCAGCAACGTGATCAGGTCAGTTGACGTCACTCGACAGTGCCTGCAGAGGTGATAAAAGGATGGTGTAAAGCCCTCCATACAGGAGCTGAAAACACGGTTTCCCCCCCCCACCCCCCCTTCCTTTTCTGTAATGTAATCACAGAAAAGGAGAGAGGGTGGGGAGTGTAAGAGCAGCAAATGGGGGAAGAGTGTGGGGGCGATATATGTGAAACAAACAGGAAGGAGGATGTGGGTGAAGAATATGTGAATCAAACGGAGGGAGAGGGTGACGTGCTTATTAAAAATCAGAAAGTAATGAAAAAAATGTGTGGCCGAAAATATTACCAATACAACTCGTCACACACATAAAAAAGCCCTTACATGACTATTTTGGCACATTTACAGAAAAAGCAGAGCTCTCAATATAAGGCAATGCAAAATGTGAACCAAATCAAACACGCAGCGTTTCTTCGTTTGTGTAATAGCAGCCAAACATAAAAATAAGATCTAAATCTGGTATTGCTGTGATTGCACTGATCCAAGAATAAAGCCGTGTAATCACCTATACCGCACAGTGATTGCACCCATCCAAGAATAAAGCCGTCTAATCACCTATACCGCACAGTATAAATTAAATAAATAAAAGCAATTCTTGACCTGCTGTTGATTTATTTTTCCTCCTAAAGATCTTAGTAATGGCCACTTTACACGCCCCGATATAGACGTCCAACTCCGATAAAATGTCACGTGGTTTGTGCGTTGGCCCCGATATCGTTCATGCGTTGTATGGTATAAATGTCCAATACGATGCATGAACGATGCAAAAACGATATCAGGGATCAAATGAGCGTGCTCTCCAACGGCCTGATATTGGATGGACGTTGTGGCTGGATTGTGCTGTGTAAAAGCCCAACAACGATGTGGAGTACAACTTCCCCTATTCTCTCCCATGTTAAATGGTCGTTCCTGGGTCGGCTGTACAAGGGGGCGTACACATCGCAGTGGCGTTGCCTGCCGATATCGCGCTGTGTAACATCTATGCGATCTTGGAATTCTGCCCAGAAAAAGCGCGCTCCCGCGCCATTGTATTCAATATCGGACCAATGTTGGGACGTGTAAAGTGGCCATTAGGCTCGGCTCACACTTATCTTGTGCTAAACGTTGATCACTTACACCAGGGATTATGTGTAAACATTTGAAATACTTTGTCCAGTGTCTCCCTCTGCCTCATTAAAGGGCATTTTTCATAGGCGGCCGTCACACGCTTCAATTTAATGCATGATATCGCTTAAGCAATCTGCTTTTTGATCGCTTAAGCGATATCGTTTGTGCATCGCTGCGTGCAATCAAGCGATTTACAATGTAAAATCGCTTGATCGTTACATCGCAGATTGGTGAGCCGAAGCTCATATCAAGCGATAAACGCTTGATCAATCTGCCTCATCGTGGTGTGTGACACCACGATGAACGATCTCCCAGCGGCAGAGCCTATGCTGGGAGATGGTATCTATGGCATACGTCGGGTTACTAAGCGCCGCGCGGCGCCTAGTAACCCGATGTGTACCATAGTTACCAGCCATCTCGCTGGTCCACATCGCTGGTGAGTCTGCCTGTGTGACAGCTCACCAGCGATGTGAGCGATATTGTTAGCGATCGCGCGTGCACGTGATCGCTAACAATATTGCTACCGATATTGAAGCATGTGACGGCCGCCATAAGGGATTTTGTCTGAATAGTGTTTGGCTTATGATCCCACAGTGTCCCTCTTTTTAAGCACAAAAGAGCAGGTGACCACAGGTTTGAGTCTGGAGCAAAGCTGTCGCCTCATTAGTAAGTGGATCCACCTTACGTTTCATATGAACCATGAGTTTCAGATATATAGGAAGTGCTTAGCTTACAGGACTGAATACATGTGAACTGATGCAAAATGTTATCTAAGGCCGGCTTCAGACTGCGTCTGAGATCCGATCCGTAGCTGTCCGCTTGAGGCAGACAGCCGCGGACCGGATCAGCACACAGGACTGGGGGTCTGTTATGCCCTCCGATCCTGTGTGCAGCCGCACGCAGTTGCAGCCGCTGACAGGTCAGGACCACGGCGCCCGCGGTCCTCAACTATCAGCAGCAGGAACTGCGTGCGGCTGCACACAGGATCGGAGGGCATAACAGACCCCCAGTCCTGTGTGCTGATCCGGTCCACGGCTGTCTGCCTCAAGCGGACAGCTACGGATCGGATCTCAGACGCAGTCTGAAGCCGGCCTGAGGCCGGTTTTACATCACGATTTTGAGGCATCCGAGTGTATCAGTTTCAAAACTGATGCGATGTGTGCTCCCATGTAGCCCTGTGGGCTCGGATGCGTCCTTTTTGCCATCCGATATAAGCAGCCTTCCGATTTATTCACGGAGGCAAAATCACAGCCTGCTGCGATTTTGGTGTCCGTGACTAAAATCAGACACCATGGATCCGTGACAGATCCGTGATGGTCCATAGGGCTACACAATGGGAGCCTATGGACATCAGATACGATGTCGGCTCCGTGATTATGTACTGAGCCTGCCAGAGGCAGGGCCCAGTACATAACCCTGCCTGTCCCTGTCACTCCCTGTCTGTCCCTCTTCTATCTCTGCTCCGCCGTATCCTCTCCCCCCTGTTTTATTCCCTGTCCTCTTCCCTCCGGTATCTAAAAAATAAAAAAAATTCTCCCAGAGGATACATTAGTGACTGTCGGATGGAGCCGGCGGAAGGTAATGTATCCTCTGGGAGGATTTTTTTTTATTCTTTAAATACCGGAGGGGAGAGGATAGGGGGGAGCAGAGATGAAAGAGGGACAGATAGAGAAGCTGCAGGGAGAACAGGATCCACACGGATCCTGCATCAAATCGGAAACGGATGGCTATTTGCCATCTGATTGCAGGGATCCGTGGGGATCCTGTCAAAACACGGATCCCCACGGACAGCCAGAGATCGTGATGTGAAACCGGCCTTATGGTGAGAAAAGTGATGGGTAATTAAGCTAATGTATATTCAACCGCACTCGGTCTACTGTATTGATCGAGGATCGCATCACACTGTGAATCTTCTGAGCTGAGGGTGACTGCTGGATAAAAAAACCAGTGTCACAATACTCATCAACAGCAGGCAGAGAGCAGGTGTCGTTCTGGTTTAAGTGGGGTGGGTAAGTGGGTGAATATTCATTAGCTGGCACTTTCTGACAGCCATCCACTGTGGCTCTCCTGACCTGAGAGTGACAGCGTGCATTTCTATGCAGCTGTCACTCTCAGCTGAGGAGAGTCTGAAAAGGTTGCAATGAGAAAGTGCTGACAGTACCGTAATACAAGCAGTCAGAGTGTATGTCCGTGCAAGACTTAGGCTGGCTTCACACTGCAGTTTTTTCCCTCATCAGGTTCGATCAGGTTTGTGTGTCAAAGTCAGGAGTGTCTCCAAAACTTAGAACAGGTGTCAATCTTTCATTTATACTTTTTCTCTGCAAGTTCCTCTCCTGGTTTTGGCGCCCAAACCTGATCAAACCTGATCAGGAAAAAAACTGCAGTGTGAAACCAGCCTTATGGCCCCTTTACACGCAGCTACAGGTAACAGGTTTTCCACAAGTAACTTACTGGTTGCAGTGAAATCATGGAGACATAGTTCCATTTGTACACAGCAACAAGATAGAACTATGTCTCCATGATTTCATTCCAGCCAGTAAGTTACCTGTGGAAAACCTGTTACCTGTAGCTGCGTGTAAAGGGGCCATTAGGGCGGCTTCACACTGCGGTGTGATCCGGTCCAGGGATGAACCTGCATCGTCCGCAGATATGAGAGGAGAGGGAGGAGGTGCAGGGGACGGAGTAGAAAATTGAGAGTTTTGAATAGCTGTTTAGGATTGTGAGATAGGAAGATTATTAGAGATAAGAAGTAGATTTGTTTTGTGGCGGTGAGTGCAGATTTGAAGCTGGTGAGGGACTGCTTATACATGGCAAGTCCTTGCGGAATGGGATTTCTTTCATCTCTGCTCAGGAACCTGGAAGCCCGTCTCAGGTCTTTGTGAGACTGGTGTGCCAGGGCTGCCTGTTTGTGTGAAGTTTGTTGAATGTGAGGGGGGCAGCCAAGTTAAGGGCAGAAGTTACTGTGGTGTTATATAGGGCGGCAGCAGCATCTGCGTCATGTAAGGACGCTATGCCTGCGAGTGGGAGAAGGGATTCTGAGAATGAGTGTAGATCAATATGGTTGAGATTTCTTCAAGGATGAGTGGGTTTGTGGAGTGGGGGTAGTGTATTAGGAAAGGAGAGGGAAGAGAAAGTCAGTAGATTGAGGTTGGACAGGGAAAGGGGTGGGTTGGAGAGATTAGTGAAGGAACATAGGCGGGGGAATATGAGGTTGAGTGTGTGGCCATCTTGAGTGGCAGAGGAGGACCATTGAGAGAGTCGAAAAGGATGCAGTGAGTGATAGAAGTTCAGAGGCAGCAGGGTGGGGAGTGTCAATGGGGATGTTGAAGTCGCTCATGATGGTAGTGGGGATGTCTGCAGAGAGGAAGTGGAGTAGCCAGGTGGTGAAGTGGTCAAGAAAAGTGGAGAATGATCCTGGGGGGGCGGTAGATAACAGCTAACTGAAGTTTGCAGGGGGAGTAGATACGACAGTGTACCTTGAAAAAGGGGAGAGCAGCAGAGAGTGGCAGTGGGATTGGCGTAAAGGACCAATTGTCAGACAGGAGCAAGCCCATCCCTCCACCATGCTTGTTGCTAGGGAGGGGGGTATGAGAGAGACTGAGTCCACCATAGGAAAGTGCAGCTGAGGAGGCTGTATCGGGGTGAGCCAGGTTTAAGTTATGCCGATGAATGAGAGATTGTTAGTGGTGAAGAGGTTGTGGATTTAAGAGAGTTTGTTGCAGATGGAGCAAGTGTTCCATAGTGATCCAGGTAGAGGGATTGGGGAGCTGGGGCTGGACGAATGGGTATAAGGTTATTAAGGTTGCGGAGGTTAAAGTTGGAGCGTGGGTATCGGTTAAAAGTAACTGTGGAGATGTGATGAGGGGTCCAGGATTTGGAGATATGTCACCAGCAAGTAGGAGAAACAGGGAGAGGGTCAGATGGTGGGGGTAGGAGAGGTTACGTGCATGTTTGGAGACAAAGGATTGTATGTTGTATGTGAAGAAATAGTTCTGTGGAGGAGGTGAGGTGGCTGGGCAGGATAGAGGGAGAGAGTATTACTTCATTACTGGGTGGAGGGATAAATGGAGTTAGTATGAAATGAAATAGTATAGGGGTGAGGGTAAAAATAAGAGGAAACATAGTTGACAGTAACTATGTACTGCAGCACATCTATTATATAATCACGAATGGGTTTTTTGCCCCTTTTGAGACCGCTCTCGCTGCGAGTCAATGTCGTCATGTGGATACGAACGAAGCATTGGCCGCGCAGCGGCCATTGCGGGCAGCTCTAAGGCGACTCGCTATGCCCGCGCAGCGGGCATGGCGAGTCGCCTTAGCAGCGCGAAGCATTGGCCGCGAAGCAGCCATTGCGAGTCAGAGACTTGCTCTGCTAGAATCCCGATGCATTGTGCATCGGGCACCATCTAGTAACTATATACTGCAGCACGTAGTGATGAGGTGCAGCAGGGGTGAGAAGCAGCCAGGGGAGCAGATACTGCCAGGGATTAGATGCAGTGGAAGGATGTGTGATGGTGATGAAGTCGTACAAAGTCAGGACTGCATGCGCAAGTGCAGCCAATGTTCAGATGCAGCCGGGTATCAGATGCAGGAAGGGAACAGATGCCGCCAGTGGTCAGATGCAGCCAAGGGTCAGGTGCAGCTAGGGATCAGATGCAGCCGGGGATCTGATGCAGTCAGGGATTAGAAGCGGCCAGAGATCAGATGCAGCCGGGGGTCAGATGCAGCCAGGGATCAGGTGCAACCAGGGACCAGGTGCAGCTTGAGATCAGATGCAGCCAGGGGTCAGGTGCAGCCAGGGATCAGGTGCAGCCAGGGGTCTGGGATAGCCAGGGATCAGATACAGCCGGGAATCAGGTGTGGCAGGGGATCAGGTGCAGCTGGGGGTCAGCAGCAGCAAGAGATGAGCAGTAGTGATGAATCAATGCTAAGGTGTAGGCCGTTGGCGTTGTGCTGCTGGTGCAGGCATTTGGCAGGGGCTGGTGCTGGTGCGTGGCAAGCCCGCCAGCTTGTACTGTAAGGCAGAGGTCCCCAACTCCAGGCCTCAAGGCCCACCAACAGTGCAGGTTTTCAGGATCTCCTTAGTATTGCACAGGGCTTGGAATCATTACCTGTGCAGATGATCACATTAGTACCTCTGCAATACTAAGGAGATCCTGAAAACCTGCACTGTTGGCGGGCCTTGAGGCCTGGAGTTGGGGACCTCTGCTGTAAGGTGCTTCCCTGGGCGTGTGTCTTTGGTGCAGGACAGGGATGTAGGAGATAGGAGGGGTCTTGGCCAGAGCTGAGAAGCTCCGGGATGCAGAGGTAGCAGTATAAGTGGACGGGCCAGGATGGTGGTACAGCCGGGGCGGGCCATTGCTGAAGATGAACGGAACTGCCAAGCCAGGCCGGGGAGCAGACTGGGAACGAAGGCCCTGCAGCGAGAAGTGGGGAACCCGCTTGCGGTCATCACAGTTGCGGCTGGGAAGGGGCTCGTCAGGTTCAGGCGGTGCTCGCCAGGGGGGTCCAGTGACTTCTCGGCCCAGAGGTTGGTGGATGGGCCTCTGTCAGAGAAAGATGTAGGCTGGCGGCCTTAAGGTGGGAGGGGGGATGGTACCTGCAGAGTGGTCTTCAGTGGCCTCATGAACTACCCAGAGGAAAAGGGGCACAGCTATGTGTGCCTCAGTGGTGCCCCAACGGGATAGGGCTACGATAGAGGCGATGAGAGGTGCCACATTTGTGGGAAGGTAGAGATTAGGGCAGGATGGTAGGAGCCCTGTGGCACACGTGCCTCTCATACCGCGGCCATATTGATACTTATATTTAGCAGCTATACAAACCCCCTTAGTATGTCTTATTTTCAGGGTAAGTCTTAATTTCAGGGAAATAGGGTAGATTCTCCAGCTCCTCCATGGAGTGCACGCTTGCCATTCCCGCATGCCGCAGTGTGATGACGTCATCACGGTGCTGCACACTGGGCCGCGGAACGACTATGTTTTCCAGACGCAATTAAAGGTACAGTGCCAGTCCTCCGGCGGCCATAGGACTGCCTTGGGACTGGCCAGGGCAGACTGCTGTGCAGTGACAGAGATATACATCCACGGGGACACACATCCATGTGAAGCAGGCGCTGGGGTCAGGGGTCGGCGGGCCTGGTCATGACCCTTATGAGCCCGATCGTTACGCCCTGCCTGGAAGGAGCTCGTACATCCAGATGTAGTCACTAATGGTACCTTTACATGCCGCTACCGAAGGTAGCAACAGGTAGGCACTGCACGTGCGCGTTTTCAACGGTTCCTAACGGTACCTGATACCGCAATTACACGCCGCCACAAGGTGCTCCACAGAAGGTATTTTCGATCCCCGGAAGTGCCGACGGGTGCCGCAGGTTACCTTCTGTGGAGCACCTTCCCTCATTTACACGCCGCTACCACAAAGGAATATGGGCGGACCTGGGGCAGCAGGGACAACACATAGGCGTGCCACAGTCCGTCACGTTCGCACCCAAACGACAACCATTGGCCAACACAATAGTGTTCTGATTGGGCACGGCGCGAAGGGCGGATGGCGGAGACATGACATAGTAGTGTTAGGATTGTCACACGGAATAAGCGCTTGTGACATGGCGGAGTGTGGCGAAATTCAGCTAGGGGATGCTTATGCGTCACACAGGAGCGGTTACAGCACACAGTCAGTGCGTTTTTTAAAGTGTTGGCCTATGGTGCATCTGGATAGAGATGCGTGAATAGAGCCCCAATGCAGATCGCATATGTGGTAACAGATGTCAATGGCCTTGAGCAGCTCACATGCCACATGTACATGATGTGTGTCTGCACATGTGCTGCCCTACTTACTTAAACCCACATGACAGAGAATATTATGTGATGCATCAATGTGTTGTGTCCAGGTGACCCTCTGCCTACATGGCCACCCACACATATTGTGTCTCATACCCGGCCATAGGTGCCAATGTGTGTGACAGCACTGGCCCCAACCTAAACCTTGATCACGCTGCCCTCCATCCCCAAGTAATCACGCTCACACAGAGTAATTTGGATCCAAGAAAGCAAATTTATTTTTTTTAAACACATGAACTGAAAAAATAAAACACAGATACAGAAAGGAAAACAAGTTTATTAGTCCACATTGTGCCCAATTTGGGCGGACATATTTGTTTTTGTTTTCTTTGTGTTTTTTTTTTTCAAAACTAAATAAATTTCTGAAGCCATGCTGCTCCATACTTTGACCTCTAAACTGTGTGACCTTTCACGTTTGTCGGCAGCTAGGAAATTAACACCACGCATACAGGCTAACAGATGGTAACCTTTTATCTCACAATGGTTACCGGTCCGTAGCACAGTATGATGAGGACGTGCGCACAAGGACCGCAGAACAGATTCTAAATTTATTTCCAATAATCGGTGCCTCGCAAAAGATGACAATCGGTGGTTAGGTAGCACAATCACGGTCGTGAACACATAAAAAAAAAAAACAAAAAAAAAAGAAATGAACAACAAGGTGAACATGGACAACACCTTAGGAGTTTGTCCAAATTGTAGTCTAGGCTGTACACCTGTAGGCACCCTGTTCCTAGGGCCCAGTGCGACTCCAACCGGAGGTTTTGGAGCCTGCGTGGTGTGCCGAATTTGGCCCCATTTGGCCACAGACTCCTCCATCGTGTGATGGCATGTCCATTTTCATTCAAACAGCCATGTGGTTTGCAATTAAATAACAATAGCTCCTTACCCTGGCTCCCCAAACACTACAGGTAACACCAAACCAACGGCAGCCCCAAGATTCCCTCGATAAATGGTGACATAATTGAAACAAACTATGAAATCTGCTGGCACAGCGTCAACAATGATGTACACGGTGCCGATTGAATAGGCCGACAAACAAAACACCTTACCCATAATTCCTCCAGCACTAAATTGCAGCCCGAAGCATCTTACACCCCGCCTGCGATTGACAGTCGATACGTGCAGTCTTCCAGCGCACAGGCTTGCTGAAGCACATCCGCTCTGCTGGGGTTTCCAGTTCCCTCGCGGCCTGCCGGTGATGGTAGCTTTCGCCTCCGGCCCTGGTGTGGAGGCACCTCTTCCAAGGCTGGACGGGTATTCCTGACGTGGCGATGTGCAGAGCATCTTTACGGTAGTTTCGGTTGTGCCACCTGCGCAGGTGGCAGCCCTCTCGATGCAACATCAACATTGTATTGAACCCGATTCGAGCCTTCAGACAGTGGTTAAGCAGAGGTACACATTAGATTTTTATTGTTCCACATGCAGAACTGGTCATGTATGCATGTATGTGGTTACGGACACAGTATGGTTGGTGCAGGACAATACCGTGGATTCAGTCTTGCAAAAAGAGGGAGGTTAAGGCAAAGTGTGCACGTAAAATGTGGCTGAAGTAAATGTACCCATGCAGCGATACCCTCCCGACATCCCTTCTAATATGCTTATACATTGTGTGTAGTTTGTCATGAATGGCCAATGTGTTTTTTGTTGGCACAACAATTAAAATCGATCACCTGGAATCCTAGGTATAGTCCACATGGACCCGGCATTCGCGATCGCAATTTTTCGGACCATATAGGCCCCTCAACCATTTGATGACGGGCCCTTAACAGTCTGCCTTCACATGGTATGTGATGTGGGCCCCATAGATGCTCACAATGTTTAACCAAAGTCCTCAACCATTAACCACACTCATGCCACTGTCTGGCGGCCATACGATATGTCAGGGAGCTCATTCCCAAATAAATGAAAAACTCAACGCAAACCCTCTAAAACAAATATGTGAACTGTCAAAACATTTTCGGGACCTAAACATAAACCAGTATGCGACCATCAACTTGTGGCTGTGTCCATAATCTTGAAATGTGCGCCTGAGTAGTAGCCGATGAAAGCTCACAACTTGCTCATAGGCCCCACCAACACCACCTTGGGCATAGAGGGCAGCTCCAAGCACCAGACCACTGCCCAGAGAAAACAGCTGGAGCACCCACACCACCGCGGCAACAGCCAGCTGGGCCACCATCCCCACCAGGGAATAGCCCCTCACCAGGGCATGAGGAGGAGGAAGACCCTGATGAGCCTGCGTTGGTGGAGGCAGAGGTGGCCTCGCCTGGTCGCCAACCTGATGCTGTGGCGCAACCCCCAAATGCAGCTGCGTTGGATGTTTATGGCGGTAAGTGATTTTGAGTTTGATTAGAGGGGCCGAACACTGTAAGCATTGTTGTTGTTACTTGGGAAATGGAAAAGCTAGGCATTTCTGACATAATGTCCTTCACACACTCTTGCAGATGGAGAACGTGCTGGAGCTGCCGGCTGGAGTGTCAGTGCCTCCCCATCACCCCTGATAGTCAGGATGATGTTGCGCCCGAGGGTAAGGACAATATTGCTTGTGTGAACCTGACACAAACACCAGAGGTAGGATTCTGAAGTAATGTTTTTTCCCCACACACAATACAGGTGTACCCACCATGGAGGACGTCGTGAGGGCTCACCACCAGTTTGCCCACCGACTGCAACGGGGCCCCACACCGGGGAATACAGGATCTCACCCGCCTGTCTAACATGGTGGATACCGTCCTGCAACATCAAGATGGCCAACATTGAGATGGAACCCCCCGGAAAAAAATTTGCTCCCCTGACCCCCAAATGTGTTGTCCTAGTTGGACCTTGAACTTACAGACGTTGCCTGTTGGGCTTTTGATGTGGATTGTTTTTTTTTGGGTTTTTTTGCCCCCGTTGGGCTCTTTTCTTATAGTGTTCCACTATCACAAAAGGGGGATTGTGGGATGGCCAGGCCTTTGGCCCTTGCACCTATCCTGTCCCACATTGGGACCATCAGGAGTGTGGATTAACCAGCCCTTTACCTTATGGACCTATCCTGTCCCACATTGGGACCATCAGGAGTGTGGATTAACCAGCCCTTTACCTTATGGACCTATCCTGTCCCACATTGGGACCATCAGGAGTGTGGATTAACCAGCCCTTTACCTTATGGACCTATCCTGTCCCACATTGGGACCATCAGGAGTGTGGATTAACCAGCCCTTTACCTTATGGACCTATCCTGTCCCACATTGGGACCATCAGGAATGTTGGATGGCTACACCTATCAGAAAGCTGCATTCTGTGTTTTGTGGCAAATGACTTCCACACATGTAATGTAGCAAATAAAATGTATTTTTTTTAAATTTGCCTCATTCATGTCACAACAAGAATATGGGGGGGGGAAATGTTCAACAGGTTAATATCTCACACACATTACCACATCTCTTTGTCAATGTCCTACCACAGTACAAAGGAACCTATGTTCGTCCTACACTGAGGCCATTGGCCCATATTGTGTGGCTTGGGCCAAACTATATTGTGAACAACACCATTCACCCAGGCTGCCCCCCCAAGCCATAACCCAAAAGAAAAACACAATTGAGTTTGTTCAAATATTTAATACAGTCAGATTTTGTAAATAATGAACAAATCATAAGAAGCAATTCTGCTGAAAAGTCTAAATAAAACATAAGGCAACAAAAATAAGGTGCCTCCACATGAAAAAGTCCAGAGTGCCAATTCGGTGCATTGGCTACTAGTGTCCAACTTCATCATCCTCTGTCGGCTCTGACAATGCCGCATCCCCCCTCCTCTGAGGGCAGCCCCGACCTGCCTGAGAACGTCTGGTTGTACGACGACGTGTTGAGGGGGGATGGGGTGACTGTGGCGGGGCCGGTCTTCTCACGGGCCGAGATGGGGCAGCTGGGGAAAGGGGCCACAAGGTGTGTTGCATGGGGGGGGGGGACGTGGCATCCCCATTGAAGGGCCCCATCATCGGCAGCATCAGCGGCATTGTTGAAGACCCTCAGAAGGATCTTTTTCTGGAGCGGCTCCATCCCTCGCATTCTGTCGCTCATGTAGAGGGCGGTGCTGTCGATGTGGGTCCGCTGTTCGTCCAACAGCACGCGTCGGGCCCAGGTGCCCAGCTCCGTCTCTGGTGGTGCAGGACGTCGGCGACGACGGATCCTGGAGCTGGGCCCTGGGGCCGGACCCACATCACTCGCCCCGCCCTCCTGCTCAGCCCCAGATGTCATGGGCTGAGCATCATCAGCGACAGAATGCTCCGCAATGGAGCCGTCCTCTTCTGGGGCCTGTGGGGGGGAGAGGAAACAAAAGAAAACATTAGTGACGGCAAGGACCACACCATACCATGGACACAGGACACAATATACCACTCCCACTAAAGTAAAGTCACTAACAAAATATATGGAAGGAATCTACAAACACCAAACCACCAAACTTTAACAACACCAAAACCTGTATTGCGCCTGGACACTCACCTCTACGATTCCAGGTACTCAGCACAATACAGATTTAGGTGTCAGTCAGAGAGCCGTAACCCAATGAGTACATGTCACCACAACACCTTGATACTGGGGGCTGGGCTGGCCAAACACAGATGTTGGGCACCTTCCCATTTTTAATACTAATATGATGTGAAACCATCAAACCTTCAAATAACGAAAACCCACTTGCACCAGAGCCAACACACATGTGTGGCAGCAAAATTTAGTAGATGCCACTATGTGCCTCTTTCATTTTAACCCAATAATAATTTAAACAACATTACACATGTAATTTATCCAGTTCCGATATTTGGGGGAAATGCTACTTTGGAATACGGCTCTCTGCGTCAAATTCACATAATCCAAAATCATGGAAGGAGGCCAGATTCACAGACAGAAAAAGGTTTCACACACCAAGGCCGAAAATGTCTCAAAAGTGTGCTAGTTCTGGATTTGCCAAACCACACATGTGACGGTAACATTGTGGGACAACACTGTAACACGATTACCCACCTCCTGTGGCGCAGATGGTGATTCATCCGGGCCTACATGGGACGCAGCAACGGGGGAGTTGGTGGTCGTTGCACGCGAACTCCCCTCGCCCAGGATGAAGGTGAAGAGGGGATAGTACCATAGGGTAGGTGATGGTACCTCCTCAGCTCCAGCTCCTGAGCGACGGTGCAGGTATTCATTGTGAGCCCGCATGAACGACTGCCGCATGTTTTTGATTTTTAAGGCCACCGCATGCTGGTCCCAACTCTTGCCTACCCTTGACTCCAAGCGATTGGCTAGAGCCACAAGAGTCCTGTAGGCCTCGGACCTCGCTGCCTGGTTTTTATATTGAGGCAGCGAGCTGCGCCACAAACATTCGTGCCGCTGATACTCCGTGAGAAGCTGGGTTTCAAATTCCACAGTACACCTCGGCATCTGGGGAAGACAAAACACAGCCAATCCAGACCGTCACGACACAAGCCATATCGATCTGTCAAAACCTTTTGAACATTATTTTCCTGCACATAAGGTTCTCATATGTACATTGTAGGCAGCAATAAGTTTGATTACAACTTGGCCTATGTGTGCCATTTGCACAATGTCACACCGCTCCAAAGTAAAAGACATGTGTGACAAAATTACACATGTCAGGTACTCTGTGGCCCCCTAAACATGTGTTAAACCTGATTTAAGAACCCACTGTCCATATTAAAAAAACAACCCGGAGACGGGTGTGTGCGTACATACCTCTAGCCCAACATGTGAGCAAACACATTATGTGGTAGCTAGTCACTTTGTACTGAGCAAAATGGTTAACATTAAGCAGATGAGAAAGGAGGGCGTGGTTTGTGCCAAGACTGCACATACTACATGTAATGTGCAAACACATCATCATGTAGTTGTTTGCCCATCCATGGGACTACTATTGTAACAGACATAACAAGAATCCCTGCAATGAAGGGACCAATAATTGCACACATCAAATGCTGATGTGCATGACAGTTCTAAATGTCTACTTTATATGTTGGACTCACAAATTACATCAAAGGCCAAATCTATACGCACACAATACCAGTTGAGGCTATACCTGGCTATTGCCATACAATAGAAAAACTGACCCATATGTCTAATGAGAGGGCCAAAATTAAAGGCCGTATCAAACATGCCCATACACACATTGCCTAAGCGGCCGCCAAAACAAGCATCAGCGTCCCGTGCACTTTAATAGAAACCGCTAAAGAGGCTTACCGTCAGAGCAGCAGAAGATAGGCAGGACACTAGTAGCTCAATGCACATGGACCTCTGGACAAGGTGTAGTGGCCATTGGCCTGGCTTTATAGTCCGCTAAACCAATCACAGCGGACACAATGACGCACAGCGTAATGGGACACCTGGGGGCGCAATTAACTTCCGCTAATTGGTGGAGATCGCTGAATCGTGATAGGTTGGCGGCCCTTTAAAAGCTCCGCATTCCGGCAAACATTACGCTTGCTGGCCAGACCCATTAAGTAAGTATCTGTGGACACACATGGAAATGGCAGGGTGTGGGGTGCATATGTTGGTGTTATTTGCGACCGCAGAACACTGTTTTAGCGTAGTGTATAGGGGTCTGTATTGCTGGGAAGATATAGTGTACTGTGTGGACTTGGAGTAGGCATTTTGTTTGGTGCTTCTAAATATTTGAACATATACATTGCTGTGTTTGTTTCCAGACACCATACAGGAGATTGGCTGCAGGACTGTAGACAGAAATGTGTGACTCCTGTCACCTGGATCAATTTCTGCATACTGGTTGTGGCCAATGGAAACTGGGTCCAACGGGGATAGGATGACACATGGCTTGGAGGTGTGGCACTCAAGACATAACATACATGTTTCGGACAAATGTGACCAGCAAAAACAACATATGTAACCATGGGTACCCTACCTCACTCATGTGCAAAGTTGTTGGCTTCTTGTAAGCTTACTTGACCAGCCTATCGGGGTACGTATTGTTTGTTTAACATCCCAGATTAGGAAATGGCCACATTTTTATTATGGTCTGTGTAATGGCATCTGCAAATTTGTTCTCATACATTATTGGTGACACATGTCCCTTTCTAACTCACCTAGGTGCAGATGTTTTACTTTGACAAACTCCCATAGAAGTTGATGTAGAGGATGCCACTATCATTGGGCGTCTTCCATTTTGATTGGGGTGACTACTGGGTGTTTGGCTTTCCTGGCTTCAGGGATGTGTTTTGTGGCCTGACGCAAGTTCCCCTCCAGTTGGCTATAGTGTGTCATCGAAAAGAGGTGTGGCTTGCTTAACCTGCTGACATTGGCACATATTGTTCTACCTACTCATGTTGTGGTTTCTCATCTACAGGTGCTGATATTGAGGATGCAGAATATCCATGACCGCCATGTTATCGTGGCTCTTGCGTTGGTGGAAGAGCAAATGTGGCTTCAGGATCGGTATGAAAGGTTGATGAGGCGCAGACAGCGGCGGTTGTGGACCCAGGATTGGCTTCTCAGGCGGGAAAGCCGGGGCCACATGCAGCTGTTGCGGGAGCTGGAGATTAACTGTCCTGATGATTACCGAAACTATCTCCGTATGCCCGAGGACTGTTTCACCTTCCTATTGGAGCGTGTAGGGCCAATGATAGCGCGTCAGGACACTATAATGCGCCCATCAGTATCACCTGCTGAGCGGTTGGCGATCACTTTGCGGTTCCTGGCTACAGGGCAGTCCATGACATCACTCACATACATGTCACGTGTCTCCCTGCCCCTGCTGAGCCGCCTGATCCCTGAAACTGTTGGGCCATCTGGAGAGCACTGCAGCCAGCCTACATGAAAATGCCAGAAACAGCCGCAGAATGGCTGGAAGTGGGCCGAGGCTTTGAAACCCGGTGGAACTTCCCCAACTGTGGCGGGGCATTGGATGGTAAGCACGTGAGGATTACCAAACCTGCCAACTCTGGCTCTTTGTTTTTCAATTACAAAGGGTATTGTAGTATAATCCTCATGGCTGTAGTAGATACCAACTATGAGTTCCTCTACGTGGATGTTGGAATGAACGGTCGCAACTCAGATGGGGGGGTGTTTGCACGCAGCTCCTTGGCAACACTACTAGGGAGTGGTGGGCTAAACTTACCCTCAAATGAGCACACGACCGAACATCTAAACTTTGCGTTTGTGGCGGATGAAGCATTCCCACTTCAGGAGCACCTACTGCGGCCATATCCCCAGAGGGCCCTTACTTCTGAGAGACGCATTTTCAACTACCGGCTATCCCGGGCCCACCGTGTAGTTGAAAATGCGTTTGGGATAATGGCCAATAGATTCCGGGTTTTTCATACGCCTATGCATATGAAACCGGAGTCTATTGACGCGGTAGTGGTGGCCTGCTGTGTGCTGCATAACTTCCTGCGTCGTAGGGATAGGGCATCATACACGCCAGGAGGTTATGTAGATAATGCCAACGCTACAACAGGGGAGCTCCGTCCAGGGTCTTGGCGTGATGAGGGCCATGTGATTGTGCCACTCCAGCCGCAGAGCCATGGCCGCACTCGGCGGGAGGCCAGGGACAGTAGAGACGCTTACTGCTCCTACTTCAATGGGTCTGGTGCAGTGAGCTGGCAGGACCAAGCCATGTAGTTTGGCTGGTTCTGGGAGGTTTATGTAACTTTGCAATGGAGGTGACAGCAGGGTAGCTGCACCCCTTTTCTTTTGTGTTTATCATTTTCATGATCTTTTTTTTCCTAATGTGCATGAGGTTTCGTTAGTTAGTTAGTTAGTTAGTTAGTTTATGTTGTTTGAAACTTTTTTTTGCTGCTCCACAGGTTCCAATGTGGGTTCAATTTGCTCTCTCTGCAATGTCTTGCCAGATTGTGACATGCACTTTATTTGTTGTTTTTATTTTGATGTTTTTTTGTTAAAAATTGTAATCCAAGGTCACGATGAATGATTTTGATTTATAAAATACTTTTTTGGATCCAAACAAATGTGTGAGCCTGTTTACTTGGTGGAGGAGGAAAATGTGATGAAGTTTATGGTGGGGGCCTGGGATGTCATAGCCACCTATTGGCTGGGATTGTGCAGGCAATATGTGTGGGTTGCCATGATTTTTGCCCAGTCTTTTGGCTAACAGTGTTTGTGGCCATTGTGCGTACATGAGCCTTTATTTTGTTCTAGGCAGAGGGTCACCTGCACACAGCACATTGATGCAGGACATATTCTTCTCAGGTGTTTTCAAATACACTGTCACACAGATCTTTCACAGGTTTGCTACGGAGCAGTTCCACTACATTCACATCTGTTGCCAGAGATATATATATACCATTTACACAGATAACGCACATACTGTGTGTTGTAAGCCGCTCATGTGTGTCGCACAAACGCACCTCGCCGCTATCTACACATGCCGCTGTCACAAGCGCTGATCGTGCGTGACAGGGCAAACACTTGTACTACGTACACATAGCCCGGCACCGCTACTTTTATGCACACTGGGTATGTGACTTGCCACCGCTCCTGGGTGACGCTTTAACATCGGTTTAGATGCATTCGCCACACTCCGCCATGTCACAACCGCTTATTCCGTGCTTCACTCCGCTCACTGGTACGTCACGTCTCGGCCATCCGCCCTTTCCGTCTTGCCCAATCACAACTCCGTAGTGTTGGCCAATGGTTGTGGTTTGGGCGCGGCGTACAGGACTGTGGCACACCTATTTGTTTTACGTCCTGCCTTTGTTGCTCCCACATCACCCTGTGGTGGCGGCGTGTGAAGCGGGTACGCTAAGCTACAGCTGGCTACTTGAGACACCCGGCGATGTAGCTAGCTATAGATGTAGCGTGGCGTAGCGCATCTTGTCGCGGCGTGTAAAGGTGATGCGTTGAGCGTTTGTAGCCGTTTGAGCGTGCTCGTGCACGTGAAGTAGCGGGATGTATCCAGCCTGCCGTCGCGGCGTGTAAAGGTACCATAAGAGACACAACTGTGTTGACTGGGTGTATGTTTGTGGGCAACATATAGGGGACATTAAGCACACATTCTGGCCAATAGCGGGAGTGCTGGAACACGATGTGGGCTGGTAACCTCTATTAATACATCAAAGAGGTCTACAAATCTGGGTCACACAGGCACTTAAGATGATTGGCAGGCCAACATGTGTGTAGTGACATCAAGGAACACACAGAAAGATTCCTTTAAAAATTTATTTGGCAAATAATCGGTGGCACACCGGGCCCACAAAGGATACAATGCTGGTTGAGTGTAGGAGTAGCCACAACACACTCCCCACGGTCCCAATGTGGGACACTATAAAAAAAGAGGCCAAAGGGGTAGCCACAACACAATCCCTAGTGTCCCAACGTGGAACACTATAAGAAAAGAGCCCAACGGGGGCAAAAACAAACAAAAAAAAAAAGCCAACATGGCAACACACAAGAGTTTTGGTCCAACATGGACAACAGTCCTTCAGGGCAGGTTTGTCCATTGATGTCTCTGGGTTCTGCTACATCACATCATGGTAGGCCACCATGTCCTCGCTGGAGGGCAGCCAGCATGGCACCCAACCGGGCCAGGTCTTGGAGGCCGCGTTGGTGTGCTCGGTGGAGGTGTCTGGACACCTCATTGTGGGCCCTGATGACATCCTCCATCGTAGGGACACCTGTATTGGGATGAAAATCACATTTACATTCAAACAGTCCATGTGGAGGTTTGCTAATTTAAAAAACAAATATGCTCCTTACCCTCTGGCTCCCCATCATCAGCACTATCAAGGGGTTATGGGGATGCACTCACACTCCAGCCGGCAGCCCCAGCACGTTCTCCATCTGCACAAATAGGTGAACATAATTGAAATCAAACTGTGTGCAAATCCTCATGGGCAGAGAACTCAACACTGATTACAGTGTGCAGGCATAGGCCACAACAAAACACACTTACCACCATAATCCTCCAAGGCTGGCTCAATTGCAGCCTGAGGCATCTCCTCCTCCGGCCCTGCAGGGGATGCCAGCTTATCCTCCGGCCCTGCTGGGTCTTCCAGGTCCCCCGCCGCCGAGCCTGCTGGGGAAGCCATCTCCTCCTCCTCCAGCCCTGGTGGGTCTTCCAGTTCCTCCTCCGCCGGCCCTGCTGGTGATGGAAGCTCCTCGTCCTCCGGCCCTGGTGTGGAGGGCACCTCCTCCTCCTCAGGCCCTGGGGACGGGGTATTCCCTGGTGGGGATGGGCTGCCAGCAGCCTCTTGAGGCGGTGGTGTTGGTGGGCCACCTGCGGGTGGTGGCGGGGGCCCATCTTCGGATGACAATTCATCAACATCTGTATTTGAAAACACAATCATTGAGCTTTCAGAAGAAGGGTTAAGAACAGAGGTGTAACACATTTAGATTGTTGGCCTATGTGTTTCCAGCATGCCAGATATGGTCTTGGGTCATGTATGCATGTAGTGTGGTTAGGACACAGTATGGTTAGTGGCAGGAGGGCAACTTACACTGTGGACTCATCTTTGGCCCAAAAAGAGTGAGGTTAAGGCAGAAGTGTAGGCACCCCGTCAAAATGTGGCTGAATATATGTTACCCCATTGCAGCGATACCGCCGTGGCCCACACTCTCCTTCTAATATGTTTTTATACATTTGTGTGTAGTTTGGTACATGTACATGTGCAAGTGTGTGTTTGGGGACAACAATTACTCAGCACGCAGCCTGGCAATCCTGGCACGGATGTCCACTATGCGGCCTGGGCATTTCTGCTTTAGATCCGCAATTTTTTTTTCGGATCGCTTTAGCGCTCCTCTGAACCCCCAGTTGGTGGAGCAGGGCCCGCTGTAACGGTGCTGCGATTGCGCAACCTGGGGTGACGGTGGTGATGGTGGCCCCAGTAGTCATGGCGGTCACAATGGTCTATGAGGACCAGAAGCTCCGCCATACCCCACGTTGCAGCGCGCTGTGTGGCGGCCATGACTGTAGTGGTATGTGCAGGGGAGGGGCTGGCACCTTGCAGGCAGAGTGAAACTGAAACCAACGTCATGACGTCAGTACGGCCGCTTGCGGGGTGTGACAACATTCAAAGTCGCCGTACGCGCAGTGTGACACGGCAGAAACACTTCTGCGGCACCTACAGAACAATAACCCAGGGCGTTGCGTACCGCAACCTTGTGCGCTGTGTACAGCAATATTCCTTTGTAAATGTGGCGCCCCTGCGGGTATTAGCCACAGTATAAGATCATAATAGTTGCACTCACTTAGAAAGCCAAGCCACTGCACTACCACCTTTGGCCAGTAGGGGGAGCTCCAGAGACACCAGAGACTTCCCTAGAGATAAAACACTGGTTTGAGGTAAATTTTCAGACAGTTGGAGCCAGGGACTCAGAGTGACAGGAGCTGCATTGAGTTCCTGAGGACTGACTGAAAATTTCCAGGGCCAAGCCATCGGTCTGAGGAGGAGAAAACTGATAAGAGAAACACTTTCAGAATCGGGTAGCATCATTATCTACCCTAGATAAAAAGCGCAAATACGGATACCGGATCCGTGGCTGCATTAGTTATATACAATACAGCAACCGGAAAAACGTGAGGTAACAACAAGCTTCACAGGGCCAGACACAGCAACATACTTAGAGTTCAGCAGTACTCCCGGAGGGGGTAAGCAGAGAGAGACAAAGGACTCAAGTTGCCTGTTGAGTGGGACCCAGAGAGGACAGATTTGGGCCGGCAGCGAGTTCACACACGGCAGCAGGGCCACATAGACAGTGCAAGCAGGAGGTAAAGGACCCGGTGGGGCCTGAGCAACTGAACCCCGATTGCAGACTCCGGAGACGGGACTTGTTGTATTATAGTTTGGTTGAAAGTAAACCAGTTAAACTTCATTTGTGCCTCAGCCTCTGATTTAACAGTTACCATCTATCCAGGATTGGGACCATCACCACTGAGAGGATTTGCTGTGAATCAAGTAAGTGTCTGTGCCCTTAACATCTCCTCACCATACTTCCATCTTCATCCATCATTAACTTTAACATCACCTGTCCAGAGGACCCTATAGCCCTACCCGGAAAAGGGCTATACCATCTCAGCTGCCTCTCGCCATCATCCCCTGGGCAGTACAAGGCAGCGGTGGCCATATATAGCCACATTATTCCGGGTGGCGTCACGACAATAACATCTACAAACTTTATAAATTATATAAACTTCTAAATCCCCTGTAAATACCCCCTTTTAGGAGTGTGCCAGCCTGGGGCCACGGCCTGGGTCCAGCCACCAGTGACTTCCCCAAGGAAAGGGACCCTGCGCCGGGTATCCCGGTCCCCTAAGCTGGGCGGCACATATGTGGTATGAGAATGTGCACACTATATAGTGCGCGCAGTGCGACACGGCAAAAACACTTCTGCGTTAACTATGGGAAAAATTACCCAGGCCGCTACGTACGGCATGCATGTGCGCTGTGTACAGCACTATTCCTTTGTATGTGGTATTTGAATGTACACACTATATAGGACCATTACGCACTATACTTTGCCCTTCCGCAATTGTGTGGCGGCGTAATTGTACTAATGTATCTGATCGTGCAGACGGCGCGTATCTCTAGTGCTGAAGTGACAGCTCATCCAAGATGGCGTCCTGTGAAGGGAGAGCCAATCGTAATGCAGGATCCTCCACCAATGATCGCTGATGGGGCGCAGTATCCCGGAGGCTGTGTCACGCCCCAGGGAATTCACTAGGTGTCGAAAATACCTTCCTGTGCCACGATTACACGCCGCCACCATAGGGTTATACCTGCTTGTTTTTCAGCACGGCTGAAAGACAGGTATCCAAAGAGACAGGGAGCAACAACCTGAATTACACGCCGCCACTTCGCGGTGTTTTGAAGGTATCAGGTACAATTGTGTCAATTGTCTGCCGGTTTCTACCTTTCGGTAGCGGCGTGTAAATGTACCATAATATGAACCAGGAAGCAGCCCCCACTGTGTAATGTCTTCAGCGGTGAACCAGCTAGACTGTATGGCCTGCAGTAAGGACCTGGAAGGAGACCATACATTCTGACGTAGCCACTAGTATACACCTGGAAGGAGCCTGTACTCTCTAGCGTCTTCATTAGTGAAGCAGCTAGACTGTATAGGCTGCAGTCAGGACCTGCAAGGAGCCTGTACTCTCTAGCGCAGGGGTCTCAAACTCCAGGCCTCGAGGGCCGCACACAGTCCAGGTTTTCAGGATTTCTTTAGAATTTGACAGTTGGTCATTTGATTACCAACTGTCAAATACTATGGAAATCCTGAAAATCTGGACTGTGTGCGGCCCTTGAGGCCTGGAGTTTGAGACCCCTGCTCTAGCGTCTTCATTAGTGAAGCTGCTAGACTGTATAGGCTGCAGTCAGGACCTGGAAGGAGCCTGTATTCTCTACTGTATAGGCTGCAGTCAGGACCTGAAAGAAACCTGTACTCTCTAGCGTCTTCATTAGTGAAGCAGCTAGACTGTATAGGCTGCAGTCAGGACCTGCAAGGAGCCTGTACTCTCTAGCATCTTCATTAGTGAAGCTGCTAGACTGTATAGGCTGCAGTCAGGACCTGGAAGGAGCCTGTATTCTCTACTGTATAGGCTGCAGTCAGGACCTGGAAGGAGCCTGTATTCTCTACTGTATAGGCTGCAGTCAGGACCTGAAAGGAGCCCATACATTCTGATGTAACCACTAATATATACCTGCAAGGAGCCTGTATTCTCTAGCGTCTTCATTAGTGAAGATGCAAGACTGGATAGGCTGCAGGCAGGACCTGCAAGGAGCCTGTATTCTCTACTGTATAGGCTGCAGTCAAAACCTGCAAGGAGCCTGTACTCTCTAGCGTCTTCATTAGTGAAGCTGCTAGACTGTATAGGCTGCAGTCAGGACCTGGAGGGAGCCCATACATTCTGATGTAACCACTAATATATACCTGCAAGGAGCCTGTATTCTCTGTATAGGCTGCAGTCAGGAGCTGCAAGGAGCCTGTATTCTCTAGCGTCTTCATTAGTGAAGATGCTAGACTGTATAGGCTGCAGTCAGGACCTGGAAGGAGCCTGTATTCTCTACTGTATAGGCTGCAATCAGAACCTGCAAGAAACCTGTATTCTCTAGCATCCTCAATAATAAAGGTGCTAAACTGTATAGGCTGCAGACAGGACATGCAAGGAGCCTGTATTCTCTAGCATCCTCAGTAATAAAGGTGCTAGACTGTATAGGCTGCAGTCAGGACCTGCAAGAAACCTGTATTCTCTAGCGTCTTCATTAGTGAAGCAGCTAGACTGTATAGGCTGCAGTCAGGACCTGCAAGAAGCCTGTACTCTCTAGCGTCTTCATTAGTGAAGCTGCTAGACTGTATAGGCTGCAGTCAGGACCTGCAAGGAGTCTGTATTCTCTAGTGTCTTCAGTAGTGAAGCAGCTAGACTGTATGGCCTGCAGTAAGGACCTGGAAGGAGACCATACATTCTGACGTAGCCACTAGTATACACCTGGAAGGAGCCTGTATTCTCTAGTGTCTTCAGTAGTGAAGCAGCTAGACTGTATAGGCTGCAGTCAGGACCTGCAAGGAGCCTGTACTCTCTAACGTCTTCATTAGTGAAGATGCTAGACTGTATAGGCTGCAGTCAGGACCTGGAAGGAGCCTGTATTCTCTACTGTATAGGCTGCAATCAGAACCTGCAAGAAACCTGTATTCTCTAACATCCTCAGTAATAAAGGTGCTAGACTTTATAGGCTGCAGACAGGACCTGCAAGGAGCCTGTATTCTCTGTATAGGCTGCAGACATGACATGCAAGGAGCCTGTATTCTCTGTATAGGCTGCAGACAGGACATGCAAGGAGCCTGTATTCTCTGTATAGGCTGCAGACAGGACATGCAAGGAGACTGTATTCTCTAGTGTCTTCATTAGTGAAGCTGTTAGTCTGTATAGGCTGCAGTCAGGACCTGCAAGGAGCCTGTATTCTCTAGCATCCTCAGTAATAAAGGTGCTAGACTGTATGTGCTGCAGTCAGGACCTGCAAGGAGCCTGTACTCTCTAGCATCTTTAGTAGTGAAGCTGCTAGACTGTATGGGCAACAGTCAGAACCTGCAACGAGCCTGTATTCTCTAGACTCAACCCTGAGGTCAGTGATCATCTTTACGACACTTTACCGTCTCGCCTTCTCGCTTTGTGCTCTCCGCGTCCGTTACCTAAGCAAGTAGTGGACATTGTAGTTGCAATGGTTTCACTTTACCGTTTCTAGGTTTCAGTGGCGTCCTGACGTCACTCCTTACAGCCTATAAGAGGTCGCTATTACATACAATGGGCGGAGTTGCGATGTGCGTTGGAACGCATGGACGGAAGCGGAAGAGCGGGAGCTGTCAGTTGTAGGCGCGTGATAGCCGGCAAGTTAGGGGGCGGGAGCTGTGTGCCGTGTGTACGGAGCCCTATGTGGAGACTGCCGCACATCATGGTCCTGTATAACTCTGTGCTCCTGCAATAGCACGTTGTGTGGTGAAGGGCCCCTATCTATAGCACGTGACTACATTGTACCTCATCTAGCCATGGACAGGGCTTCTGTGGCCAAGGTGGGGGCAGTGGCCAGTGCCAGCATGTGTGCCCTGGTGGCCGGAGTGGTGCTGGCACAATACATATTCACAGTGAAGAAGAAAACTGGAAGGAAAACCAAGATCATAGAAATGGTGAGTAGTGTGTCCATACAGGTGGAGATGCTGCAGCCATGCTAGGGGTGGCACGCGGATCCATGGCCATTGATGCTGCGGGTGGCACGCTGATCCAGGGCCATTGCTGCTGCGGGTGGCACGCGGATCCATGGCCATTGATGCTGCGGGTGGCACGCTGATCCAGGACCATTGATGCTGCGGGTGGCACGCTGATCCAGGACCATTGATGCTGTGGGTGGCACGCTGATCCAGGGCCATTGATGCTGCGGGTGGCACGCTGATCCAGGGCCATTGCTGCTGCGGGTGGCACGCTGATCCAGGGCCATTGCTGCTGCGGGTGGCACGCTGATCCAGGACCATTGATGCTGCGGGTGGCACGCTGATCCAGGGCCATTGATGCTGCGGGTGGCACGCTGATCCAGGGCCATTGATGCTGCGGGTGGCACGCTGATCCAGGGCCATTGATGCTGCGGGTGGCACGCTGATCCAGGGCCATTGCTGCTGCGGGTGGCACGCTGATCCAGGGCCATTGCTGCTGCGGGTGGCACGCTGATCCAGGGCCATTGCTGCTGCGGGTGGCACGCTGATCCAGGGCCATTGCTGCTGCGGGTGGCACGCTGATCCAGGGCCATTGCTGCTGCGGGTGGCACGCTGATCCAGGGCCATTGCTGCTGCGGGTGGCACGCTGATCCAGGGCCATTGCTGCTGCGGGTGGCACGCTGATCCAGGGCCATTGCTGCTGCGGGTGGCACGCTGATCCAGGGCCATTGCTGCTGCGGGTGGCACGCTGATCCAGGGCCATTGCTGCTGCGGGTGGCACGCTGATCCAGGGCCATTGCTGCTGCGGGTGGCACGCTGATCCAGGCCATTGATGCTGCGGGTGGCACGCTGATCCAGGGCCATTGATGCTGCGGGTGGCACGCTGATCCAGGGCCATTGATGCTGCGGGTGCAGTGCTGCCACTAGGAATTTTGGGCTGCTGACTGCCAAAATTTTGGGGCCCCCCTGAGACACCGCCCAGCCTCCAGCTGGCTGCACCTCCACCCATACTCCGCTTCCATCCATGCTCCTCCTCCACCCAATATAAATGTATGTTTATACATTGTATTTATAGTGTAAAATTGGAACAGCACCAAAAATTACCTCAATTTATGTGCAAAGCTTTCCCAACCAGCAATCCAGTAAAAAAAGGAAAAACAGTACAAAAAAAAATAGAAAAACGTGGACTTTATTGCCCAATGCATGGCCAAACCATATAGTATAATACATCCCCCATAGTCCTCCTATATTATATAGCACATTACATAGTTTCCCATCAGTGTACTCATTGATTCAAAAATAAAAAGTAAATGCCTATCTTCTTGCTGCTTCGGTCTCCTCAGCATCTGCTGAGTTACAGATGGCAGACAGCGACGGCCAGGACTCTGGAGAAGACACCCCGTGCCCACGCGCGCTCGGCTCCGCACACCCCGTGCCCACGCGCGGCTCGGCTCCGCACACCCCGTGCCCACGCGCGGCTCGGCTCCGCACACCCCGTGCCCACGCGCGGCTCGGCTCCCGCCGGCATTACCTTTTATGGTGAGCGTACGGGATAGAAACCCGGAAGCGCAGGTATGAATAGGTGCATAGTCAGAGCGCATATGTCACTCCGGGCACGCCATAAACGTCGCATTACGCGACTGTGCACCTATTCACACCCGCGCTTCCGGGTTTTGCTCCGGTAGCCATAGAAGGTAATGGCGGCGGGAGCACAGGCGTGCGCAAGGGCTGTGCATTTATGCACTAATCTGCTTCCCTGTAAATGCACCAGTGCTTGCATTTGCACTAGCGCAGGGCAGGCAAACCCACAGATGCATAGACGTGAAAAGGGCCTTAGGGTACCGTCATACTAGGTGACATTGCCGGCGATTTCGGCGGCAATGCATGGGCGTGGCCTATTGCCGCCGACATCACCGGTGCATCGCCTAGTGTGACGCGGCGATAATGAGGCGAAATATCGCCTCAGAATGATCACCAGGTTTCACAGCAGTATTGTGAAAGGCCCTGTGTAACGCGGCGAATCACAATGTTTAATATTGCGGGTTACCATTCGCTGGTTTCCTGGCAACCCAGCGAGCGGCCGCCGACGCTACTTGCCTGGTGAGTTGCCACGTGTGACATCTCACCGGCGATGTCGGCGGGGATGCGCACACCCGTGATTCCCTGCCGACATCGGCGGCGATGTGGCACCATGTAACGGGCCCCTTAAACTTTTCTTCTGATTGTTCCACTCCTGCTTTTGGCTACAAAAACTGCAACAGGACTTGCGTAAAAATATGCAGCATGTGAACGCACCCTAAGCGTGCATGCATATGATACAGAATAGCAGCGTTTGGATGTAGTGTCTTGCCACTGCTTCCAAAACGCTGCATTGTACAGAACCAGCATAGTGGATGGGATTTCTAGAAATCCCTAGCTCACTGTGCTTCTCTCTGCACATAACGCAATCTCCGGTGCCGTTTTCTTAAAGACTCTGTCAATGCTAATGTCATCTGAAACAAACTGGTGATATTCACAGACAGTATCTTCAATGAAATGGTGCCAAGGTTTGCGTTATGTGCACACACTGACTCCGGTGCCATTTTATTGGAGATATTCAACTACAGCGAGGACATAATATTGAACATGCATCGGCCATCCCAGCTTTGGACAGATGGATGTGTTCAGCATTAGATTATAGATTATTGGTTATGCTTGATAAGAGTTTAGTTGTGCATACCGTGTTTCCTCTAAAGTAAGACCCTGTCTTACATTTTTTTGGGGGCCAAAAGTGGCCCCCTGTCTTACATTCAGGGGGGTCTTATATTGGCAGCCCCAGCCACTGCAGCCTCCCATCCACACACACCCACCCATACACACACATACATACACACATATACATACATATACATACACACACATACACACACTGCTTCTTACCGGCTCCCTGCTGTCCTCGCTGTCCCCTGGTGTGTCCAGGCTCCTCCAGTGTCCTGCAGGTGCAGCCGCTTTGGAGCAGATGGGGTTAATCACAGCCTAACTTGCTGTGTGCCCCTGCTCAACTCTGCACAGCCCGGCTCGAGCTCTGATTGGCTCCCAGGAACCAGCGGGCGCGGCCAGATGACGAGCCAATCAGAGCTCAGGACATCATCTGGCCGCGCCCGCTGGTTCCTGGGAGCCAATCAGAACTCGAGCCGGGCTGTGCAGAGTTGAGCAGGGGCACACAGCAAGTTAGGCTGTGATTAACCCCATCAGCTCCAAAGCGGCTGCACCTGCAGGACACTGGAGGAGCCTGGACACACCAGGGGACAGGTACCGGCATTATATTCCCCAGCGCCCCCCCAGGCGGCCTTACTTTCGGGGGGGGCCTTATATTAGCAGACCCCCCCCCGTTCCCCCTACCCTGTCTTACTTTCGGGGTGATCTTATTTTCGGGGAAAGACGGTAGCAACCAGAGCTCAGCTTTCGCTTTACCTCAGCAGCCTCAATGCTGAAAGCTGCATTCTTGATGCCATAGGCGATGTCACAGCAAATAATGTGTTAGGTGTTGTGAAATTATATACAAGTGCTTCTCAATAAATTAGAGTATCATCAAGAAGATAATATATTTTAGTAATTCAATGCAAAAAGTGAAACACATAATTACATTCATATGAAAAAGTTTGGGCACCCCTCTTAATCTTACTCTTTTTTTTTTTGTTTAAAATAGTTTTTTTGCAACAGCTATTTCAGTGTGATATATGTAATAAATGATGGACACATTAATATTTCAGGATTGAAATGAGGTTTATTGTACTAACCGAAAATGTGAAATATGCATTGTTTCAAAAATTGACAGGTGCAAAAGTATGGGCACCCTTTTCATGATTTGAATACTCTTAACTACTTTTTACTGACTTACTGAAGCACTAAATTGGTTTGGTAACCTCATTGAGCTTTGTACTTCATATGGTGGGGTTACACGTCCCGATATCGCGGCGATATCGGAGGCAACGGCGCGGGAGCGCGCATTTTTTCAGCCCTTTTCCCGATATCGCATCGCCGGTTTACACGCTGCGATATCGGGAAACAACGTCCCTCCGATGTGTACACCCACCAACCCAGTAACGACCATTTAACATGGAGTTAATGGGTGAGTTGCGAGTACAGATCGGAGTTGGCTGTCACACGCTGCGATGCTGATACAACGGCCATGCGATATCGGGGAGTTGAATAGCTCTGCTATTCAACTCCGATATCGTTTTGGCATCGTTCCAGCATCGCGTTGTACGCTGAAACCGTACAACGCGCACACGATATCGGGTCCAACTCGCGACCTACGTGACTTTTTGTCGGAGTTGGGTCGGAGTTGGACGCCGATATCGCGGCGTGTAACCCACCAATAGCCCGTGTATCCAATCATGAGAAAAGCTATTTCAGGTGTCCACTTGCAAGTTGTTCTCCTAGTTGCATCTTCTCTGAGAAGAGGCATCATGGGCTCCTCAAAACGTCTCTCAACTGATCTAAAAAAAAAGATTGTTCAACATAGTTGTTCAGGGGACGGATACAAAAAGTTGTCTCTGAGATTTAACCTGTCAGTTTCCACTGAGGAACATAGTAAGGAAATGGAAGACCACAGGGACAGTTCTTGTAAAGGCCAGAAGTGCAGGCCAACAAAAATATCACTAAGGCGGCCATCACACGGAACTATTTCTTGCCCGATATCATTTAAGCGATCTCCTTTTTGATCGCTTAAGCGATATCGGGCAAGAAATCGTTGCATGTAATCAAGCGATTTACGACGTGAAATCGCTGATCGTGACATCGCTGATCTGAGCTCCGGAGCTCAGATCTAGCGATGAACGATGCCACGATCTGCTTCATTGTGGTGTATAACACCACGATGAACGATCTCCCAGCGGCAGAGCCTATGCTGGGAGATGGTAACTATGGTACACGTCGGGTAACTAAGCGACGCGCGGCGCCTAGTTACCCGATGTGTACCATAGTTACCAGCGAGATCGCGGATCCACATCGCTGGTGAGTCTGTCTGTGTGACAGCTCACCAGCGATGTGAGCGATATTGTAAGCGATTGCGCGTGCACGTGATCGCTTACAATATCGCTAGAGATATCTGTGCGTGTGACAACCGCCAAAGGCAGAGAAGAAGAATGGTGAGAACAGTCAAGAACAATCTACAGACCACCTCCAAAGACCTGCAGCATCATCTTGCTGCAGATGGTGTCACTGTGCATCGGTCAACAATACAGCACACACTGCACAAGGAGAAGCTGTATGGGAGATTGATGCGAAAGTAGCCGTTTCTGCATGCAATCCACAAACAGAGTCACCTGAGGTATGCAAAAGCACATTTGGACAAGCCAGTTTCATTTTGGAAGAAGGTCCTGTGGACTGATGAAACAAAGATTGAGTTGTTTGGTCATACAACAAGGCGTTATGCATGGTGCCTCAAAAACACAGCATTCAAAGAAAAGCACTTGCTACCCACTGTCAAATTTGGAGAAGGGTCCATCATGCTTTGGGGCTGTGTGGCCAATGACGGCATCGGGAATCTTGTTAAAGTTGAGGGTCGCATGGATTCCACTCAGTATCAGCAGATTCTTGAGAATAATGTTCAAGAATCCGTGTCAAAGTTGAAGTTACACCGGGGATGGATCTTTCAGCAAGACAATGGTCCAAAACACCGCTCCAAATCTACTCAGCCATTCATGCAGAGGAACAATTACAATGTTCTGGAATGGCCATCCCAGTCCCCAGACCTGAATATCATTGAACATCTGTGGGATGTTTTGAAGCGGGCTGTCCATGCTCAGCAACCATCAAACTTAACTGAACTGGAATTGTTTTGTAAAGAGGAATGGTCAAAAATACCTTCATCCTAGGGCTGGGCGATTTTGGAAAAAATCAAAATCTCGATTTTATTTAAACCTATGGACGATTTTCGATTTAAATCTCGATTTTTTAAAAAATTTTTTTCTATTTTTTTTTTGCTTTTCTTTGATGAATAAAGAGAAAAATCTAAGAGGTACCGTATATACTCGTGTATAAGCCGACCCGTGTATAAGCCGACCCCCCCTACTTTTGCCCCCAAAACCTGGAAAACCTATTGACTCGTGTATAAGCTGAGGGTGGACCCCAGCACAGGTATACAGCCCCCAGCAGTGTGGTATATAGCAGCCTCCCCAGTGGTATATACAGGCCCCAGCAGTGTTACAGCAGCAGCCCCAGTGGTGTATACAGCAGCAGCCCCCAGTGGTGTATACAGCAGCAGCCCCCAGTGTGGATACAGCAGCAGCCCCCAGTGGTGGATACAGCAGCAGCCCCCAGTGGTGTATACAGCAGCAGCCCCCAGTGGTGTATACAGGTGCCCCCCCCCCCCAAGGGTATACAGGCCCCCCCCTTGCTGCCTTAAACCTGTAAAGTAAGAGATCATTATATTTATCCCCGACGCCGCCATCGCGCTCCTCCGGCTTCTTCCGGCTTCCTCCTCCGGTGGCGCAGGCAATGACGTCATTGTCTGCACGCCAGAGGAGGAAGCCGGAAGAAGCTGGATGAAGCCGGAGGAGCGCGATGGCGGCGGCGGCTATAAGTATAATGATCTCTTACTTTACAGGCTTAAGGCAGCAAGGCGGGGGCCCCGGTATACCCATGGGGGAGGGGGTGCGCGCGGCGCCGCCATTTTAAATCGAATTAGACATTTTGGTTAAAACCAAAATCGTGGCCACAGCAGGGGGCGAATTAATCGAATGAATTTGATTAATCGCCCAGCCCTACTTCATCCAGGATCCAGGAACTTATTAACAGCTACAGGAAGCGATTAGAGGCTGTTAATTTTGCAAAATGTGGATCTACTAAATATTAATGGCACTTTTCTGTTGAGGTGCCCATACTTTTGCACCTGTCAATTTTTGAAATAATGCATATTTCACATTTTTGGTTAGTACAATAAACCTCATTTCAATCCTGAAATATTACTGTGTCCATCAGTTATTGCATATATCACACTGAAATAGCTGTTGCAAAAAAACTATTTTAAACAAAAAAAAAGAGTAAGATTAAGAGGGGTGCCCAAACATTTTCATTTGACTGTATATAGTCATTACAAACAGTAACAGTGTTTATTCCTGTTAACGTTGCTGATTATGGCTTACAGCCAATGAAAAACCCAAAAGTCATGATCTCAGAAAAAAGAATATTATATAAGACAAACTGAAAAAATGATTTTTATCTCCTAAGTGTTGGCATAATGAAAGTATGTGGAGTAAATGCACTCGCTACTTGGTCGGGGCTCCTTTTGCATGAATTACTGCATCAATGCGGACATGGAGGTGATCAGCCTGTGGCACTGCTGAGGTGTTATGAAGCCCAGGTTGCTTTGATAGCAGCCTTCATCTTGTCTGCATTGTTGGGTCTGGTGTCTCTCATCTTCCTCTTGAAAATGCCCCATAGATTCTCTATGGGGTTATGACAGATGAAATTGCTGGCCAGTCAAGCACGGTCATACTGTGATTATTAATCTAGGTATTGGTACTTTTGTCAGTGTGGACAGGTGACAAGTCCTGTTGGAAAATGAAATCTCCATCTCCAAAAAGCTTGTCGCAGAGGGAAGCATGAAGGCTCTAAAATTTCCTGAAAAAGCATAAATCCCCAGGCCCAGATGGCCTCCAAAATGAATATTATATAAATTTCCAAAACTCCCTCACTCTCTTTCTCACTAAACTCATAAACTATACTCTTACAGAAAAAAGGGCATTACCAGTAGAAATGCAAGAAGCTGTAATTATAGTTATTTATAAGAACAAGGAGATTCCAGACAATGTATTTAATTATCGCCCTTTTTCATTCACTAAATTCGGATTTAAAAATGATTGCCAAAGCTCTCAATTAAGACTCCAAAAGATATCTCCGGGACTTCTACAGAGAGATCAAGTGGGATTTGTTCCTGGGAGGGGAACCTCTGACGCCACAAGACGTGCCATCAATCTTTTACACCACTCAGAGAGGACTAGAATTCCAGCCCTAATGATCGCTGTTGACACAGGAAAAGCGTTTGACAGAGTTCATTGGGGATATCTTTTCCAAACTTTATAAAAATTGCTTTTGAGGGTAACTTCTTGAACGTGATTTCTTCTCTCTACTCATGTCCCTCAGCAAAAATAATGACTAATAATGCTTTGTCTGACAAAATTAACACTTACAAATGGCACGAGGCAGGGATGTCCCCTTTCACCCACATTGTTTGATCTTTATATAGAACCACTGGCAGAAAAAATAAGAACCAGTTTATTAATAAAAGGTATCCCCTTGTGTCAAAAAGATTAAAAATGTCTGTTTGCTGATGATTCTCCTAACAATCATAGATCCAATTAATTCATTAAACAATTTACTAAACACTATCAACCAATTCTCTGCAGTTTCCTACTACAAAATCAATCTGTCTAAAACACAAATTCTTCACCTAAATCTTGACCCCTGAACATTAGAGACCCTTAAAAGAAACTTTTCAATGTCCTGGGAAACTAATCATATTAAAGGGATCCTGTCACCCCCAAAACACCTCTAAGCTATTAAAAGCTGTCCCTAGAGCATAGTAACACTTACCCTACACTCCTTTTAGCTCCTAAATGCATATAGTCAAACTGAATATAAACGTTTTAAAAGTACCTCATTACTGATGATAATGAGTGACTATGGTATTCATAGTCACTCAGCCAGGCTGCCCCTCTTCATCATATCACGCCTGTGTAGGCGTGATCTTCATCATAGATTCAAATGCGTGCCTCCCTGCGCGCCTCCCCACTCTCCCATTCCGTCCGGGCTTAGTGTGGGGGTGCGTATTGGACGCGGGAATTAGCTTCAAGTCCTTTCATAAGGAAATTGCTGGAACAACATTGGATTATCTTGAAAGGTGACCCTTTGTTGTCTTCAGTAATTTCTGACAGACCCAAAATAATATTCCGGAGAAACAGAAGTTTAAAAAATTTGGTGGCACCCAGTAGGGTGTGGCGAAAAAAAACAACTTCAGAGGTTAATGATACTGCTACGTGGGGGTGCTATGCTCGTAAGGTACCAAAATGCAAGTGCTGTGAGGTAATCCAAAATGGAGAAAAATTTTTTCTTCAAATACCACCAATGAAATCTTCCAGATTAAACATAGGGTTACGGGTCAGTCCATATATATAATTTATGTTTTGGAATGCCCTTGGGGCTCCAATATGTGGGAAGAACGAGACAAACGGCAGATGCGCGACTAAACAAACATCACAAAACATCTGTTCAGGCTACCAACTCCATAGTGTGTCCCGACATTATGCTCAGAGTCACAGTAAAGATCCAGGAAAGATGAGAATGACCATCATTGATCATATCAGAGAGTCAGGGGAAGATAGATTGAGAAATTTGATCAGAAAAGAAAGTTACTGGATGTTTAAGATGGGTACGTTATATCCTGAAGGACTAAATCTAACTATAGAAAAAGTCTCCAGATAAGAATAGAATTTCTGCAGGAATCAGATTTTTTAAAGTATTTTTATAGAAAGATATTTTTATAGAAAGATATTTATAGAAGAGATTTGATACAATTTTAAAATTATTTAGGGTTTTATTAATGTATATATTTTACATATTTTTTATAAATCCATAATTCAAGTTTTATAATTGTAACTGTACGGTATTTTAGGTAATGAATTCAGTGTAATAATGCAGGGATTGATTGTCTGGATAGGAACATTTTATATCAGAGTTGAAATGGTTAATTGTGGATCTGGGAAGGAAGGGGAAAAAAAGGGGGTGGGGGAGGTTTGAGGGTTGATCTAATCTTGGCCACTATGTTCCTATATAAACTTTGTTACTAATTCATCCTCTATCCACCTGAGGAAGACGGATTACTGTGGAAACGCGTTGTGGGATACGGAGGACAAATAAAGTTAAGTTATATATCCTAGTAAGATTCCTGGTCCTCCTTTAGCGCTCCTACAGACCGCTTTCTTGTGCTGCTTTCCAGATAGGGAATTAAGGCAGATGTCAGTCACATGAGCTGTCTATTATGTGTATGTGTGAAGTGATATATACTGCCCGGCCGGGGGGAGGGTTTACTGTTGGCTGGAGACTTATTAGGCTGCCTATAGCAATCAATCACAGCTCAGCTTCTATTTTCTTACAGGTCATTAATATGACATTCAATTTCTATTTTGTTATAGCTAACAGCAGTTATTTATTAACCCGGGCGTAGTTGGGTACTACAGCTAGTAACTAAATAAAAATGGAGGAATTGAATCCTCCTCTTCGTGATAAAGGAACAATTATTTATTCTCGTATCTCTGAATTTTTTATGTGTTTTTTATAAATTAGTTTTTTTAGGGATTCTCCAGAGCCCTCTCTTTGCTGGAGGAACATTTAATCTATTAGAGATCATTTATCATAGCGTATATAGCGCATATAGACAGATCTTTGTACTATCTTTCACTGTTGACAGATTTTTTTTTTTTTTTTTACAAAGGGGGATAGAATTAATAACGCCATACGGTTGGTATTTCTTATATAAAGGCCACTAGGTGGATGTTTACTATTTGTATGTCCAGGATCCTCTGATGGGGATTGAAGTCAGTGTAGACCTATTGGTTCAACTTTGTTTTCTATCAGATGTATTCGATCCTGTCATTTAATCCATCTGGCTGTAGGCACTGCATACAATAAATCTGGAAGGATTCCTTTCTATTGAATGTTTGGATTGTTTTGGGTGGAAGCAAGTATGTGTTCAACGGGGTTTATTTGGACATCAAATTTCCCTCCGTGTTTCTGCATTAGGTGATGTGATAGGCTCTCTGTTATAAGCGCTATCTTAGCATTGTGGCGGTGTCCACTGAGACGATTTAGAAGTTTTTTTGTGGTCCGGCCAACGTACTGTAAGCCGCATTTCCAAGTGATAATGTGTATAACTGACAAGTGAGATACTGTCCAATTGGAAATTTGTCACCTGTACTGTGAGATAGGATCTCATACTTGCTTCCACTCAAAACAGAATCCAAACATTGAATGCGCCATTTTCTGGGGCGGCTGCGGGCTGCAATTCGCAGCGAGGGGGGGGGGGCCAGAAAGCTTGGGCCTCCCTACTCTGAGGATTCCAGCCCCCAGCTGCCTAGTTGTACCTGGCTGGCCAAAAGTATGGCGAAGCCCACGCCATTTTTTTAAAAAATTATTTCATAAAAAAAAAAAAAAAAAGGAGCTTCCCTATATTTTTGGTTTCCAGCCAGGTAAAACTAGGCAGAAGGGGTTAGTGGCAGCCCGTAGCTGTCTGCTGTATCTGGCTGGACCAAAAATATGGCGAAGCCCCACGTCATTTTTAAAAAAAATTTAATAAAGAAATACTAAAAAAAAATGCAGGGGAGGAGACGACCAGGACACGGTGTGTCCGTATCTTGTGCACATGCTCTAAAAGTGAGAAATTGTGTGAAGAAAAGAAAATGTTCAATATGACATTATCACATTCTGTGAAGTAGCTGTAGGCTCCAAATGCTCACTATACCCCTAGATATAATCCTTGAGGTGTCTAGTTTCCAAAATGTAACGTGAGTAATGCGCATAGGGTCTTATCTTTTACAAAGGTTTGTAGCGGTGTATATTAGGAACTGCTCACCATGGCTCAGTTGTGTCACCCACAACCGGTATAATTTTGCCTGTAAATGGCTTGTAGAAATGGCTGCTGAGGGCCGCACCTTCACGTGACCGTGGAAACAGGAATGCTGTAATGGGACAAAATGCCGCAGTTGCCCGCTGCCACCAGAATCACCAGGAAACAAGGAGTAACTGGCAGATGTTTCTTTATTTTATCCTACGCGTTTCAAGCCTCTATCCCGAGCTCCTTCTCAGGGCTGAGGAAGGAGCTCGGATAGAGGCTTGAAACGCGTAGGATAAAAAAAGAAACATCTGCCATTAACTCCTTGTTTCTGGTGATTCTGGTGGCATGGCGGGCAACTCGGCATTTATGTCTCATTACAGCATTCTAGTTTCCAAAATGGCGTGACTTGTGCGGGAGCTCCAATGTTTAGGCACATAGGGGCTCCCATATGCGACATGGTGTCCGCTAACTATTGGAGCTAATTTTCCATTCAAATTGTTAGCGGACACCATGTCGCATATGGAGAGCCCTGTGTGCCTAAACATTGGAGCTCTCCAACAAGTGACCCATTTTGGAAACTAGACCCCCCCCCCCCAAGGAACATATCTAGATGCATAGTGAGCACTTTCAACCCCCAAGTGCTTCACAAATTAGTCTGTAAAAAGGAAAAAAAAGTACTTTTTCATTTTTACGGATCAGTTTGTGAAGCACCTGGGGGTTCAAAGTGCTCACTATGCATCTAAATACGTTCCTTGGGGTGTCTAGTTTCCAAAATGGGGTCACTTGTGGGGGAGCTCCAATATTTAGGCACATAGGGGCTCTCCATATTGACATGGTGTCCACTAACAATTGGACTTGTAAGTGGATACCATGTCGTGTATGGCGAGCCCCTGTGTGCCTAACATTGGAGCTCCCCCACAAGTGACCCCATTTTGGAAACTAGACACCCCAAGGAATTTATTTAGATGCATAGTGAGCACTTTGAACCCTCAGGTACTTCACAAATTGATCCATAAAAATGAAAAGTACTTTCTTTTCCACAAAAAGTTTTTTTTCATTTTTACGGATTCATTTGTGAAGCACCTGGGGGTTGAAAGTGCTCACCACAATCTAGATAAGTTCCTTGGGGGGTCTAGTTTCCAAAATGGGGTCACTTGTGGGGGAGCTCCAATGTTTAGGCACACAGGGGCTCTCCATACGTGACATGGTGTCCGCTAACTATTGGAGCTAATTTTCCATTCAAATTGTTAGCGGACACCATGTCGCGTATGGAGAGCTCCTGTGTGCCTAAACATTGGAGCTCCCCCACAAGTGACCACATTTTGGAAACTAGACCCCCCAAGGAACTTATCTAGATGCATAGTGAGCACTTTGAAGCCTCAGGTGCTTTACAAATTGATCCGTAAAAATGAAAAAGTACTTTTTTTCACCAAAAATTTCTTTTGTCCTCAATTTTTTCATTTTCACATGGGCAACAGGATAAAACGCATCCTAAAATTTGTTGGCCAATTTCTCCTGAGTACACCGATACCTCATATGTAGTCATAAACCACTGTTTGGGCGCACCGCAGGGCTCGAAAGAGAAGGAGCGCCATTTGATTTTTGAATGGTAAATTAGCTCCAAAAGTCAAATTGCGCTCCTTCCCTTCTGAGCCCTGCCGTGCACCCAAACAGTGGTTTATGACCACATACGAGGTATCGTGTGTACTCAGGAGAAATTGCCCAACAAATTTTAGGAAGCATTTTATCCTGTTGCCCATGTGAAAATGAAAAAATTGAGGCTAAAAGAACATTTTTGTTGGAAAAATTAATGTCCATTTTTTGTTTCCACTTTGCTTTAGTTGCTGTGAAGCACCTGAAGGGTTAATCATTTTCTTGAAAGTAGTTTTGAGTAGCTTGAGGGGTGCAGTTTTTGGAATGGTGTCACTTTTGGGTGTTTTCTGTCATGTACACCCCTCAAACGGACTTCAAATGTGATGTGCTCACTAAAAAAATGGTTTTGTAAATTTTGCTGGAAAAATGAAAAATTGCTGATGAACTTTGAACCCTTATAACTTCCTAACCAAAATTTTTTTTTCCCAAAATTGTGCTGATGTAAAGTAGACATGTGGGAAATGTTATTTATTAACTATTTTGTGTCGCATAACGCTCAGAATAAAAATGACAAATTTGAAAATTGTCAAATTTCCAAAATTTTTGCCAATTTTTTTATATTTTCACAAATAAACACAAAAATTATCGACCTAAATTTACCACTAACATGAAGCCCAATATGTCATGAAAAAACATTCTCAGAATCGCTAGGATCCGTTGAAGCGTTCCAGAGTATTGCCTCATAAAGGGAGTGTAGTCAGAATTACAAAAAACGGTCTGGTCATTAAGGTGGAAATTGGCTCCGTCACTAAGGGGTTAAGAAAGTCATTGTCATGTTTTATATACAATCTGTTTTTAGTTTACTAGATACAATTTTAGATGCAGGAATAATTAACCACCTGCATTAACCAACTTAATTAGTATGATTAATTAACTGGGCGGGACATGACTCTGACTAACCAGACCATAGCTTTATATAATGAAGAAACCTCATGTAGACTATAAACTGTACCTGATGAAGACATTAATGAGTTAAACGCGTGTACTGGCTTTATGTACTGTATGAATACATTCATGGACGGAAGTAACACCGGTCTTTTATAAGCCGCGACACAAAAAAAACGGCTTCTTTAACCTGATCAACTGATTTTAGTGGCTGGGAGAGGATGCGCTTCCCCAATGATTGGCATCGAATGGGATCACTGACCACGTTATTGCCATGGTACCTGGTCATTGTCATTACATCCCTGAACACACACGATATGGAAATCTTGCATTCCATGCTGGCATTTCAAGGATTTTATCAACATCAAATAAATAATTAAAGTGACTCCCACACTAGAGACTGAGTAAGGCCTTTCACACTTGCGTTTTTCCGATCTGGAAGATCAGGAAAAACCTGATTTCCTTCAGATTCATTTTTCTGGCCATTGACTTTAATGATTTCAGGAAACTAACAACAAGATTCTACTGAATCTTAAAGTCATGGGCAAAAAATGAATCTGTAAAGGCCACGTTACACCCATTATCTGTTTCCAGATATGGTCTCAGATCTCTGGTGGCAGTGAATCTGGACACATTATTACATTTGTACACAGACACAAAATTAACCATGTCCATGATTTCCTGCAACCCCGAGATCTAGACCATATCTGAACATATCTGTGTTGGCGCAGTCACACGCATCAATTTCTTGAACGATATCGCTTAAGCGATCTGCTTTTGGATCGCTTAAGCGATATCGTTTGTGCGTCGCTGCGTTTAATCAAGCGATTTTACAATGTAAAATCACTTGATTGCTTGATCGCAGATTGGTGAGCCGGAGCTCAAATCAAGCGATAATCGCTTGATCAATCTGCATCATCGTGGTGTGTGACACCATGATGAACGATCTCCCAGCGGCAGAGCCTATGCTGGGAGATGGTATCTATGGTAAACGTGGGTTACTAAGCGCCGCACGGGCCTAGTAACCCGATGTGTACCATAGTTATCAGCGATCTCGCTGGTCCACATCGCTGGTGAGTCTGCCTGTGTGACAGCTCACCAGCGATGTGAACGATATTGTTAGCGATCGCGCGTGCATGTGATCGCTAACAATATCGATCACAAGATTGAAGCGTGTGACTGCCGCCTGTGTAACGTGGCCTTAAGAATCAGGTTTTTTCCTGATCTTCCAGATCAGGGAAAATACGCAAGTGTGATAGGCCCCTAAAATAAAAGTACCGTATATACTCGTGTATAAGCCGACCCGTGTATAAGCCGACCCCCCTACTTTTGCCCCCAAAATCTGGGAAAACCTATTGACTCGTGTACCGTGACAGTATAGCCTATGGTGTGGAACCCCAGCAGACAGGTTATACAGCGCCCCAGAGCGGTGGTGTGGTGTAATACAGCAGCCCTATCCCCCCATGTGGTATATACAGGCCCTCAGCAGTGTTATACAGCAGCCTTCCCCAGTGGTAGTATACAGCAGCCCCAGTGGTAGTATAACAGCCCCAGTTAGCACCATGTGGCAGTATACAGCAGCCCCAGTGGTAGTATACAGCAGCCCCAGTGGTAATATACAGCACCCCAGTGGTAGTAGATTATACAGCAGCCCCAGTGGGTAGTATACAGCAGCAGCCCAGTGGTACGTAGTATTACAGCAGCCCCAGTGGCGTAGTATACAGCAGCCCCAGTGGGTAGTAATAACAGCAGCCCCAGAGATATATAACAGCAGCAGCAGCACCCCAGCGGTATACAGACGACCCCCCATCAGTATCCAGGGCCCCCCCCATGCTCCGCAAACCTGTAAAGTAATATCATTATACTTATCACTGTTCTGTTGCCGCCGTCCCCGCCGCTGCCATCGCGCTCCTCCGTCTTCATCCAGCGTCTTCTGGCTTCCTCTGGTCGGCGCAGACAATGACGTCATTGCCTGCGCCGACCAGAGGAAGCCGGAAGAAAACGGATGAAGCCGGAGGAGCGCGATGGCAGCGGCGGCGCGGCGACAGGACAGTGATAAGTATAATGATCTTACTTTACAGGTTTGCAGAGCATGGGGGGGCCCAGGATACTGATGGGGGGGGGGGGCCTGTATACCGATGGGGGGGCGCCCGCACTGTAATGATCTCGCGTTAGCCGAGGGGGAAACTTTTCAGCCCCAATTTTGGGCTGAAAAACTCGGCTATACGCGAAGTATATACGGTAATACTAAAAAGTAGAAAAACATTTAAAAAAAAAGACATATTTGATATATTAAAAAAACACTAGTTAACCCCTTCAGTGAACACCGTTTAAATAAATAAAAGTGGCAAAAGCACTGCCTTTTTATTAGATCACCAAAAAGTGGAATAAAACACAATCAAAAAGTCGCATATAAATAAAAATCACTGGAATCAACATATTGTCCAGCAAAAAAAATCAAGTTATAAGTGTGATAGTAGCCAAACATAAAGTAAATTCTATAAATCTGATATCGCAGTGATTGTACTGACCTGACGAATAAAGCCATCTAATCACTTATACCATAAGGTGAATGGCGTAAAAATGGTAATAAAGTAAATTCTTCAACTTCTGCTGATTTGCTCATTCTGACTCCAAGATCACGGGATTGCTACTTATCTCCTCTGTGCTACGTTTACACCAGGTCACGTATAATCTCTGAAAAATGGGATTCAAACAAAATTCCCAATGGATAATTCACTGTAATGAGGCAGATGGAGTCACATTGAACTTCCACCTGACCTGTGATCCAGCAGTGTCCATCTTTTTATGCATAGTGCGGTCAACCCCCAGTTATGTTTACCTTTGAACAGCGAACAATCCAAGTCCTGAGTAACGCTGCTGCCTTATTAGTGAATGGACCCATTGGGGGTTTTGCCTGAATAATGTATTTCGGAGATGTAGCTGGAAACACAAATATACATGCTCAGCTTAGAGCACAGGATAAATGTGGACTGATCAGAGATGTGTTGTACCCAAATCGCCACCAGTAGCCAACTCAACCCACAAAAACACAAGTCCCCACCCAAGGGCCATCATCTGGTAACATTTACTTGTTTAGCAATGTTGTAGTGAGGAAGCCTGCTTAATTTATGGGGTCTGTTTCTCCAGAAGCACAAGCTGGGCACAATGTATGAGCACTACAATGTACTGGGCATTATATGGGCTTATTTGCAATTATTAATTCTGCAATATTTACTGCGTTTGACTTCATGCGTGTTTTTGAGAGATGATCTTGTCACTACACCCATAGATGTGTAATTTCCAAAATACGGTCACTTGAGAGGGTTTCAGCTGTTCTTGCAGTCTAGGATTCTGCATATGGAGTCCACAAACTATTATAGGAAAATCTGTGCTCTAAAATTCTCCCCACAAATGATGTATCCTTGTACGCGCGAGAAATTGCAAAACATATTTTGGGGTTCAATTTCTCCCGCTATCCTTGTGAAAATGAAACTATTTGGTGTAAAATATGTTGTGGGAAAATTGTAGTTTTTCATTTTTACAGCTCAACGTTATAAAATTCTGTGAAGCACCTGTGGGTTCAAGGAGCTCACCACACATCTAGATAAATTCCTTGGAGTAGTCTAGTTTCCAAAATGGGGTCACTTGTTGGGAGGCTTACACGGTTAAGGCACAGCAGGGGCTCTCCAAAGGCGACATAATGTCAGCTAACAAATCCAGCCAATTTACCGTTCAAAAAGTCAAATGTTGCTCCTTCCTTTCCAAGTCGTACCGTTCACCCACACAGTGATTTTCCTCCACATGTGGGATATCGGTGTACTTGGGAGAATGCTGCATTTTCTACTGTTATCCTTGTGAAAATGTAATATTTGATGCTAAAGTGACATTCTTGTTGTAAAATGTAACATTTTCATTTTCTTCCATCCACGTTGCTTTGGTTCCGGTGAAGCACCTGAAGGGTTAATAATGTTGAATGTGGTTTTGAGCAGTTTGAGGGGAGCAGTTTTTGGAATGGTGTCACTTTTGGGTATTTTCCGTCACTTAGGCCGCTCAAAGTCACTTCAAATTGGTTGTCCCTAAATCTAAAATAAAATTGGCTTTGTAAATTGTTGGAAAAATGAAAAATTCCTAATAAACTCTGAACCTTCCTACAAAAAAGAATATGTATTCAAAATTGTGCTGATGTAAAGTAGACCTGTGGGAAAAGTTATTTACCGGATTGACTATTTTGTTTACCAGAATAAATGGTGAAAATTCTACAATTACAAATGTAAAAAATATTGACCATAATGGGGCTGTGATGCTGATGCAGATCAATATTTTGGCTTAATGAAGAGGCCATTGAGCTGAAATTTAATTTGCGCGTGTGCCACCTTTTTGAAGACAGATGGACTGCAGAATTGCACTGTGCAGACACCACAATGATGGAGAGGGCTCAGAATTTCAAGGACACTGTGCAGGGGCAGACTAGATCAGACCCCCATTTTCCACCCCCATGCACAGAAGACCTCATTAGATGAAAATTTTAAAGGAAGTTTGTTCAGCAACCATGAATCTGATTCCTTCAGCGCAGGGATCCATTTAATCAGCATCACAGCACTATTATGGCTGTACTTTATGGTGCTAAATTCTGCTGACAGGCTCTCTTTAAAGGGAACCTGTCACCCAAAATCACCCTTGTTAGCTGTAAATACATGTCCCTGAAGCATAACACCACAGTCCTACACATCCCTTTGTGGTGTTTTAGTTCAATATGAAAGTGCACTTTAGTCGTTTCAAAACTTACAAAATCCGTGGCAGTGGGGCGTTCCAAAGCCTTCTTGTCTATGAGGCGGTTCCCCTGTGCCGCTGTATTACGCCCTAATGGGCGTTGTTTCAAACTTTGTAGCGCGGGCACGATTCATAATATCGCGGCCGCGACGTCACGGTCATGTGATGCCGTGACGCGTCATTTCCGGGCGGACGGGGCGCTGTTGTCTGACGCGCACCGGCCGACTTCATAAAGCGATCTGCGCATGCGCTGAAGTTGGCCAGTGCGCGTTCACAGACAGAGGCAGGTGGGCAGGCTACGTTGAATCCCCCTCCCTCCCCTGTGTCATCCTCCTTCCCTGTCTCTCGCTCTCTGTCTGTGACCCCCTCCATAACTGTGCCCCATGCTTCACTCCAAGTAATAAAAAAAACAAAAAAAAAATGTCAATATACACTAGATATATATAGATGTGGATATAATATATAATATATATATATATATATATATATATATAAATATATATACACACATATATATGCATGCACACACATCTAATACTGTAACACATATGTGTGTGTGTGTAATTTTTTTTTTTTTTCACAAACATATACATTATATATATATAATGTATATGTGTGTGAACAAAAATACATATTTACAACACACACACATATATGTATTACAGTAGTATATGTGTGTGCATGCATATATATGTGTGTATATATATTTATATATATATATATATATATATATATATATTATATTCACATCTATATATATCTAGTGTATATTGACATTTTTTTTTTGTTTTTTTTATTACTTGGAGTGAAGCAGTGGGGGCACAGTTATGGAGGGGGTCACAGACAGAGAGCGAGAGACAGGGAAGGAGGATGACACAGGGGAGGGAGGGGATTCAACGTAGCCTGCCCACCTGCCTCTGTCTGTGAACGCGCACTGGCCAACTTCAGCGCATGCGCAGATCGCTTTATGAAGTCGGCCGGTGCGCGTCAGACAACAGCGCCCCGTCCGCCCGGAAATGACGCGTCACGGCATCACATGACCGTGACGTCGCGGCCGCGATATTATGAATCGTGCCCGCGCTACAAAGTTTGAAACAACGCCCATTAGGGCGTAATACAGCGGCACAGGGGAACCGCCTCATAGACAAGAAGGCTTTGGAACGCCCCACTGCCACGGATTTTGTAAGTTTTGAAACGACTAAAGTGCACTTTCATATTGAACTAAAACACCACAAAGGGATGTGTAGGACTGTGGTGTTATGCTTCAGGGACATGTATTTACAGCTAACAAGGGTGATTTTGGGTGACAGGTTCCCTTTAAAGGGAGTCAATCAGTCCAAATTTACACGTCATCATTTCCTATATGGATATAAAGTCAGTTTGGAGTATACAAAAAACAAAGAAAAAACACAACCAACCCCATAACATTTTTAGTTTGTAAATGAAGATGTTCAATGCAGCTTTGGCATGGTTAAAAGGATAACTTCCACTCCTTTACCACCAGTCTGCGCTGTCATGTCCAGAGCCATGTTTGTGTGTTCTCCTGCGCAGGGACAATACCTAGACCAGTGATGGGCAACCTTTTGAGCTTGGTGTGTCAAAATTCGCCAAAAAACCGAGCATAAATCGGGAGGTGTGTCACCTTGAGAAAAAAACCCTAATTTTACGATATTTATAGTTTAAATAACAAATATGTATAATTATTTAACTTACCTGCTTAGTGACTTCTTTGTTAATCTGTCAGTTGGTTTCTTTTGTTGGTCTTGCTGTTATTTAACTTGTGTGGGGTGCCATGAAGTAAGTCAGATAAGTGAGGGGGAGGGGGAATTCTTCCAGTGATGGCGAACCTGTGGCAGTCCAGCAACAGCAACAGCAACAGCAACAGCTGGACTGCCACACTGCCACAGGTTCACCATCACTGATTTAGTGACTTTTTTGTTGCTGAATTTCATTGGCTAAATCTTCAATTGAAGGTTGGTATTTTGTACACTTCAAGGCCAAGCAAGCGCTACTAAGGTTATCTGTCAAAATGTCTATTTATATTCCACGTTCTGCTTACTACCGTTTCACTACATAGAACGCAAAATGATCTGCCATTTTTTTCTATAATGCCATACATCTCAGTCCATGTCTCTTGAAAGGGTCGGCTACTGCTACTACCACCTCCTTTACTTAACCTTGGTTTTTTTGGCTTCTCCATAAGAGGGACAGTGACAGAAGATTTATAGATAGCCCTGCAGGCAATTGGGGGTTAACTGTCTTTTAGGAAAGGGCAGAGTTAATAAGCAGAAATAGGGATTAATAGGGTGCGCAACAATAATAGTGGTGAAATGGAGTCTGTACTATGCTGCAAGATGGCGTTCCTTATGTAAATTAATGGCGGGAAACGGCACCCATAGCACAGGCCTCTTCCAGCCTCCCCCTCACTTATCTCAGTAATGGCCAATCACACATTCATGACACCCCAGATTCTGCCCAGAACCTTTCACTGGAGGATGGTTGCTGTAGTAATCACTGGACCTCCAGACAGCGATCACAGGGCCTCAGATATGCGTCCCCCACAGCATTCCGCTGCTCCCTGCTGCGCCAGCCAGAAGTTCCGGCTACCGGAAGTCCCAGGACTAGACGCTCTGTGCCGGAGCTCTGCTGTTCTGGCCTACAGACCTCCAGCACATTTTTTTTTTCCTCATCTGTAGTTAGTGATGGGCGAGTCCTAAATTACTCGGAATCGCTTGACTCTAGTCTAGCGAGTCCGAGCCCGGGACTCGCTACTCGTTGCTAGTCTAGCGAGTCCAATGTTAATGAATGGGGAAGCGAGTAATAGCGAGTAATGTGTGATTTACAAATCGCAGATGTCTCGGAAAGCGCTCGCATTGCCGTTTTGGAAACCCGACTCGCAACAGTTTTTTGCTGCTGTGTCCGTGTCTGTGGTTTTTATCCAAATAGCGAGTCTAGTTTCTCCGGCGGCCGCGTGTCACTGAAAATGGCTACGCGTGTCAGTGCTGACACGCGTGTCATAGGTTCGCCATCACTGACCTAGACCTTAGCTGTGGCTCTGGATAAGCAAGCATTGTTAATCAACATGGAAATGCTGGTCATCTAAATAAATGGATGTAATGATGCACCAAGGGGTTTCCCCATACAAAGGGTACCCTGAGTGTTCATTTTCGTAATAGAAAAATTTGGACTTAAGACTCCCTGTAATGATTCTTGCACTGTTATGACTTTGGATAGACCTGGTTTTCTAGCATATACACCATAAAAAAGGGGAAGTCCAGTCACCAGCAATATATTTGATAGAGGAATATTGGGCTATGATATTAAGAACCTTCATCCTTTGTTGTAGTTTCATAAAAACCTCTTGCTTATGCCATACTGCTGGTGACTGGATTCACCTGGGCGTCTGCTCACGATCTCCATGTCCGTGCACCGCACCCTACTAAGACCAGAGTGACCTCAATTGAATGAATGTTTGGTGAGCTGAAACACTTATTTTCTGTCATGGTTTTCTAGTGCCAGTCAATTTGTACTGTTTACACGATGTATACACCACTTCTGTAGAGACCTCACAATATGGCTCCACCTTGCACTAAAAGCTCCTAGTCTGATATTTTCCTGTTCTGCAAGTGAAATGAGGAATTTTATTGAGTTTCCTGTAGAAATCACCAAACTGAGCTGGACCCATCACTGCTACTCCAGAGCTAGATCTTACCTATTATACCCAGGAGGAGGGAGTGAAAGGTCAACTGTTGGGAGGAATTCCCTTCATTAGTAATGCATTCTTTAATTGGCTATATCCTCAATTACTTTGTATCTTTGATAGGTTGTTGTTGATGACACTAGGCGTGAGTTACTGATCATGGTGCACATCACCATATAAACATTTTAATACATTGTATACCCAAACAATGAGTCAGCTTCCAATCATAATTCTCCTCCTTCATTCTGTAATAAAACTTAGTACTTTATGGCGGTGTGTAGGTTCATTGTGTCACTGTGGTGTGTAGTATTGTGATATTGAGACTTGAGGTTGAGGTGATCCATAGAGTGAGCACCGGCAGCCTGTTCAAACATCACATTGGTGGGAGTGATTGGATGTTATTGACCTCTCTAGGATAGCTCATTAATTTTTAGGAGCCATAGTGAACTATTATGCACAAACAGGTTTTGAAAAGGAATGCATCTTCCACAGCATGCCACCTTATGGCGGGTTTACACGTTGCGATATCGGAGTCCAATTTCAATGAAAAGTCACGTGGTTCGATCGTTGGAGCCGATATCGTTCCTGCGTTGTATGGTGTGAACGTCCAATACGATGCAGGAACGATTTCAATGCGATATCGGGGATTGAATGAGCGTGCTATTCAATGCTCCGATATTGAATGGAGATTGGAGCCGGATCGTGCTGTGTGACAGCCCAATTCCGATGTGAAGTTCTACGTCACCCATTCACTCCCATGTTAAATGGTCGTTCCTGGGTTGGGGGGCGTAGACATCGCACGGATGTTGGATTCAGAAATCGCAACGTCTAAACCTCCGATGCGATGCGGAGAAACGAGCACGAAATGCGCGCTCCTGCGCCATTGAATTGTGATATCGCAAAGATATTGAAACGTGTAAAGCGGCCATTAGTCAAAATTTCTTCACTTTAGTAACTTTTATAGTTCTCGCACATTGGGGTGTCTGCTCTATATATCATATAGGAAGCACTGCGAGCTGCACCCACACTGGGCAGGCAGCACAATGAGTCTGTATAGGATATAGCAATATTTAGTATAGAAAGTTGTGTGCGCGCTGTACAAAAAATCTACATTGTCAGATGGTTGGAAAAATGGTGCCGAGCACCAAGGTGCCTAGGACATCTGAACCAAACAATATCGTGGGTCGGACGTTTGCCCCTTATGCTTTAGTACGTGCCAAAATTTCAGCTACATCATGAGCACAAAAATCCCCCTATTTGCCCCATTGTATTAATCTTTTTTCTAAATTGAGTTCAGTTTAGAGGATTATCCACGATCAATGTCATTGTAAACATCAATGTTTCTATCCACTGATGGCAAGCAGAGGTATTGAGAAGGTTTTCTGACTTTCCAATATGTTCTGTCTCAACTTCTTAATAATTATAAATGGAGTTTTACACTTTCAGTATTCAGCATGCCATTAATGTGTGTTAAAACTAATAGAAGCAGCCCATACTCGCCCATCGTCCCCCAGGTCTGGTCATCTTAGCTGTCATTATTTTGCTTTAATTATTGTATTCCATGATAACTGTTAGTTATGACTGTATATGAACCTCAGCGCTGCGGAATATGTTGGCGCTGTATTAATATTATTTATTATTACCTCTGATCCGATAATTGATGATGATTGCAGGCATCCGTGGTGGAGAGGCAGTGTCGCTCCAGGGGAGGGTTGTTTATTTTATTCACTTCTATAGCACTAATAATTCCACCATGCTTTACAGACCTGACCATCTCGGTTTATGTTGCTTTCTTAAAGATAATCTGTCACCTACAGAATGAGAGGTTAATCAGGATAATAAACATTTTTGTGGAAAAATTCAGCAGTCCTTGTATTTTATTCACTGAAATCTATGGTTTTTGTATTTGTGTCAACTGGGTGGTCCTTCTCAACAGAGAGAGCTATCAATCATACAGGGAATATTGTTGGTCACAGAATAAGACTACCCACTTGACTCATTCCTATAAAAAAAGGTGATTTAAATAAATAAAATGCAAGGGTTACTTAATATTTTGATAAAAATGTATATCAATCTGATGAGCCCCTCCTGTCTGCAGATTAGATGCCATTCTCAACCTGACAGTTTCCCTTTAAAGTGAGCCATGGACCTTTAAAAAGCCATCTCCTTGTAAGCCCCCAGGCTCACCCACCGATCCGGTATATTGTACAGTGAAAGTAGACAGGACTCATTGTATGACGAGGTGTCTGCAGACATTTCTCTGGCGTATATGGACAGCTCTACTTTCCAGTAGAATGTCCATCTTTTATTCAGCTAATTTCCGACCTGGAACTTGGAACACATGATCCCTATGATGTCTCTGAATTATGCTCTTGTTAATACAGAGACAACTCTGCATCAATTAGGGCCCTTTCACATCAGCGTTCTTTTTTAAATCGCGGTAGATGCGGTGAAAAAAACGCATAGGCGGACTTGCGGCAAGTGCGGTTTTGCACTTGCGGCAGGTGCGGGCGCGAAAAAAAACGCGGCTGACCGCGGTTTTTTTCGCGGCCGCACCTGCCGCAAGTGCAAAACCGCACTTGCCGCACCTGCCGCAAGTCCGCCTATACTTTGCATGGCAAAAACCGCAACCGCGCCGCAAGTGCAGCCGGTATGCGGTAATCGCGGCAGATGCGGTTTTTTCACCGCATCTGCCGCGATTTAAAAAAACGCTGATGTGAAAGGACCCTTAGATCCAGCTGCTGAATTCTGCAGACTTTTTGCGCGTGTAGACACAAGTGACCAAGCGGGATATTGTCCTAGAATTACAATTGTGGCCACTTAGTGATCGCTTCCAATAATCTGTAAGACCTGGAGATGAGGATATGGATGAGAACTGTTACCAATGATCTTTGTTTACCCCCAGTTATAATTATCCATTGTGTAATGGTGAAAAAGAAAGAAGCAACTGGTCTTACTGGTCTTGTGAAGCAATAGCCTGTGCCGTCATACCGTAACTTTTTCATGTATAATGTAAATAATAGAATGACGGATATACTTAATTATTTTATTATGATATCTTTCCTATAGTTGAGTGACTGGAGTATTGTCTGAACACTTCACTGTTAGTAATCTGGAATGGTTATACTGGTTGTACTGGTGCAGCGGGTCTCTTTATGGAGTGATTATTAGTTGATAGATGCTTACTATGTTAGATGCTCATATGATTACTTGCTTCAAGCATCTAATTACAAGGCAAATTGGGCACGAGTATTTGCACTCTGCATATCTGGATTGTGAGGAGCTGTAGAAGTGTGATAAGACTCCACATGTCATGCCGTGGCTCAGCGGTACTTATGATAAACTCTGAGTCAGCAAAATCCAGGAATAATCTAGAATATTTAAAATGACTGTCAGAACGTTGTAGGCTATGTTCACACTTCTGTTTAGACCTTCCGTTTTGAGGAATAGGAATTATTGTCCAAAATGGATTTGTTACTTTCCTGATGTAAATGGAAGCAGAAGCATCACATTGTTTATAAAGGGATCCGGTTTAGAACAGAAGAAAAGCCTACTTTATGGAGCTGTTTTGTATTCCTGTTTAAAAAAACTATCCCATAACAGAAACTGGACAAACCCCATAATAATCTGCTTCCGATTTTACTAGTTATGCAGCAGATCTATTTTTGAAATTGATTTCGTTTCTCTGTTCCTTTAAAATGGAAAAGACATGAAATATCTGAACGCAAGCAACTAGCTGTAACCTAGTAAACCACACAGACCATTACATGTCTGTGTTGTCACTCATAGCAATAGCTTAGATGATTAACCCTTTTTGTACCCTTTTACCGGTGGTCATACAGGGTACATATTCCTCAGCACCTCTTTTTAACGACGCTAAGGAGTAAATTAATGGGGTGAAATTTTCAGATGATAGCGGTACATAATGGCTCACACCCGTGGGCATCTGCCCAGGGTGATTTTGGAACCAGTTGGGGCCAATTAATCCCAACTGACACCGGTAATTAAGTGGTTAAAAGATCCCTTTGGCGGGATCGCCGCAACCCCACCATATACACACCATCTTATAGTGGGCAGGGTATGGTACCCTGTAAGAGCCTGCTATAAGCATCGTGTAACAGGCTCAGTCAGTGAATCACTGACAGGTCTCCTGCACTGCTGTACAGAGATCAATTATCAAAGTAAAAAATATGTCCCACAGTGGGACTAAGTAAAAAAGTTCAAATCCAGGAAAGACTGTGCTCTTTGATCCGCGCTAGCCGTACTTGGAAAAGGACCACAATAGATCAGAGGGTAATGGCGCCTTTATTCAATGCGTTTCTGATTGTATTCCCACTCCTTACATGGTAGCTTTCCTGATGAAGGAACGGGGAAACGCTCAAACACGTTGAATAAAGGCACCATTACCCTCTGATCTATTGTGGTCCTTTTCCAAGTACGGTATGCTAGCGCAGATCAAATAGCACTGTCTTTCCTGGATTTGTATTTACCGCCACAGACTTCATGGAGTGTGGATCCAGCAGCAGCTGTGTTGTGCCCATACAGTCATATGAAAAAGTTTGGGCACCCCTCTTAATCCTTACTCATTTGTTTTGGTTTAAAATTGGGTTTTTGCACCAGCTATTTCAGTGTGATATATGTAATAACTGATGGACAGTAATATTTCAGGATTGAAATGAGGTCTATTGCACTAACCAAAAATGTGAAATATGCATTATTTCAAAATTTGACAGGTGCAAAATACTGGCTAGACAGTTGCACCCCTTTCATCCTCCTTTCAGGGGCAAAAGATGGGCACCCTTCTGATTTTCATGATTTGAATACTCCTAACTACTTTTTACTGACTTACTGAAGCACTAAATTGGTTTGGTAACCTATTGAGCTTTGTACTTCATAGCCCAGAGTATCCAATCATGAGAAAAGCTATTTCAGGTGTCCACTTGCAAGTTGTTCTCCTAGTTGCATCTTCTCTGAGGAGAGGCATCATGGGCTCCTCAAAACAGCTCTCAAATGATCTGAAAAAAAAGATTGTTCAACATAGTTGTTCAGGGGAAGGATACAAAAAGTTGTTTCAGAGATTTAACCTGTCAGTTTCCACTGAGGAACATAGTAAGGAAATGGAAGACCACAGGGACAGTCCTTGTAAAGGCCAGAAGTGGCAGGCCAACAAAAATCAAAGGCAGAGAAGAAATTGTGAGAACAGTCAAAAACATCCACAGACCACCTCCAAAGACCTGCAGCATCATCTTTGATGCAGATGGTGTCACTGTACATCGGTCAACAATACAGCGCACACTGCACGAGGAGAAGCTGTATGGGAGAGTGATGGAAAGAAGCATTTCTGCATGCACGCCACAAACAGAGTCGCCTGAGGTATGAAAAGCACATTTGGACAAGCCAGTTTCATTTTGGAAGAAGGTCCTGTGGACAGATGAAACAAAGATTGAGTTGTTTGGTCATACAACAAAGCGTTATGCATGGCACCACAAAAACACAGCATTCCAAGAAAAACTTGCTACCCACTGTCAAATTTGGGGGAGGGTCCATCATGCTTTGGGGCTGTGTGGCCAATGACGGCATCGGGAATCTTGTTAAAGTTGAGGGTCGCAAGGATTCCACTCCGTATCGCAGATTCTTGAGAATAATGTTCAAGAATCAGTGTCAAAGTTGAAGTTACGCCGGGGATGGATCTTTCAGCAAGACAATGATCCAAAACACAGCTCCAAATCTACTCAGGCATTCATGCAGAGGAACAATTACAATGTTCTGGAATAGCCATCCCAGTCCCCAGACCTGAATATCATTGAACATCTGTGGGTTGTTTTGAAGCGGGCTGTCCATGCTCGGCGACCATCAAACTTAACTGAACTGGAATTGTTTTGTAAAGAGGAATGGTCAAAAATACCTTCATCCAGGATCCAGGAACTCATTAACAGCTACAGGAAGCGACTGGAGGCTGTTATTTTTGCAAAATGTGGATCTACTAAATATTAATGTCACTTTTCTGTTGAGGTGCCCATACTTTGGCACCTGTCAATATTTTAAATAATGCATATTTCACATTTTCGGTTAGTACAATAAACCTCATTTCAATCCTGAAATATTACTGTGTCCATCAGTTATTACATATATCACACGAAATAGCTGGTGCAAAAACCCAATTTTAAACAAAAAAAAATGAGTAAAATTAAGAGGGGTACCCAAACTTTTTCATATGACTGTATACTGGTTGTGGGTCCCAAAATCTGAACAGGTGAGCAGTTGCCTTGATTTCATTGAACTTCCAAAAAAAAGGATAAGACCCTATCTGCACTTGTTTCCTCATTTTAAGCCATAATTAAAAAATGTAACTAACTTGTAAGTAAAGAACCACAGAACACAAATGTGCAGAAAAATCGCAAAAACCCATTTTGCCATAAAACGCAGCTTTTATATTAAAACCAAAATAAAGAAACGTGCACATAATAGCTAGCTCTGCGTCCAGAATGACTCGATCTATATAACAGTATCATGTTTATTCCGTTTGGTGAATACAGGAAAATGTATTAAAAAAGAAAAAAAAAAGTTGAATTTTTTTCATCATAGTAATGCACAAAAGTGTGAATAAAAAGCGATCAAAAGTTAATGTGTAAGAAAAAATTTGTAGAAATGAAAACGCCAAACCGTCCCACAAAAGAATAGGCATAATTTGGCTCATTAAGAAAAAAAATAAAAGGTTTAAGCTCTCATAATGTGACGAATTAAAAAAACAAACATATACCGTATTTGTAAAATATTATTTTTAGTGTGTAAAAGTAGCAAAGCATAAAAAAACTAAAAATCTGGTATCGCTGTAACCATACTCGCCCAATGAATAAATCAATCTTGTCACTTTTACCACAGTGAATCATGTAAAAAATATATATAAAAAGTGATTGCTGTTGATTTTTCTTAATCTGAATATAAAGCAATCAAAGAAATAGCCATATTATGTTACCAAAAAAACCTCAGTCTTGTTGCACAAAAAATAAGCCCTTATACAGCTCTAATTGAAATAAGTTACAGCTCTCAAAATATTGCGATGGAAAAATATTGATTATATGAAAGCTTTTTTACTTTGTTATAGAAGCAACAAATTCTTTAAATCTGGTACCGCTGTAAGTCCACCGACCCGCAGAATAAATCAGTCTTATCACGAATACGTCTCTGTGAATCTTGCAAAAATAATCAACTATTCTACTATTTCTTCATTTTACCTCCTACAAATCTGGATAAGGCTCAGCTGACGTTTATCCTACACTTTCTGCTGAGCATTTATGTCTGGGTTTTCGTGTAAATCATAGAAACTGTGATATAGACAAAACCCCTGATGGAGCCAATTGCTCTGAGGCAGAGACAATTTGGACTTTGGTTTCGGTTCTGGTGGTGTCCCATCACTTTAGGCTTCTTTTTAGCGCACAAAAGTGGAATAACACAGTTCTGTGAACGCCTAAAAAGGTGGACACCGGAGAAACAGATGACAGAGTCCAAAGTGTCTCTTATCTGTCTCTCTCATTCGAGTGGTTCCATCAGGGTTTTGTTTGAATCTAATTTAAGGAGAATTTACATGGAAACCCTGATGTAAGTGCTCAGTGCAGAACACAGGAATGTGGTCCCAGTCTTCTATTGAAAGCAATCAAAAAATGTTTAATACTCAAATGTTCCCAATAAACTTATTGGAAATCTAGGAATTTCCCACTCTGGAAAAGAGAGGGCTCCCACCCCCCTGAAATAAAATCCAGTGACCTCTGCACTCCCAAATACAAACCCCCCCCCCCATTCTGAGCCCTATGAGTCTAAACTGCAGTAAGCGACCACGTGTGCAGCATTCGTGGGTGCGTGTCTCCAGAAGCATGCGCTTATTGAAGCCGGGCCGATCACGTGATCGGCCTCATAATGCACTAGGACCGATCACGTGACCTGCCCCATAATGCATCGCACCGGATGTGACGTTGCGGCTGGTGCATACTACGTGACAGGGGGCGGGAGATTCCTAATGGTGGGGGCGGCGATTAATGAAGAATAATGCCGCCCAGCGGGAGTGCTGAATGGAGCGTGGGACCGCCTTTCCAGTCCCCCAGCCTCAGGGACTTCTGTAAGTTAGAAGTTATTTTTCTGATGTTTAATAGGGCCACTTTAGATCAGAAAGGGATAGATAGGGAGCAGCTAGGAAGGTGTAGGGACAGGTAGTGATTGTGTAGGGGCTTAGATTCAGGTGACAGGTTCCCTTTAATGACCAGGTCGTTTTTTGTAATTCTGACCAGTGTCCCTTTATGAGGTAATAACTCTGGAACCATTCAAAGGATTCTAGCGATTCTGAGATTGTTTTTTCATGGCATATTGGGCTTCATGTTAGTAGCAAATTTAGGTCAATAATATTTGCGTTTATTTGTGAAAATATAAAAAAATTGGCAAAAATGTAGCCAATTTTCAAATTTTGAATTCTTATTCTTTTATACCGGAGAGTTATGCGACACAAAATAGTTAATTAATAAATAACATTTCCCACATGTCTACTGCACATCAGCACAATTTTGGAAAAAAATAAATTTTTGTTAGGAAGTTACAAGGGTTCAAAGTTCATCAGCAATTTTTTCATTTTTCCAGCAAAATTTACAAAGCCATTTTTTTTTTTTTTTTTTTTTTTAGTGACCACATCACATTTGAAGTCCCTTTTGAGGGCATACATGACAAAAACACCCAAAAATGACACCATTCCAAAAACTGCACCCCTCAAGCTACTCAAAACTACATTCAAGAAGATTATTAACCCTTCAGGTGCTTCACAGGAACTAAAGCAAAGTGGAAACGAAAAATGTACGTTTTTTAATTTTTCCAACAAAAATGTTTTTAGACTCAATTTTTTCATTTTCACATGGGCTACAGGATAAAATGCATCCTAAAATGTGTTGGGCAATTTCTCCTGAGTACACAAATACCTCACATGTGGTCATAAACCACTGTTTGGGCGCACGGCAGGGCTCAGAAGGGAAGGACCGCAATTTGACTTTTGGAGCTAATTTTGCATTCAAAAAGTGATATGGCGCTCCTTCTCTTCTGAGCCCTGCCATGCGCCCAAACAGTGGTTTATGACCACATATGAGATATGTGTACTCAGGAGAAATTGGCCAACAAACTTTAGGATCCATTTTATCCTGTTACTCATGTGAAAATGAAAAAATTGAGGACAAAAGAAAATGTTTGTGAAAAAAAAGTATTTTTCATTTTTACGGATCAATTTGTGAAGCACTAGAGGGTTCAAAGAGCTCACTATGCATCTAAGTTTCTTGGGGTCTAGTTTCCAAAATGGGGTCACTTGTGGGGGAGCTACAATGCTTAGGCACACAGGCTCGCCATACACGACATGGTGTCCACTTACAATTCCATTTGTTAGCGGACACCATGTCGCGTATGGAGAGCCTCTGTGTGCCTAACAATTGCAGCTCCCCCACAAGTGACCCAATTTTGGAAACTAGACGCCTCAAGGATTATATCTAGGGGTATAGTGAGCATTTGGAACCTACAGCTACTTCACAGAATTTGATAACGTCATATTGAACATTTTTCTTTTTTTCACGCAATTTTTCCACTTTTAAAGCATGTGCACAAGATCCGGAGACACCGTGTCCTGGGCGTCTCCTCTCCTGCATTTTTTTTTTTTCCTTTGTATTACTTTATTGAATTTAAAAAAAAAATGACGTTGGGCTTCGCCATATTTTTGGTCCAGCCAGGTACAGCAGGCAGCTACGGGCTGCCACCAACCCCTTCTGCCTAGTTTTACCTGCCTGAAAACCAAAAATATAGGTAAGCCCTTGGGCCATTCCATGTCAAGTGAACCAATGATTATTACCTCTATATTTTTAATTCTTTTGAGATTTTGTTATTTGATAATAGCATGTCAGACAATGCAAAATGTGAAGAGAAAAATTTTTAAAAAACATTTTTTTTTTTTAAATGATTTTCAAAGGTCGAAGAAAGTGCGAATTTTTGTGTTTACTGCCTTTATGTTTCTCCTTATAACTCAGGCTAGAAATAAAATAGAGAGACAAATTAAACACCTTTCTTCTCAGAACTGTACAGGCTTTCACTAGATATGTCACAAGAGTATCTCTGTTAAAGGGAACCTGTCACCTAATCTATGGCCCCTAAACTATCACTACCTGCCCCTACAGACCCTAACTAGCTCCCTAACCATCCCTGCCTGTCCTAATAGGGCTTTATATAAGGTGAAATAAACACTTTATAAACTTACATGTTCAGTGGCAGTGGGGCGTTCCTGACAGTAGGGCGGGGTCCTCAGAGCCGCGCTCCCCCCGCCTCGCTCCCTTCCTAACGCCCTAATGGGCGGCATTGTGGATTTGAAGAGCGGGGAAGCCCAGTGGAATCATCCCGCCCCGCTCTTCATGACGCGGACCGGAAACCGCGTCATTTCCCGTCCGCGCATGCCCAGTGCGGTGGATGAAGCCGACGCGAGTCCCGGCGTCGCTAAGCAACGATCGGGAGCGTCTTCTGAAGGTGAGTATCGTCGGACCCCCCCCTCCCAAAACTGCACATATATATGTGTGTGTAATCCACATGTATATATGGATTACACACACATATATATATTCACTTTGACTAGGCATAGTTTATATGTGCATCTATATATATATATAGATGCACATATATATAGTTAGATTATATATATGTGTGCATGTGTATATATATATATATATATAAATATATGCACACACACACAAAAAAAATAATATATAGATATAGTGTTAGAGTATATATATATATATTTGCATGTATATGTGCACATACATATATATATATATATATATATATATATATATTTATATGTATGTGCACATATACATGCAAATATATATATATATACTCTAACACTATATCTATATATTATTTTTTTGTGTGTGTGTGCATATATTATATATATATATATATATATATATATATATATATATAATAATGTATGTAACTATATATACACATATATATATATGTGTGTATATATGGTTAGATAGATTATATATACAGAAATATATAGTAAATTACACATATTATGCATATGTGTGTAAATGTATATACATATACATATATGTGGATACTAAGACATATAAATAATATATGTATATGTGTGCATATGAATATATACACACGTGTATACATATGATTAGCCACATATATACATAATGTGTGTATATAGTAATATATATCTGTATCTATAGATATGTATATATACACATGTATATATATCTATATGCACAGAAATACATATATATATATATATATATATATATATATATATATATATATATATATATATATATATATATATACACACACACACAGATACACACACATTCTTATACACACAAACACATATATATATATATATATATATATATGTGTTTGTATATACACATATACACACACACAAGTATATATATATATATATACATGCACACATATACATAGATAATGTGTGTATACTGATATGTATGTCTGTATACACAGCTATGTATTTATACATATATATATATATATATATATATATATATATATATATATATAATATATATATATATATTTATATTTTGTAGAGAGAGAGACTGAGGGTGAGAGGGTCTGTGAGTTTTGTGTAACGCTGTGACCTGGGTGACGCAGTAAACTTCACCTGAGGTCAGAGTTAATCCTCGTCACTCTATCTGACCTCAGGTGATCTACACTGATGTCACCCTGTTCACATCGGTAACAGAAAACTCACTCAATGGGGGTCACGCTGTGAAGTGGGAAGTTTCACATGAGGTCAGAGAAACACATTGCTTTATCCGACCTCAGGTGACACAGACCATGAATGCTTCACTGCACGAGCCTTCAAATATAATTTTTAGGGAATCTTCACTAATGGACGGACCTCTACCAGGATCCTGGATGGGTATGTGGGAGTAATAAAGATGGAGTCAAAATACGTGTTTGTGTTTTTTGTTGTAATAAAAAATTTTTTCTCGGTGTTGTGTCTTCTTTACTACTAAATAGAGATTCATAATGGCCGTGTCTAACATTGGCGCGACATTATAAATCTTTGGCTTAGTGCCAGCTGCTAAAATAAAGGTGGCATTAACCCCTTATTACCCAGTCTGCCACCGCCACAGGGCAGCTGAAAGAGCTGGGTACAGCTCCAGAATATTGCGCTTCTATAAAAGCGCAATATTCTGGGGCGGCTGCGAGCTGCAATTCTCAGCGGGGGAGGCCCAGAACGCTTGGGCCTCCCTACGCTGGGGATTCCAGCCCTCAGCTGCCTAGTTGTACCTGGCTGGCAAAGAAAAATGCGGCGAAGCCCCACGCCGTTTTTTTTCTTGCCAGCCAGGTACACCTAGGTAGTTGGGGGTGGATGGCAGCTCGCTGCTGCTTAGTTGTACCTGGCTGGCAAAGAAAAATGTGGCGAAGCCCCACGCCGGTTTTTTTCTTGCCAGCCAGGTACACCTAGGTAGTTGGGGGTGGATGGCAGCTCCCAGCTGCCTAGTTGTACCTGGCTGGCAAAGAAAAATGCGGCGAAGCGCCACGCCGTTTTTTTTCTTGCCAGCCAGGTACACCTAGGTAGTTGGGGGTGGATGGCAGCTCCCAGCTGCCTAGTTGTACCTGGCTGGCAAAGAAAAATGCGGCGAAGCCCCACGCCGTTTTTTTTTCTTGCCAGCCAGGTAGACTTAGACAGCTGTAGGCTGCCATCCACCCCCAACTACCTAGGTGTACCTGGCTGGCAAGAAAAAAAACGGCGTGGGGCTTCGCCGCATTTTTCTTTGCCAGCCAGGTACAACTAGGCAGCTGGGAGCTGCCATCCACCCCCAACTACCTAGGTGTACCTGGCTGGCAAGAAAAAAAACGGCGTGGGGCTTCGCCGCATTTTTCTTTGCCAGCCAGGTACAACTAGGCAGCTGAGGGCTGGAATCCCCAGCGTAGGGAGACCCAAGCGTTCTGGGCCTCCCCCGCTGAGAATTGCAGCTCGCAGCCGCCCCAGAATATTGCGCTTTTATAGAAGCGCAATATTCTGGAGCTGTACCCAGCTCTTCCAGCTGCCCTGTGGCGGTGGCAGACTGGGTAATAAGGGGTTAATGCCACCTTTATTTTAGCAGCTGGCACTAAGCCCGAGATTTATAATGTCGCGCCAATGTTAGACACGGCCATTATGAATCTCTATTTAGTAGTAAAGAAGACACAACACCAAGAACATTTTTTTTTATTACAACAAAAAACACAAACACGTATTTTGACTCCATCTTTATTACTCCCACATACCCATCCAGGATCCTGGTAGAGGTCCGTCCGTTAGTGAAGATTCCCTAAAAATTATATTTGAAGGCTCGTGCAGTGAAGCATTCATGGTCTGTGTCACCTGAGGTCGGATAAAGCAATGTGTTTCTCTGACCTCATGTGAAACTTCCCACTTCACAGCGTGACCCCCATTGAGTGAGTTTTCTGTTACCGATGTGAACAGGGTGACATCAGTGTAGATCACCTGAGGTCAGATAGAGTGACGAGGATTAACTCTGACCTCAGGTGAAGTTTACTGCGTCACCCAGGTCACAGCGTTACACAAAACTCACAGACCCTCTCACCCTCAGTCTCTCTCTCTACAAAATATATATATATATATATATTATATATATATATATATATATATATATATATATATAATATATATATATATATATATATATATATATATATATATATATATATATATATATATATATATATATATATATATGTGTTTGTATATACACATATACACACACACAAGTGTATATATATATATATATATATATATATATATATATATACATGCACACATATACATAGATAATGTGTGTATACTGATATGTATGTCTGTATACACAGCTATGTATTTATACATACATATATATACATACACACGTATATGTATGTGTGTATAAGAATGTGTGTGTATCTGTGTTTGTGTATATATATATATATATATGTATGTATGTATTTCTGTGCATATAGATATATATACATGTGTATATATACATATCTATAGATACAGATATATATTACTATATACACACATTATGTATATATGTGGCTAATCATATGTATACACGTGTGTATATATTCATATGCACACATATACATACCGGTATATATTTATGTCTTAGTATCCACATATATGTATATGTATATACATTTACACACATATGCATAATATGTGTAATTTACTATATATTTCTGTGTGTATATATATATATCTATCTAACCATATATACACACATATATATACATGTGTATATATAGTTACATACAATATATATATATATATATATATATATATATATATATATATATATATATGCACACACACAAAAAAATAATATATAGATATAGTGTTAGAGTATATATATATATATATATATATATATATATATATATATATATATATATATATATATATATATATATATATTTTTGCATGTATATGTGCACATACATAGATTATATATACATACATATAAATATATATAAATATATATATATATATATGTATATATAATCTATGTATGTGCACATATACATGCAAATATATATATATATACTCTAACACTATATCTATATATTAATCTATATATTTTTTGTGTGTGCATATATTATATATATATAGATATACACATGCACACATATATATATAATCTAACTATATATATGTGCATCTATATATATATATAGATGCACATATAAACTATGCCTAGTCAAAGTGAATATATATATGTGTGTGTAATCCATATATACATGTGGATTACACACACATATATATGTGCAGTTTTGGGAGGGGGGGGGTCCGACGATACTCACCTTCAGAAGACGCTCCCGATCGTTGCTTAGCGACGCCGGGACTCGCGTCGGCTTCATCCACCGCACTGGGCATGCGCGGACAGGAAATTACGCGGTTTCCGGTCCGCGTCATGAAGAGCGGGGCGGGATGATTCCACTGGGCTTCCCCGCTCTTCAAATCCACAATGCCGCCCATTAGGGCGATAGGAAGGGAGCGAGGCGGGGGGAGCGCGGCTCTGAGGACCCCGCCCTACTGTCAGGAACGCCCCACTGCCACTGAACATGTAAGTTTATAAAGTGTTTATTTCACCTTATATAAAGCCCTATTAGGACAGGCAGGGATGGTTAGGGAGCTAGTTAGGGTCTGTAGGGCAGGTAGTGATAGTTTAGGGGCCATAGATTAGGTGACAGGTTCCCTTTAATGTTTTACCCATGCAAATTTAAGCGCAAAATTTTAAAACGCCTTTCTGAAAAATCGGCATAATTTAAATATTTCAAAAACTGCCCATGTGTCTGCTGTGCTCTTAGCCACATCTGTACCAAATTTCAAGTTGGGATCGCAATGGGATAATATTTTAAATTTTTTAACTATTATAGCGTCAATTCGAAAATCTTGAATTCAGATCTGTTCAGCCTGTGGTCTAAAAGTGTGGGGTCTATATTCACCAAATAATCCATGATCTCTAGTAAATTGTAAAGAAGACACAAGACAGAGAAAAATATTTTTATTAGAAAAAAAACACACACACTATTTAGACCCCATATTTATTATTCTTTGGCATCTGACATAGTCCAGTAGGAAGGTCCGACTCAGTCCGGTTGGAGGTCCCTCGATGATTTCCAGTCTTTTACAGCATGTGAGGGCGTCCCCCATATATGCTATAAAAGCTGTCATTCTTCCAGGAAAATGACAGGTCATGACCTCAGTAGGGTGATGGCAGGTCACGATCCTTGGTTCACAAAGCGTCAATTGTGAACCCATCAGGGGATCACAATTGACCCTTTGTGAACCAAGGATCCTGACCTGCCATGACCTCACTGAGGTGATGAGCTGTCATTCCCCTTTCTGCTCTGTCTGCGCATGCGCCTGACAGGGCAGGAAGAAGAAGACGCGCAGGGGGCAGGATCAGAGAAAATCCTGGCGGTAAGTATGCGGGGTGACCGGGGGATGGATCATCTTCCTCCCATCTGAGCTGTCAGATGGGAGGGAGATGATGATGGTGGCGGTGGGGGTGGGGAAGGGGGTGTGCGTTTGGGTGAGGCCCGGAGCTGGGGGGACTGAGGGGACCCGGAGGCAGGGGGCTGTTCCTCTAATGTGACATGTGTGACATGTCACATCAGAGGGGAATACACAGCAGGGGGCTGCAGCGCTGCTTCTGAAGCGCTGCGGCTGCCTTTTAGGAGAGGGGAGGGGGTGGGGACTGAGTCCCGGTACTGGGGGATAGGGCAGACATTTCTCTGTCATGCCACAGGTGTGATCCTGTGGCATGACAGAATCAGCAGTAAAGACTGATTTCTCTATGTATATTTGTAATCGTGGTTATACACCGGTAAACGGTGTATAACCGTGATCACCTGGTGGGTACCAGTAAAAACCAGCCCGATTCATAATCTGCAGGGTCCCAGCTACCCCTGGTAGCTGAAATCCTGGAGATTTTCGGCCACTAGGGGGCGCTACAGGGCCTTTTCTGTTCTGACTTATTTTCACGTCTGCACAGAATAAGGGCCCTGTTTTGCCGCCGTATATATATACAGTGGGCCTTCACTAAGGTGTTAATAAGGTTTAATTTTCCAAATGGGGTCACATGGGTGTTTCTGCATTTTTGGCACCGCTGGAGCTGTGCAAATGCAACACATTGTCCAATAGCGCTGTTTGCTTTCCGAGCCCTATCACTTGGCCAAACCTTTAGTTTTTGTCTATGTATGGTGTATCGCTGTGTTCAGAAGAAGTTGTGTAATAAATTATCGGTCTGTTTTTTCCTGTTTTCGTCAACATCACAAATTTCGAGCTAAAATAACTTTTAGCAGAAAAAAAACGTAACTATCGTTTAGACATCCGTGTTTTAAAAAGTTCTATAAAGCACCTATGGGTTCAAAATACTCAACACACCCCTACTTAAGTTCCTTGAGGGGTCTAGTTTACAAAATGGGGTCACTTGTGGAGTTTCTGATGTTTTGGTACCTCAGGGGCACTGCAAATGCAAAATAGCAACCACAGTCTAAGTCAAATTTGCTTTATAAAACTAAAATATTACTCCATCCGTTCTGAACCTCCTGTTTGTCTAAACAGAATTTTTTTGACTACATGTGAAGTATCGCCGCACTCATAAAAAGAGGGGGAAAAAACTGGCGGTTCCACTTTCTGGTGTTACCTCTTGTAAATGAGAAAAACGTGGCACTAAAGCAATATTTTTGTTAAATAACTTTCAGTATGACAGCCTAATGGTATCAAATTCTGTTAAATACCTGTGAGTTTAAAATTTTCACTATACCCCTGGATATAATTCTTGATGGGTCTAGTTTTCAAAATGAATCAAGTACAAATTACATTTACTTTAAAAGAGCACTGGGGCACAGACATGGAATTGAGTTAAAGGAACAATAGTCCTCTTTATTTACACACAATGCGTTTCCACAACAAAAGCGGTCTTCCTCAGGTGGATTTGACAGCTTTTGTTGTGGAAACGTGTTGTGGTGTGTAAATAAAGAGGACTATCAATTCCATTTCTGTGCCCCAGCGCTCTTTTCAAGTAAATGTAATTTGTACTTTAATCTATCCCACCTTTGTGTGGGTTACTGGAGCTGAGGATCACATTGGTAACAGTATTGCAGTGGTAACTGAGGAGTTGAGGACCTGCGGTGATGTCAGTGATCACGTGACCGCCGACACCACGTGACTGGATAGACCGCTGTGTCCAACGATTCTTGTGGCTCAGAAGGCCCATTAAACCAGCTGACACTGAGGTTGTGTGGAGGCGGCACAACCTAGCAAGGCGAGAGACGACCCTGCAACTGTAATTGTGCCCGAAACAACTGCATATCAGGTTCTCCCTATGGGAGCGCTCCTCCTCTCTCTTGTATCTCAGTTTTCAGAATGGGGTCACTTGTAGGTTTTGCTGTTTAGGCACCTTACGGGCACCTTTCTGACCACACGTGGTGTATCGGCACGCACAGAAAAAATGGGGAAACAAATTTTTGGTCCATTTTTCTCATGCTTTTCCTTGTAAAAGTGAATAAATTGGTGCTAAAGCAAGATTTGTTGGTAAAACGTAATTTTTGTTTTCATATTTCTCTCCACTCTTCGTTCATTCCTGTGAAGCAAATGAAGCATTAATAATAGAGATGGGTGAAGCTGTATATATTTTTTTTATTTTATTATAAAGTCCAGGTTTGGGACTGAACATGAGCCCGAACCTGAACTTTAAAGTTATAAACCGGGCTGTGGGGTTGGTGCCCATTTTGGGTGGAGTCTGAAGGCCACTTTACACACACCAACTTATCTGTCCAACTTCTGAACAACTCACTGGTTGCAGTGAAATCATGGACACATTGCTCCATTTTGTGGCTCTGTACAAATGGTACAATGTGTCCATGATTTCACTGCAACCAGTAAGTTGTTCAGAAGTTGGACAGATAAGTTGGTGTGTGTAAAGTGGCCCTGAGTCGGATGTGTGGCTTACTGACTTCACAGCCATTTTCATGGAGTTGGTGACCATTTTGGTGGAGTCTCAAGGCCCCGTTACACGGCAAGACATCGTTAACGACATCGCTGATACGTCACAACTTTGGAGGCGTTCCAGCGAAGTCATTAGGACGTCGTTGTGTGTGACTCTGCCAAGTTGTAACGATAAATCGTTGATCGCAGGTTTGAGAACATGTTCTAAAACCTCACAATCAACGATCAGCCAACCTGGTATATTGTTGTTTGACACCGTGATAATGATGTCGTTTACCACTTCACCCATTCACAGCAATGAGCAGGTATGGTTCGCTGTGTTGTGCGAACGATACCTGCTCACAACATCGTTGGTGCGTCGTCCACGATATCTACACATGTGACATTTCACCAACGATGTGAAAATGATGTCTGTAACGACCGTGTGCCCACAAGGTCGTTGCCGACATAGTTTCAACGTTGTGCTGTGTAACGGTACCTTCAGTCGGATTAAGGGAAATTCAAGAGTCTGAGTTGTTTGGCTTAGCAACTCCACAGACTTGGTTATAAAATGGTGGCTAGGGGGACTAGTGGGTTCTAAGAAAAAAACAAAAACAAATGATTAAACGGCAGCATTCTACTTACGTAGGACAGCACTTGTACTTCTGGACCACTCGTTAACTTACTGATTATTCACTTCACTCTTCCTCCAACAGTCACTCTCTGTGATTGTCTGTTGCTCCCCCACCCATTGTGCCAATGTCTATGATTTAATTGCCATTGCCAACGAACCTTCCGCCATAGGAGTGTAAACATAAATAATTTAAAACAATTACATAGGGCTTCTTATTCTAAGCGCAGATAGTGTACAACTGCAGGCTGCCAGCCACAGCTGCCTGACAATCAAAAATTAAAAAAAAGTATTTATTTATTTTTATTTTTTTACTATTTAAAAAAAATAATTTTGAAAATGCGTGGGAGCAGCCCGCAGACGCCACAGAGATTAGCACACTCATTAGAAGTGCCAATTCCCGGTGCCTTAGCAGGCTCTTCCTGATACCTTTTAGTGTGGTGGCATCGGCGTGATAGTAAGGGGTTAATGATAGCTGAGTATTGACAACTGCCTTAAAGCCACGTCACACTAGGTGACGTCGCCGGCGACGAGCACGTTTTTGGCGCCTCGCCAGCGTCGCTGTCGCATGTTTACATGCAGCGACACCTCCGGCGATCTTGCAGGCGGCGTCGCCACTGAGGTGTCTAAAAGCACCAGCGGCGATGGCATAACACCATCGCCTTGGAGATCGCCGTCCACCTTTTACATGGGGCGATGGTGCTGTGAAACCAGGCGACCACTCAAATGCGTCGCCCTCGCCTATTCACATTAGGCGAAGCATCGGCAGCGATAGGCCACGCCCCAACGTTTCCTATAAAATCACCATCGCCAGGTGTGACGGTACCCTTAGATTGATGATCAGGTCTCTGAAACCTCTGCATTAACAATCCTGTAAGTAAATATTTTTATTTTTTTTTTAAATTTGTTTATTAAAATTTTGTTTCATCCAATAAAATAAGGTCAGAACAAACAGTGAAAAATCATCAATTGTCACAATGAGAATAACAGATGAGTTCCAACTTTGTGAATAACAAAAATCAACTAGAACATTCCCCTCCCTCGTCCCCCCTCCACCCCCCGTCGTCATATTCGAGCACTCAATTATGGTATAACAATTATCAGCAATCTATTAGTTTTCTAATCTAAGCTTCCCTAATGTGCCCCCCAGATCCTCCAAACAGTACCATTGAGTATTTCGAAATGGCCGCATAAATTCTTCTATTTCTGTCTTACTTCATAGAATATCAATTATCTATCGCCAGGTAGCGAAAAGATTTTTTGTCTTGTTCTCTTTATCTGTCAGAGCCTCTAATCCCTCCAACCTCATGACATGTTCCAATTCTATTCGTAAAGCATCGAGTGTAGGCGGGCTTGAATCTAACCAGTGTCTCAGAATGAGGCGTTTGAATGCAAGCATGACTATATGCAGAAACGCTCTCCATTTGACAGGAATGCCGTGTGCAGCGAAATCATGAAACACCCATGCCTTTCTATCCAAAGGCATTCTTAAGCCCAGAACGCTCCCAACCCACCCTTGAACCAAGGACCACTTCCCCCTTACCACTTCACATTCCCACATTCCGTGAAAGAGGTCAGGTCTAGGTGATGCACATCTCGGGCAAGACTGTCTCCTGTCCGGGTTATGTATCGATGGAGGGATATTAAAGCCCAATATGGCTCTATGAATCAAACGGTAATGTGTATCCCGCCACCTCTCATCTATCACGTAACGTCGTACCTCCATCCATCCTGCGAGAATCATCTCCTCTACTCCTTCCTCTCCCAGTCTTGTCTCCCATCCTTTAAAAAGATTTGTTGGGCCGGAGGGAATCAGATTGTTTCGGAGGCTAAGGCATATGAGAGAGATATTGGCCATAGGAGCCTCTTTAGACAATAGAGTATCCAATGCCGACACGCGACATTCCAATGTTATGTCCCGTAGCCTCGAAAACAAATGTCCCCTGATTTGAGCATATTGCAAAGCAATAGAGGGACCCAATCGCCACTTCGCATCCACTTCTTCTGCCGTCATCCATCTGCTATCAGGAGTCCAAATTAGATCTCCCATATTCTTGATTCCTCTGTCTCGCCATAATGAGAACAACGCATTGTCGTAACCTTGGGGGAAATCTGGATTGCCCCAAAGCGGAGCATATTTCGTGACTCTCCAAGCTAGTCCCATCTTACATCTGATAGCCTTCCACGCCGCCCTAGTATCGCGAAATATAATAGAATGTTTGATGTGTGGGTCGAGAACATTACTCGGGGCATGGAAAATTGCGCCCAGGTCCCATGGTGCACACCACTGCGACTCGAGTTCGTAGTCTGAATGCCTACTCGTGCCTTTTAACCAGTCTATTGCATGTCTGAAGACACATGCCAGGTTATACCCCCGTACATTGGGGAAGGCCAGTCCACCCTCCTCTTTAGGAAACATTAGTGTGCGTAGTTTGATCCTGCTTCTTCTCCCTCTCCAGAGGAAACCAGAGAATGCCCTGTTCAGCCTGTTAACATCAACATGGCGAAGCAGGAGAGGTATTGTCTGTAGAGGGTAAAGCAGGCGTTGAAAACTCACCATTTTAACGAGATGTACTCTACCCAGTAGAGACAGCGGGAGAGATTTCCAACGTTCTAGTTCTCGTTCAATTTTCAGTATGATAGGTTGAAAGTTAAGGCGATAGATGTCTCTGGCATCGCTCCCCAAGGTAATACCCAAATATTTAATCTCTTTTGTAGCCACCGTGATCCCCTTGTATGTACTCTGCCCCCGCTCGTCCCGTAAGACCCTTCTGCCCTCTTCATTGAGAGGCATGATCTCACATTTTGTTAAATTTAGACGGAACCCCGAAATTTTATTAAATTCTTCAAACCTCTCCAGAACCCCCCCAAGGTCCCCCGCAGGATCATCCATATAGAGAATGATATCGTCTGCGAACAAATTCGCCTGTAGGGTCGACTTCCCCACCTGTATTCCTGTGAAACTACCAGGGCCGTTGAGGTATCTCGAGAGAGGTTCAATTGCCAAATTGAACAAGAGCGGGGACAAAGGGCACCCCTGTCTCGTCCCTCTTTCCAATTTAATAAAGTCTGACAGAAACCCCGGGGTGTGTATTCGCGCTCGTGGATTAGCATACAATACTACTAGAAACCTCCTAAAATTGCCTGTCAGTCCCATTCTATCTAGAACCTGCTCCAGCCATGGCCAAGCCACACTATCAAAGGCTTTCTCCGCATCTAGCACGACCATGGCTGGAGCCCTCCCTTCTTTATTCTTGTCTAAACGAACCGCCTCCAGCACCATCAGTGCCCTACGGACATTACATACCGTTGATTTACCTTTAATAAAACCTGCTTGTTCCTTTCCCACCCACCTTGGAAGTAATTCTGCCAATCTATCTGCCATCATTTAAGATCTTGATTGATCAGGGAAATTGGTCGGAATGAGGCCGGATCATCCATTGGCTTGTTTCCCTTGGGCAGGAGCTTGATGTAGGCAGTATTCATGTGATCAGGGATCCGCTCCCCCCTCAAAAAATCATTATACAATAATTTTAAATGTGGGACAGTCTGTTCAGCTAAGACTTTGTATAGACTTGCGCTAAGCCATCCGGGCCCGGGGCTTTGTGGATATTCAATTGTTTAACGACGTTTGTTATCTCGGACTCCGACACTTCCCTATTTAACTCCTCTAGGTCATCCTCGGACACCTCCGGCACCGGCCACTCCTCCAACCACTTCAATCCTAGCATTCCGTCGCTTAGTTTTTTACTATATAACTTTGAATAGAAGGTGCCCAATATGGAATTAATCGCTTTGGGATTGGATGTGTTATCCCCATTTTGGCCTTTCATACTCACAATTTGTGAGGTATTGTTCCTTCCTTTGGCCAAATGCGCCAAAATTCTTCCAGCCTTGTCCCCATATCTATGTAGGGTGGCCTCTCTGGCAGATTTACCCATGACCTCACGTTTTCGAGCCCACACATCAAAGTTCTTTTTAGCCTCTATCCAAGCTGTCTTATTATCAACAGATGGGTCTTGTTGATAACGTCTGAGATTATTGCTTACAGAGTGGCTGGCCGTCAGATAAGCTACGTGAGTCTTTTTCTTAATAGTCACTGCATGTGCCAATATCCTGCCACGTAAGACTGCCTTAGCCGTTTCCCAGAACAAGGACGGACTCATCATCTCCGGTGGGTTACAGTTCACATAATCAGTCCACCACTCCCCTAGTAACCGGTGGAAGTCCTTGTCTCCCTTTAGAAAGTGTGGGAACCGCCAAATGAAGTCAGAGCCCCTGGGGAATGAATCACTCAACGTCAAAACCACTGGGCAATGATCTGAGATCAACATGTCTGAAATCTCGGAACTTTCAATCTTTGGAAGCAGATCTCCGCTGGCCAGAAGAAGATCAGTTCTCGACCATGTCCCATGAGGGTGCGAGAAATGTGTAAATTGGCGGTCCTCCGGATGTTGAAGACACCAGACATCATGTAATTTAAGATCCTCCACTAGTTCTCGGAGAGGCCCCGAATGTGACACTTCCAATCCTACTCTCCGTGTTCCCCTCAGTCCAGATCTGTCCTCCCCCACCTCCATGACCTCATTCATGTCCCCGCCTATAATTAGTGATGTCAATTCCCTCTTCACCAGGTCCAACCCAAGTTTAGTAAAAAAAAGTGGCCCGATCCACGTTGGGTGCATATGTATTATGTATGTCCAGAGTCCCACTGGGTGTCTCCAATACCACCCATACATGTCTCCCTTGGTCATCGTGTTGACAGTGCGTTAGTTTATACTGAAGTCCCTTGTTTATCAATGTGAGGACCCCTGCCTAACGACCTGTTGCTCCCGAACCACACACCTCCCCCACCCACATCCTGTGCATTCTAAACAAGTCGTGCTGTGGGAGGTGAGTCTCTTGCAAGAGTGCGATATCTGCCTTTAATCTACGTAAGTGGCGAAGCACCATCATACGCTTCTCTGGGGATTTTAATCCCTTGACGTTCCAGGTTATGATTCTAACCATTATCTAACGTGTAGTGCTGAGCAAGATATCTCCCGTGTATCCTGGAACGAAAAATCTTATATGGACAAAAGCGAGCAACCTCAGAGAGCATACCATACCATAATTTGTCTCCCACCTGTCTTCCTTTGGCGAGAAACTCTATTAAATCCTCAGATAGACGACTGTTCCCCAATCCCCCAACATCTGTAGAATTAACCATAAAACGACCCCCATAACACCCAGTCCCTCCCACCTCCCCCTCTTCATACCCAATAGCATCTATAATCCACCAGACTTCCTTTTTTTCCGAGGCAGACGCTATCCGCAAAACGCCAACCATGCCTCTTGTATCAGTAAAATATCTGTCCTTGTCCGCACGGACAGCTTCAAATGAAAAAGAGATGAGGAAAAAAGAAGAAAAAAGAGACAAAAATCAAGTAAGCCAACGTCATCGCTCCGGGGCCGTCTCAGGGTTCATTGGGCTCCTTCTCCCAGGTGGTGGGCCATTCTATCCTGCATGCGGTGAGCCCTTTGAGGATCTCATAAACACCCTCATTGCTTCGTCAGGATCCTGCCACCTCTGAAATGTTCCGTCCTCGTTCCTCGTCCTGAGCACTGCAGGATATTGCAGTTGAAACTGGATTCCCCTCCGATAAAGCATGCCGCAAACGTCACTGAAGGCTCTGCGTTGCCTAGCCACCACAGCAGAAAAGTCCTCATGCAGAACCACCCTGTGTCCCATAATTTCTAGGGGCCGCCTCCTGGCCCTAAATGCCCTGAGCACTCTGTCTTTGTCTTTAAAGTCAAGAAATTTGGCTATAAGCCTGTCTTGGACCCCTGGGTCTCCTATCAGAGCAGCTGGCGTCCTCCGTGTTGGGTGATCTTTCATTGCCATTTCTCAGGGGCCCCAGCCTATGTGCTCTTTCCACCTTGCAGACTCCCTGTATGCCCAGAGCCTCAGGCAGCAGCTTTTCAAATATACTGTCCAGTTGGTTAGAAACAGATTCGGGGAGGCCAGTCATGCGCAGATTACTCCTCCTAGACCGGTTCTCTAAATCTTCCAGTTTGTCGGCCATCCACATATTATTCTTTCGGACCTCTGCTAGTTCCTGCTCTTTAGTCAGTAATCTGTCCTCTAAATCAGAGACCCTCTGCTCAAGTTGGTCTAATCTGCCCGCATGCTTTGCTGCTGTCTCTTGTAGGTCCTCCACTTCTTCTCTCACTGCCACAACGCACAGCGGCCATTATCTCTCCCTTCAGGGACTCAAACATGTCCCTCATAGTTGTAGAGGATTCATTATCCAGACTCCGGGGTGACGTGCCTCCCCCACTATGGCCCCTGGGCTGCCCCTGGCTGATGCGGGCTCCCCCCTGATCCCTCCGGTCTGACCTTTGCGGCTGGGGGGGTTCCTGTGCCGTGTTCTCCTTCCTCCTCGGCTGCTGTGCAGGCGCC